>CARXXK010000003.1:2195804-2795804 GCA_949089665.1 Macrosiphum euphorbiae | reverse complement strand
CCAACCCTGGTTACCTAGCCACTGTGGAGCGCTAGTATGTCGCGACTTTTTTTGTATGGATACTATATATGTATATAAGTAACTTGATAAGAACATTTGGCTCCGTTATATTATTGCTCGTTGTGCAACCATAGTATCTATATCTGTGATTCATAATAATAATATGTAATGCTATTTTTATTTTTATCATATTTATTGTAGAAGTTAAAATCTATTTTGGGTAAACCTATGATAATACTCCGATACCTCGACTGTGCTATAGCCTGTTAATAAAAACATGTTTACAACTTCATTCTAAATTCTAATCATTATTTATTTGTTTTCTTAATAATTAATTATTAAATTATTATTATTTATTGTGTACCTATGTAAAAAAAAATAAGAAGAAATCATCTAAATTTATTATAAATACAATTACATAAACTTAAAACTTTAAAAGTTTAAATGTAGAATAGGTAGGTAATACAAACATTTTAAATACAATAGTAATTTATTACTAAATACTAATTAATAATTGTGGTTGATTTAATTTGTAGGCTGGTACAATGTACATGATAAAAAGTATTGAGTTCGAGTTCGAGTTCGACTTAAAATGATTCTAGGTTCGGTTCGGTTCGGTTCGGTAGAAAATATTACGGTTCGGTTCGGTTCGGGTTCGAAAAAATAATTTAAAGTTCGGTTCAAGTTCGGTTCGATTTAAAAAATCAGCGTTCGACCCATCACTAGTTCAAATCGATATTTATAAATTTGGTTATATATATAATGTATAGCCACTTGCGCTACATGTAAAATATAAACAAACAATTTATACTAAAAATATTGATTTACTCAAACATTTTTGGAAAAATTCAAAATAGCCAATTTGTAAATCTCATTTTAAGAACAATTTTAATGTTAAAAACAGTAATCCAAGTCAAGTAGTTTATTTTTTAGAATTTTTTTTAAATATTAAGGGGCTCCAGTCGATAAAAAAAAAGTGACTCTTAGACCAATAAACTAGATTAAACTGGAGGAATTTGGTTTGACGGATTTTATTTTTGAAAACGGATTATGATTGATTAACAAGCTTACTAGGTTTTGCCAGAGGCGATTTTAAATTTTTATTCTTTCAGCTGTGATATCCAAGAATAATATGATATTTTTGTATTTATATTATTCATTATGACCGGATTAAGGATCAATTGGGCCCCGGGACACCATACACTTAGTGGGCCCCCTTTCAACTTTAACTTCAAAAAATAGTATCCCTACATTTTTACGACTTTATAAAATTGTATAATTTTGTACTATATTACCACGTACAATCGTCAATCATAGATAATAAAGACTAACATCTATGCGTACAATGCAATTCACAATAGTGTTGGGAAAATATAACCAAAAAATTATCTGGATAAGATAGCAGATAATTTATTCAACATTTATCTAGATAAGATAAAATATAAGATAATTTTTTTATCTAGATAAAGATAAAAATACACATACATTTATCTTGATAAAAAAATAGATAATTTAAATGTAATTTATTAGTAATTAGTAATTAGTTAATATGTATTAATTAATAAATCCTGAATATCATTTCTCATTTATTTTATAATATTATTATACTACCCTCTACTTGCTAAAATTATTTAATTTTTTTTGAAAACTGTTTTGCACAATATTTTGGGGATAAAAATGAGCCCCTAAAATCAACGGCACCCGGACCGTGCCCCTCCTGGACCCCCCTTATCAGAGCTTGATCATGACACCAACAATAATTGGAACATTAAAAATCGCCTCTGCAAAACCTAGTACACTTGTTAATCAATCACAATCCATTTTCAAAAATAAAACCCGTCAAACCAAATTCCTCCAGTTTTTCTAGCTTATTAGTCTAAAACCCGCTCATTTTAAATTGAAAAAAGTTCATCATAATTTAAAATCTCCGTCAATGCCTACGCGTTAGTAAGTTAATTGACGGCGAATATAAATAACGACCGACCCCTGGGCGGTATTATGCTGGGCCTACTGTTATAGTTCAGGACTTTTCTAGAAACCGAAAACGACTAAACATTAAATTTACACATACTAATTTTTGTTTACTTTTCACACACTTACAAGTGATTTTAATGCCATCATGTAAAATTTCCTGTATTAATTTCCTTAAAACACGACTGGAACCCCCTTATGTTTTTTTTTTTATTAATTAACTCGCAGCAACTTAGCCCATTGGTGGTTCTTAACTGTGAGGGAGGGTACTGTAGGTTTAAACACGTGTGTTTGTTAGTTTGGCAGAATTTTCTAGTGGGTACACGTAGGTATCTGCCATGCCCGAGTGGGGGATGGCGGCCTCTCTCTCCAGGCACCGTGGCTGCCCGAAGAGAAGTGCCACCCACGGTCGAGGTTCGAACCGGTGACGGTGCGGGTCACAACCGACGGCTTTTCCACTCAGCCACTTCCTCCGCCAAACCCCCTTAACATTTTTTTGAGTAAATTAATTTAAACGTAATAAACTAATAACTTATTTCGAAATAATATTTTTGGGAATTCCTCGACATACGTATATTTCTTAAATTGTTAATTAACTATATGATTTTCTCAATTTTTGTCATACGTTTAAGTTGCATTATTTTAGATTCTGCTCGGAGCTATGAATATATTGATTTTACAATGATATGTGTACTTTTTTTTTGTTTGTCATCACCTTTTAGTACAGTAAAAGTGCTTATATTTTTTTCAACAGTATCTTTTCTTATAGGAAAGTGAATCTTTCTAGGTGTACTTTGGGGGACCAAATGTAAAATATTTTGCAGTAGTTTTCAAAAAAAGTCAAAAACAAAAGAAAAATTAAGGAAACAAGAGAATTTTTACGCAAAATCAATTTTGGTTTTTGGTGTAACATTAAAACAAATGATTGTAGATACATGACATTTTGACTGGATGTTTATATTAGCATTATCTATACACGATACAATTTTAAAATTATTTTGACTTATTTTGAGGTGTTTAGGGATATTTTCAGTTACCAATTTTTTATGTTTTTTATTCTATAAATATCAATATATTTTATTTGTTGGGTAAAAAAGGTTGAAAATGTTATAGAAGGACCCCAATATATTGTTTCAAAGTCAGATGAAAAATATTGAAAATATTTAAAATATGAAAATTCATTTTTACGGTTTTTTTTTTTTATAATCATTTAAAGTTCAAATATTGACAAAATACGAAAATGCTCAGATTATATTGAATTAGCTATTCATAAAAATGTTTATTTTTAAATTTAAGATTTGATAATGTAATACAAGATTCCTCTTAACTCATAAGTTTATCTACCTTTATCCAAAAAAAAAATGTCTACAAGCAAATTAATTGACATTTTTATGAGCTATGAAGTTCATATTTTTACAACATTTTATATTCGATCAATTTCTCATGTAGCGATTTTGTTATTTTGTTGTAATTCAAAAACGAATAACTGTAGATCCATGAAAACTTGATAAATTTTCAAAATATTTAAACTCGTTTTGAGCTGTTTACGAACAATTTCAAATTTCATTTTTTTTTTCTATGAAAATCAATCAAGTTTTATCTGTTGGGCCAAAAACTGTGAACATTTTATATAAGGCTCCTGATATATTCTTACAATAGCAGTTGAAAAATGTTAAAAATACATAGGCACAATTTTTTTTTAAGCATTTAAGGTTGGAATTTCGACAAAATTTATCAAATTTAAAATTTATTAATTATTTTGTAGACACAAATTTATAAAATGTTCAACTTTTATAGCTAAGGATTGAAAATTTAAAACAAGGTTCCCCGAAAATGGGTTGTATATAAATTACTTTATTCACAATAATATCATCACTTAGTAATATCATAGGCTGACTGACAGTCTTCGATCAGAATCGTTTTTCTTATACAATGATATGTTATCATTGAATTTAAATTTAACACCATCCATTACAGTGACCCACTTGTAACCTACTGTAGAGCAGAGCGACATCCACTTGCCCACCTTTTTTTAATTTAATTTTTTGTCTGGTCTGCTTTTTACACTTTAAATATCCCAATTATTTAGACTTTAATACTTAAATACTATATCAAACGAACAAGCTTAATACATTACCTCATATTGCCGCCAAAACTTCATCAAAATATGTCGAGAAAATATTTTTATCACGTTTGGCTATGATAACAAAAAAGTTCGACCCGATGGCTAATATTAAATTATTTATACACAATAGTTAATTTTGCATCATGCTCCTTTATACCCTAGATTACATACAGTCAAAAATAAATGCTACAGCATGATCAAGTTTTTAATAAAATAATTAAAATAATTTTATCAACCCATAATCAGTATAGGTATTTTATGGCTTAAGGATATTTTATCATAATCATTTATGAGTATCACGTACCATAAGGTGGACATTTGGTTGAATTTTTAGGGAGGCTAGAATTATTTCCAAGTGACTTACAGCGGCCACGCCCGCACCCTCTATCAAAGAACTAGTACACTATGGATACCTCTATTGTAATATACTATAATAGTATAATACTATTGTTTATTTTTATCAAGCAAATATACTTAAAATCATCAAAAACTTAAACAAGTTTTAATGAAACTTAGATAGTACCTATAGGCTATAGGTACACCTAACCACAAAGGCACAAAAACACTAAAAACAAAACTCATACGATGTCCGTTATCTGCATTGTTTCTTAATCTTTATTATCATTATATTATTGTCTGAGATCTAATGACCATTCATTATCGCCACCATAAACATATAATAGAGTATGTCTATTAATATGTCTATGAATGCCACCTTCGTTCATTGTCTATTTGTATTTTGCCTATTATGCTGTCCAGAGAATATAACGTTTTATAACGGTTAGGGTGGTGTATGTCGTGTCATGTCGTGTTTTAATGTGTCTTCGTGTCATGTATTTTTTTTGTTTATACCAAATACCTACAAAAAATATGAATATTGTAGGTAACCACGATTTAAGATAGTATGGTTGCCCAACGAGGTATGATAAGACGGCATTGGATTTAAATCGGACCCCCGTTGCTAGCGCTTCTAGTGAACTACTTTATAATTGATAATATAATATGATCATTATATATATTTTTATTGTATATAGGTATAACATAACAATTTTTATTAGTTTTGATTTGAACCAATATGAGCGCTGCATGCGGGGGTCCCCGTAAATCACGTGACTTTTCGATTCAAACCGTATGCCGTGTGATAACATTTTTCTAATGGGTCGATGGGCAACCATACCATCTTAAATCGTGTAGGTAACTGATGATAACATTTTATCCTTATTTATTGTTATCACTTTTCTGCACATAAATGCTCAGATTATACACCACGGATGGAGCCATGAAACCCGATATGTGAAGTGCATATTAGCGACGAGTCTCTCTTTGAAACATACAATCTGCGTATTTGTGTGTATACTCGTCGCATATTTATACTAATAACTGCATTCTCTATGGGAATTCATAAATGATAACTAGTGATAAATATACTACGAGTATACTCTCGCATGCACATAATATATAACGCATCTCAATGAGAGACTATATATATGCCCGGTTGCACAAACGATCGATAAAAAGAGTACGATAAGCGGCGATAACGGTTCAATAAACAGTCGGATAAATAACTATTGGTTCCCTAAAGTGCTGGACTGTTGCACAAATAATTATTTAAAATTGTATGGTACTACTCTAACCAAGGTTTTGATACCATGATTTTTACTGTTATCAGTGTTAATTGTTATCATTTTTATATTTATACACCATCATATCAGGCCAATAAAGTTATAGAACTCTTTTGAATATTTATCGAACCGCAATCGGGTCTACAACATATCGAACCGATAACGCAATATTTATTGGATTGATAAAACTTATTGGTCCTTTGTGCTACAGTCCAAATTGTTATCGATTTGATAACATAGTTATTGGTTCGATAACCAGTTATTGGTCGTTTGTGCAACCGGGCAATAATGTGCTTATGATTGATTACATAGACGGGATAGGCTATAGATCCATCCATAGTATAATAAATGATCTAATCATAAATGTAACCACATGGACATGGCCAAAAGTTTAATAATATATTATTCAACTTTGCGGTATCGTGTGATAAAATAACGATATACCTACCGAATGATAAGCATGGTTGAAATATTATTATTATTATTATTATTATTATTATTATATTGCATATTATCAGGGGTATGAAACTCCGTGAATTGGCCGAATCCGGCGATTATGGCCTTGAACACGGTCTCCAGTGGTGCTTGGCATACGTGAAATAGGGAATAGTAAACAAGCTGACCCCACGTAGCGTATCCCGCCAAAGTTCCGGTAAACGTTTACATAATACCGGTGACTTTGAGTCTAACATCATGTTGGTGCGGTAAACGTTTCCATGTTTTTCGGAGGTTCAGACTCCAGATCATAAGGAAACAAAACCCCAAACAGCTGATCGAGTTTCGCTTCTATATTGTTCTATGATAATATTATTGACTCGGATTGTTATCATCAGAAACAAAATGGCTGATTAAAGGGATATCACAAATATAAAATATTCTTATCATCGAAAACACACTGATAAAAGCTATCAAATTCAAAATTCCCACGCATGTATACTTGATTATTATAAATGACGAACTAAGATATAATGGACTGGAAACGAGCAGCTTATCACGGTCACTAATGTATGTACAAGAAGCAAAGTGTGGAGGGTTGCTATGTGTTCCTAGAGTTCACAGCGCCCTCTGTATATAACACGGACTAAGATACAAATTGTGTAGCCAAATAAAACCACCGGTAGCGCTGAAAACTTCAAGAACAGTGTTCGTATCAGCTAGGTGACATATTTCCGTGGCCGTCCCCCGATCCCTTCAGACCATGACGTTTCCAGTCCATTATAATATCTTAGTCCGTATTATAAATTGACTCCCTTTATGCCATTTTCGTTTTTATCATCAAATATTTGATTGAGAAGGGGTATAAATGCAATAACCTTGTATATTTCTACCATGGTATGATATAATGACTTAATTTATTATCTAAATGGAACACATGGTTCAGAAAATCATGGAAAATTATTTTACACGGCACGACACAATTTTTCAGTAGAATTATGGCTATACTATATTATATACATTTGGCCATGAGTAGCATCATCGTATATTTTTAGCTCCATCAGTTGGCTGAATATTTAACAATTTTTAAATAATAGTAAAAAAGATAATTAATAAAGCAAATAACGGTAATAATAATATTTCAAATAGTTTAAATTTTGAAGGGCTATTGAAATGAAATTATACTTCACTAATAATACCATATACGGTGTTTATTAAGTCTTTTCCACCTTTTTTTAGTTGTTCAAACAAAGCATCATCGTTCATAATTTTAAGATATTTGTGACAAGACACTATATGCTAAGATAATAACAATTATTTTTTTGGCTGGGGGGCTTCAGCCATAAACCTCCTTCGGTGCGCCACTGGAATCTGGACTAAATGTAATTTTATCAAGGTATTAATAATTTTGGATTGTAAAATTATTGTTGGTTAAATTATAATTTGGCATTCCAAATTTCCAAACTATTTAAAATGATTCTATATTTATAGAATTAATGGATAATTAACTATCAATAGATTAGTAAAATGATGAAAAACACATTATTAACCTTAAATATCACCAGTCACCACACATATTTTTTATCGTACCCACAGACTTGAACAAAATTAGTCTATAAAGAAAAATAGTAATATAATATAGGCAAGCAACATTTGACAGACCCACGACAAAACCTATAACAAATACTAAAATATACTTAGTTATCTCTAGATGTGAAAAACATCTGATTTTATTTCCAAATCAATTTTAATTTTCGAACGAAAGGTATTTAAATAAATATTATTATTTATTAAGCTAA
This sequence comes from Macrosiphum euphorbiae, assembly GCA_949089665.1. Taxonomy (NCBI): domain Eukaryota; kingdom Metazoa; phylum Arthropoda; class Insecta; order Hemiptera; family Aphididae; genus Macrosiphum; species Macrosiphum euphorbiae. The sequence goes on along the minus strand of CARXXK010000003.1, from coordinate 2,787,852 downwards.
TTAAGGTTGATCCGGTCGATGTTTTTTTAGATACCAAATATATATTTAGTATGAATTTATTTTAACCTAATTTTCGAAAACATTTCAACAAACATTTTTCTCTAGTTACAATTATTATATATATTAATAATCTAAGAACTCATTTCACACTGTAAAGAAGATCTCCAGTGTCAGTTATCCCGTCATTGAGTGAGCAATAGTAATAATAGATGTGTTAAATATGAATTCCATGTTATCATTGATTTATATCGTTGTATACGGAAAACGATTCTGAGAGGATTTGATTGTTAGCCTATAATCTATCAGGTACTAATTATATTTTATTATATAACTATCTGTTGGTGTAACTCACTGAGACTAGGTACCGATTTTGGAGACAATGTCGCTAAAATTATATTTGACTTGTCTGTCACGTCACACGTTGGTGGTCGGTTAAAACTCAAAAATTTGAGAAGGTGATAAGGACTTGTGATGTGGATTGATCATAAGGATTAGGTATAAGGATTTTTCATAAGCCTTGGCCTTTTTAGTGATATCGATTCAAAGGTGGGAATGTTTAAAAGTCTAGTTTTAGTATCTAGAAAGCTCTCATGGTCCGTGGAAATTGGTTATTTAACGGGCTTGTAACGGTTTATGGCCTATGCCCGGTGCTTAGTCACCTATATATATCGCAGAAAATATGCAATAGCATAACAGGTGTTACGCAATCCTCTGCATGTTGCAGATACAATGATGAGTGACAGAAAGTTAAAGTTGTAATTTTCAAAAAGCCATTAAAGGATATAGGGCTTGGTCACTCACACACTCAGATATGGTTCAGTATTGTGTAATTTTATGAAAGTCTAAAGGTCTAAATCGATATTATGAACACATGAAAGCTGCGTTTGATTGTCTAGCAATCAGTCATCGATTTACGTTCAAGTAAGCCACAAACGATTTCGATCTCGTGCTTTTATTAAGTTCGGCTTGGCGTTACATTCATCGGTTATTGCGAGGTTGGTATATTAGTACCACTGATCTGGTGGTATGACTTTTTTTATAATTCCAGAGGAATTGTTATAGAAGTAATTGGTAGGTACTCAGATTTAGGATCATAAAATCGTTATTTTCTATTTAAATATTCATTCTCATCAACATGTCAACACATCAATATGTGAGTGTGGATTTTTTAAAAGTTCTGTAAGAACTTCTCATAAGGAATCTTGTATTATATTTTCAAGTTTTAGCTATACATCTGTAGCTATAATAATACATTTATTGAGAAAAAATCCGTCCATTCACATTGATTCTCCATAATTGGGAATTTTAATAAGTATGTTTCTTCCTGGACTCTTTCACATTCACATAGGTGGAAGAATCATTTTTATTGATTCTGGCCACCCCTGCTCTCAGCTACTGAACTGAATACATGGAACTCGTATTGTGTATAGAGTCTAATACAAAAAGTGTCCTACCTATAGAGGCTGCCATTTGGAGTCTGTATGTATTATATTCCTTGATTTTTCATAGATGGAACTATTTTAGCAGCTCATCTTCCACCAAAAACCAGTGATATGCTGGTTGTATACATTCTTAATATTTTTTAACCGTGGGTGGTATCTTCAATATCTTATGATAACAAACATTATCGCATATCGCCCAGATAAGTTTTATTGTTTATTCCATGTTAAGACTCAAAATGTCAGTCTACTAAGGAGGGCCATTTTTTCAGACCCAATGCCTATTCCGTATATTTAGTTCAGTGTTCTCAGCCGATTGAGTATTTTCAATGTCTCATATTTCAAATTTTGTCCTGGTAGTAGGCTTTCTATCTCTCTTGTCCTTATAGGTTCATTAACTCGTAACGTATTTATTTCTTTCCACCTATTCTGTATCTCTTGTTTTGTAAACCGTCAATCTTCTTTAGTAATGTGCATGAAACTCTATCTCAATTTGAGGCACTTTGCCGTAGCTACTACCCGTATAATGGGTGCCTTGAATCTTGATTTTATTTGTACCTTTCGATTTCAGTTAACGTGGTCCTGTGTATATTTGAGTTTGCTATGCCGCTTAGGGTGTGAAGTTTATGTACCTCTATTGGTCTGATACTCTGATGCATCTTGTTATTATTATAAAGGACACGTTAAGAGCTATATCAATGTTTTTCACATATGCCTATGTGCCGATGTTTTACAAATTGGTCATGTGTATTGTGAGTAGCTTAGTGCTATTGCTGAGATCTCAAGATGTTTTGATCTGCTAACCTTTTGAAGATTACAAGTTTCCGTAATATATTGTTCCTGATACTGGCTAGGGTATTCTCACCGAGTTTTTTTAAAGTTAGTTATATATGTCCAGCATTACATCTAAGTACTTTGGGAATTTTGTGTGTTATAGATACAAATCTTCTCATTGAGTTTTTAGTTCTCTGTTTGAATCTCTATTTCTCAAGTCAACAAAGAACACGTGTGCGTTGTATTAGGATTTGGGTTTAAGTGGTGTTCCTTGTAGTAGATGGATATCTTTCAGAGCTTTTTCTACATATTAAACAAGTGTTTTTTGAGGAGATCGCTAGGTCATCTTCATACAAATGTTTTGTATCGAGGTTGTATCTGGTCATTTGTGTAAATATTAAAAAGAGTTGGTGCTAATACCCTACCCTGTGGTAAACCACTGCGTTGGTCTCACCATCTACTATTTTTACCTTTCAGACTGACATAGAAACGTCTTTTATGTAAGAGCATTTCAAAAATTATGGTACATTTTATATCTAGAGTTAGTTCGTAAACTTTTCGCTTCAGTTTCCCAAAGTTTAATGTGTCAAAGGCTGCACTCAGATCTAAAAATAAAAGCTGTGAATTTGTTTACAAAACCGACCTCTATGTGCTGTGTCAGGCTTAATACCTGGTTCGTGCAACTCTTTCCTGCTCCACATTTTGGGAATTCGAATTTGTTCAATACATTAATTATACATACTTGAGCTATTTTCAGGATGGGGTCCTATGTTTTTTATTTGCTTTGTTCAAATATTGTCGACTCCTGCTGCTTTCCTTTTTTCATGATTTTTATGCCAGTTTTTAGTTCTTCGATTGTGAAATGAACATCAAAAAGGCTAATCTCGTGCTTTTTGTTTCGAACCTTCCAGTTTTTGAGTTTAGGAAGAGCAGTTGGCCACCTCACTTTACAGTCAAGTTGCATGTATTGGTTCATTACATTTTTCACTGTTGGGTTTTAAGATAAGACACCATGCTTTATTGCTATTTGATTTCGTATCTAACTCTTCCACTTTGTTTTCCACTTATTTTTTATCTCCTCGACAATTTCATGTAACGGTATAATATCTCCTACCTTTAAAACTTTGGCGAAAACGTGCCTTCGTAATCTTGTAATCTGGGTTGTAGTGATTGAGATGAAAGTTGTTCGACATCCTTTTGGCATGTGTTTCTATGAGAATTTCTTTATCATTTTAACAAAGGTTTCATAGTTAAGAAAGTAAGGACAATATGTTTAAATTTATCATCCACTTGCACAAATAGCTCTTGTAAATCATTTCTGAACGTGAGATGACAGTTATTTGATGGTTGTCTTATAGACGATTTGTATGGATCTGATTATACACGTAGTATGTGTATTAATTCTTCTAATGAAGAAATACTAATAAACCTATTTGAACTATTATTATTTCCTGAATGTTGTTATTCTATAGCCCATATTTCTGACTACTTAGGATTCTTCTAAAAGTCGAATTACAACAAATAAATATGATAGAACTAAATTTCAGTACCTATTATTTTTCAAAAAAATTTACCAATAGGAAGAATGGTGAATTGTTTAAGATCAGCTCCATGAGGAAGTACTTCATTGTACAATGTGCACTTAGAATAACCTGGGGTATGATGGTATTCAATATTTACCATCTGGTCAAACTTTTTTGTTATTATGATTTTATTATCATAGCCGAATGTGATAAAACATTTTCTTGACATTTAATGAAGTTTTGCTGCAATATGAGATATAACACATATTGTTCGTTTGATAATTATATCTCATTAATTATGAGTATTATAAAAGTAATATATATATTAGTTAAAAATACGTCAGGTGTTGCTTTCATTTACTTTCACTTAGCACAAATAAATGACTGCACGTCAATACCAGTAAAATATTGACATAATGACAACTGAATAAACTACAATACTGTTTATTCAGAAAAACATATTGGGGTAAAATGGAACGATGGATTTGGGGCGAAAGTACTCACTAATTAATTTCTTACGTGATTACCTATGTAAATATTTTATAATTATAACTTGAAAATCAGTGTTGGGAATAGACAACTAAAAAATTATCTAGATAAGATAAGATAATTTTAACAAAATTTTATCTAGATAAAAATAAAGATAACATAAATGTAATTTATCTAGATAAAGATAAATAAAACAATACATTTATCTAGATAAATATCATTTTTTTACACTTATTTTATTGTTTTTTTATTTATTTTAAAATGGATGGGCAAATAAACCTATACTTAATTAATTTTAATTTGCTCATTATAGCTAGTAGAGAACGATGTCCAGTGCATGCCCGCAGGCAGGTTCTCGTATTATCGTAATACCGTCGTTGGCAATAATAACAAGAAATATATTCTTCTAATTTTATAAATAATTTTAGAAACAATATAGAATAATATCAGAATTTTAGTAACATTAGTTTTATAATTTTGTAGGGGCACTATAATATTTATCTAGATAAGTTCATTTTTATCTAAGCTAAACATTAGATACAACATAATTATCTAAATACTTTAAAAGATAATTTATTTCAAAAAACCTTATCTAGATAATTCCCAACAATTTTCAAAATTAATATCTAGACATTTAATTATATTTATACATAGTTATATAATATATACGATGTGGGCATTGACAAACGATTAAATTTAATAATAATAATATTTAATATTTATTGAATAGCTTAACTAAAAAAAAAAATTACTTTGGCTTAGTGTTTTCTACTAACATAGTAGAGTTTATATATTTTTAGATTTTTTGGTTACAGTATGAACTATGTATCGGAAACAATATTTTAAAATTGCAATAATTCGCTATAAAATTGAAAACATTATTCAATATTAACTACAAAATCCATTTGCAAATTTTTATGATTTTAATAAATTTTGATCAAAATATGTGAACTTTGAATACTTATAAAAATCTTGACTATAATAAGTATCAATATCTTTAATATTTGGTTGGTATTCTAGACTGCCCTCACAGCCTTTGTTTCATCTGTCCTCATTATGTTACTGAACCATTGTAATCGTTGATCGTTTATATACCTAATTGATAACCTTATGGTATTGCGTAATTTCTCGGATTTCATGGTTTGCTCTTCTACTTCCAAGTTTGCTTCATATAGCGCAAGCACACCATCGATTTTTTCCGAGGTAGTTGTCTTGCCGCAAAGTGAGAAGCGGGTGAACTCAAAAAGAGTATTGATAAGATGCATCGTGGCGTATCCAGTATATTAATCCATAATTTTACCAAACTAATATCAGTTAATTTTTACTTTGTAACACAACATCAATAAATGAACCTATTTCTGTACAAAAACATCCTTGAATACTTTTTTGTCTTTGGGCAAAACTATAAGTTATGTGCTGGTTTTCTAAACAAAATGTAACTTTTAATGTTTAATACTTTAATACAATAATTGATTGAACGAATTTTGTAAATTATAACAGTCTTATATACTTGAAATGTCTTGTATTCCAAATGATATGAAATGTACAACAAACATTCAAAGAACCGTATCGATGCGTGAAGTGTGGACAATCCAAACCTCAATGATTAATGATGAATTTATTTATTTTTAACTCGTTGAATATTATTTATGTTTTTTTGTGAAGAATCACAAATAAAACATTTTCCACTTTTTTATTGAAGGCAGTATCCGTCATGTTATATGAAATAATTTTAGGTTTAACAAAACACAAATAACCATACTTAAAATTGTTTTAGTTAAAATTAAAAATTACTATTTAAAAAAAACATTGATTGATCAGTACCATCAATGATATCTCTTTAATCGTGGTTATAACACATAAGTTTGTGTAACTAACCATTAGTGAGGAAAACTGTTTATTATATTATGACTTAGAAGTATTATAATACAAAATGGCATAGAACTGTTGACTAATATCTTTGTTTTAATAAGTAGGTAGTTAAAAATCATATTCATGAATTTGCATTAATGTATGAAAATAAATAAACCTTTAATCCCAAATCAATAATAAGTAAGATAAAACTATAATACCTACTAGGTAGATTAAAGTTTACAAAAACTAAGACTATAATACTTTATTTGATAATTTATTTAACTAAACATTATAACAGAATATTTATATTCCAAAAACATTCTCAAACTAGTTTTAAACGGCGCAAATAATAATCTCTTTTATAAAATATGTATTTCACACAAACTCTTATTGCACCTGCAGACAAATTGGGTGCTTAAAATAAATATAAATAAAATAATATTATGTACACTGTGAAGTTGTTTGGCATTTTTACGACATCCCGAAGGTGGGCTTATACATTATAGATGCCGAACATGGAAGAATGCAAATGAATGCTACCGGACGAATTCGATCGCAAAGGAACGCTTTGATCAGACCGTCTTTGGAGCGAAGGCAACCGAATGCATTTTTCCGTTTACATCGGTTCACTCAGTAGCATTCGCTTGCATTTGTTCGTGTTTGGCTAGACCGTTTACATAATATAATTGGTTCGTTCGGTAGCATTCGCTTGCATTCGTCCGGGTTCGGGGGCTCTGATGTCAACCCATCTGTTTAAAGTGTTTTCCTGAAAAATTACAAATTATTTATGTAATATTGATCACTTACTTATTAAAAAATAAAATTACATTAAGCACTTGTTGCCATAATAATATTAAGCGAAAACAAAATCAAAAAATACCGGTTTGACAATATTACGAGCTAATAACCTAATATTTTTAAATGTTTTATTGTCATAAGCCTATAAGAAAATTTTGATATTTTATGTACGAAATCAATAGGTATATAGGAGACAGTATTTGACATGGACCTATGAACAAGTTACAAACTTACAAGTTAATAAGTCAATGGAATTTGAGCATACTTACTCATTTTTTTTTTTTAAATTAAATAAATCATATCCATAATTATTATTATAATGTATGTATAATTATTACCTATACGGCTATACTATATAAACAATTTGATTATATTTAAATAATATAGCTATAAACAATTAAATGCTATAGGGATTTGCTTAAAACCCACATTTTTTAAATTAGAATAACAAATAACAGTTATCTACGGTATGAAAATTCCTAGAAATATTCAACTTTGAATGATAATTCAAAACTTTCAAATATTTAAGTACCTACCTAATTATTATAATAACTACGATATTGGTCAACAGATAAAATTAATCAAATATCATCCCTTTAGTACCTACTAAGTGTTCAAAAATTATTCATAGTTTAAAGTATAAGAAATATATTATATTACTTATTTATTATTTAAAAAATAGAAATTATTAGATTTAAAATAAGTGAAATAATTACGATAGGATTCAGACTTCAAATCTACAGACACCGCTGAAGATATTCATAATGGCACCTACTCCGAAAATTCCACTTGCAATCATGCGACATTTACAAAGCATTAGATTCGTAGTTTTTAAAGTCAGGGACGGTGTAAACATAATAAAAATAGCAATGAGAGAAGCTAATTTACCGGAGACACATAATAGTGTGATCAAACGAAATGTGATTTTTTACTTGAGGAGATACAAGAACACTAATAGGATATCATATTATTATTATTCATAAAAGCTGCAAACAATCAATACTGGACGAAGTGTACCTACATTAAAGTGCAAATTATGTATTTAGATATAATATTATTGTTAAAATTAAATTACACAAAAAGCTTGTCAATTTTTTAACTATAAAATTATTATAGTAATTAATTGTAAGTATACTAAGTTTTTTTTTTTTGATGATGATGATGAATAGTGGTATTAAAAATCCGATTTAATATGAATCTCCTTAAATTATATAACAATCACAAAAATAAAATCACAATAACATATTAACTTATAAAACCCTCTAAAACCACAATGCACGTTTCGTAATAGATAGTAAATGTACTATCTAATATATTTTTTTATAATACAAATCCAAAATTGTTTAAACATTTACTAAGAAAATGTTTTAACTCTTGATCAACGTAATCTTGAAACAGATTGTGAATAACGTAATTTAGGTTTTGAATGAGAATCTTCTATATTATATTTATTTTACCTTTTATCAGTATACAATTAGGTAGGTAACTTTTGAGATTTTACTCGAAATTTTCATGCAAACAGTATCAACAGGTTGTACCTACATTATTATAAATACTTTCCGTAGACACTATCTTATTTCAGAGTTTGATTTTGTTAATAATTGTTGTAGACAAATAAACCAATTGACAAACTTCTCATACTAGTCCAACGTAATATAATTACACTATATCTCGAGATTTAACATCAAAAAATGTGATCACAAATATTAATAAAATATTTATAATTTGAAAAATATAGAAAATTCATTGGTTATTTCGAAAAATATAACGATGAGAAACTATATTATTAATTGTTACAGACGACATTTCAGATTTCATCGTTAAAATAATTGAAGTCACACATTCAAATATACCACAAACAAATAACATTATTCAAACCGCATTCAAACATCATGAAATAAAATATAAACATAATATTATGAAGCTTTTCTGAAATTTCAAAATTAATTCAATAGTCTCGAACTCTCAGCTTTTCAGAAAATAATTCCTCCCCTAAAAATTCATACAATGATTTTTATTTACTAGAGGTGACCACTATTTAATTCTTTTTAAAAAGAAATTGCATATGGTCTCAGTCTTAGTCTCAGTTCCTATAAATGGAAATTGGGTCAAACTATAAAATAATCAAATAACTAACCCATTTACGGAATCCTCATGTATTTTCAAAACAATTTCAAAAAACACTTTGAAAAAAAAATTTATATGAATCATCATTCATCAAGTATAGCAGCATTCCCACTAATGTTTAATCACGAAATAAATATGTTTAACTTATGAACACGCGTCTATAACCAATTTATGTCCCGTTATTCAATTAGAAAGGTGGTAGGAGATTAAATTTATTGATTAAAGTTAAGTACAAAAATAATAATTACAGTACAAAACAATAGTACAACTATTTTATGGTTCAAAATGTTATTATAATATGGTTATATAATTATATCTAAATGTATATTTTGCCAAAGGTACAAAAAAAAATATAAAACATTATAAAAAAATGAATGTGTGAAATGTGAAATAGCTAGACAGCGTGCTGTGTGTGTTATGTAGTATTAGATAATTTTGCAAATTTATTCGCAGTAAACTTATAAAGTATTTATAGAACACGTTTGAGTATACATACGTGGGTAGATAATATTATATTATAGTAATTTTTTTTATAAATTGTCAAAGCTTAATTTGAATAACAATAACGCATTATACACGATATTTTGTCAGGTTCGCCGTCGGTCTTATTTTCGTACCTACACACAATTAACTCAACACTATTTAGACAGATTTTTCAAGACGAAATCACAGGAAAATTACACCAGGAAATTATTTTAAAACTTTTGAACGGGAAACACTGCTCTACATGTGAGCCGTTGATGCTGTTTGAGGCAATAAATTATAATAATTTTGACGGCTCTATTATAGAGTATTAGAGTTCTTTGCCGGATTGGTTCAACCGTTAATAATACATAATAATATTACCCACGAGATTGTCCGTAATTAAAACCTAACCATTTTTACCCGTCTCCATTCTTAATAGACTAAAAATCCAACTTTGACATTTTTATCGATAAATACCGTTTTAAGTACAGCGATTTTAAATATAATATATAATTACTGGTACCTACCTAAATTGTAATATTATTTTTCTTTCAATGAATTGCATTACTTAGTAAGTTAGATTCACAGATAAAATGAATTTTAATTTCGATAACCTGTCGGAATATGAACAACAATGTCTTCAGAGTAATAATCTTGATTCTATTAACAGTTTAGCTGAATATTGTTTTTATTGTTATCATAGTTACTATTATTTCTCTCATTATTATTACAATTGTTTTTGTTATTGTTATTATTATTATAACCAAAGCTATTATTATAAATATTATAGCCATTATTATTACTATCATTACTATCAAAATTATTATTACTATTATTGTTATTATCATTATTACCTATTGTTATCATTATAATCACTATCATTGCTATTTTAATATTACATTTAACATATTCATATAATTTTAAATAATATGGTAGTAAAATTGTTCATGAGTATAGTTATTTCAATTTGTATTATTATGTTATTATTCTTATTATTTTATTGTATATTCGTAATCCAATCATATATTATATTATATTATTATGCTTACATAAGATCATAATATTATTAGTATGTAATTATTGTACGTAGATATGTAGATTGCTTATAATTAATAAACATGAAACACATTCATCCAAATTTTGTAATTCTTACTTTTATTTACTTTTTTATTCACATTTTGTGTACATATCCCTTGGGCCTTACATAGTATAACATAATATTAATTATGAACTATATAATATATAATATTATGTATTAAATAATTAACGTTATTCAATTAGATTATTTTGTATGGATTATACAGTTTGTCGGATGTCCATAAATACTAACTCATAAGTCATAAGTATGGATTAAAGATTGATTTAGTATAAACTTCATTGGCCATTAAACAAAAACAAATTTATTTTGTTTACTAGGTATCAAAAACAATAAGTGATCAGTGTTTTAAAGTTGTAAAAACTGTACTTACTAAATATTATGACTTATATACATTTTTCCTCACTTCTACGTAATTTGGTAACTTTTAATATTTTTAAATTATATCGACACTACCTACAATAAGGGGAAACTATAAAATCCTAATTCTCAAAGTTTTCAATACCCTTATAGATTATATATATCATACATATATATTATTGTCTATTGACATAATATCATTCAATTTCACATCAAACACAATTAATGTTGGTTTTATTTTTTAAATTAACTATTAACTATTACATTGATTATCATAGCGTACAAATCTCTAAATATGTGAAAAACTACGTTTACTAATTGGAAATGTTATTTCTTATTAGTTATCTATATTAGAAACCGCTTTCCATATTCCATGTTTCATCTATTGCAGACTGCAGTTCTCGATACAACATCTACTTGCATATAACTTTAAGTCATTAACACCACCTAGGTATGTTATGTCTATATGTACTCGTCTGTACTATTCGATCAAAGAATGCGACAACAAAATAATAAAACGGTTTCATTGGTATCACTTATCTCACTGGATTGTACATAATATTGATACAAAACTAATACGTCATACCACATTTAATATTAGAAAAATATTTTTCAATTTATTTCCAATGAATATGTACCAACCTAATTTATAAAATAGATATGTACATATGGTAATAACATTATTGTATTGCTTTTACTTGAAGGTTATATACAGTGTCGGACTGGCCATGGCCGCTGGGCCGCGAATGCGGCCGGGGCCCCTTCTTTTTTTTTTTTTTTTTAGTGTCGTCAATTTTGTCCAGCATTCCCTAGGGCCTATAATATGATGATGAATAATAGTAAAATGAAATTGTCTAGTAATAAGTTAGAGCAGGTTTTTTGGATTAATTGCACTACTGCAAGTTAAGTTAGGTTTTATAGGACTTAGACGAGACCACGAGGACCCCGCTTGCCCGACCCTGCAGGGGCCCCAGTGCGGCAGTGCCCCGCTGTTGGAATCATGCAAATATTGCATAGAAAAAAATGTATTATGTATTAATTTACAATACTATACGTCTATAATATCTGTATAAATGTATAATATATAAATATATAATAATGATGAAGGTATGACATTTACTTTTGAAAGCGACTTAAATAATATAATTCTTATATAGCTTACGGATATGTCTCCTAAATTGAAATTTTATAATGGAAATATAATTTTAGTTTTCGTAATTTCATTTCTGTGGAATTAATAATTATTATTTATTGTTTTGTAGCTTCAAATGTTTCATAGTTTATTTTTAAACGAATGATTTCCATCGCGTCGGCTTTGCGTTAATATTGTATTATAATGCTATTATTTATAAATATTATATAATGTTTTTCTCGCATCCCATCGAGTATCGACTATCGACTATAGTTATTTATAAAAATATTGTCGACTAATATAACTAGGATAATACTGTTAATAGTATAATACGTATAGCTATTCAGCTACAACTCCGGTGTCAATTTATCTACAAACTAAAACTATAAATTATTTACAAGCATGGAATATGATAGCTGCTTTAAAAAAAGAAATGATGAGTATGTATTAAATTTATATAAAAAATGTCAACATTTTTGTAAAAAAATAAATAATCACTTTTGTGAAGAAGATTTAATTAATATTGAAGAAGATTTTCCAATAAAACGTATTTCAAAAAAAAAAAAACTTTCTGGGGAAAAGTGTAATGATGAATCAAGAATTATATCTCCATATAATAAATTTAAATATGATACTTTTTTAATTATAGACACTATTCAAAATAGTATTGAGACACGATTCATGAAAAATGAAAATTTATTAAAAGACTTGAACTGGTTGGACCCTAGAAGTTTTGCAGTATTTAACAACACTGAATTATTGCCTGTATCAGCTTTGAGTACTATATGTAAAATATCTGGACTGAATCATCAAGTAAACTTAACAGAATTGAAACAATTTTCCAGTCAATATGAACATTTTATACCATAAATACCTAAATATACTACCGATTGTGATTCAGAAGATAAGTTACTTTTAAGAAATGAAGATGTGAGTGATGAAGATAATGATGAAATATCAAAATCAGTAAATTGCAATAAGTGTAACAAATGTATTCACTGTGCATTTTTAATTGTACGAGAATTATCATAAGAGTCAAATTTATTTTCAAATTTATTTGTTATATATAAGTTTGCTTTGTTGTTGCCATCAACACAAACAACTTGCGAAAGGGAAAGCTTAAATGTATAAAAACGAAACTTCGCTCAACGTTACATCAAAATCACCTTACTCCATTAATGTTGATGGCTATAGAAAAAAATATAGCTATTGACACTCAAAAATTGATAGAGACGATAGCATATTCATCTAATGAATTAAAAAAATTACTTATTTAAAAATTGTGTTTTATTATTTAAAATATTCTTACTAGGTATAGGTAGGTACCTATTTCAAAAATAATTAGTTGTAAAATTGCTTTTATATTTAAGTTAACTCATGAATCATGGTTATGATATATATTATATATTATGATCCATATTAGTAAAAATGTAAAGTACCTTTATTTAAAGAAGTATCTTAATATGTTGTTTCAACGAAATACGGTGTACATTTTTTGGGGGCCCCTTAGAAAAACTGATCCATGGGCCTTTGGTATGCCAGTCCGACACTGGTTATATAAATAAATACATAGAAATATATTAGGTATGCATACTCACATATAGCCCATATAGGTATATTATATTTAACATACAACCATCGCGAATGTATTCCAATTATTTTCTTTGAAATGGAAAAATCGTAATAAGAGCCTAACTGAATTAATTTCTAGAATACAATATTATCTTGAAAACAATAAATCTTTCAACTTTCTACTGAATACGTCTCGTTTATGAGCATTTTGAGTGGATAAATGGACTCTTCAAATATAAGTGCATCAGTTGGTTATTGCGGCAATTAGTCCATACTTTTAAAATCTGTTAAGAGGACGCTAAACAGAAATTTGTTGTCTACTGTAAGACGTAGAGCGTAACATAGCAAATTGTACCCTCAGCAGAACATGTTTAGTTCCGTTAGTTTAAAAATAGAGTGAAATAACCTCTTATAAAATATATAGGTAAGATTATTATCTAGAGCATCTCTCACAGGGTTTTTGTTATATTTTAATTTTAAAGAGAGTATTTTAAGATGTACAAACCATTTACAATTTTAAAACACTCATAATTCTCTCTAAAATTAAAATATAATAAAAAGCCTATGGAGTATGAGATACAATAGATAATGATATTACCTTTAAACTTTATTAGAGGTGAATTTACTCTAATTTTTAAGCTAAATGTGATGTACAATTTGGAAGACGGAGACAACAAATGTCTGTGTGCGTCCTCTTAATGAAAAATTATAAACCTCGGCCAATCGTTTTTTTGCCTAACAGTCGAAAACGGAACTCATATCATAATAGGTGCATACATGGGAGAAGTGGCTTCGAGATTTGAAAATACAAAACAATAGCATATACACAGCGAGTATATTATCCACAATTCTTGGTTTTTGTAATAAAATGGAAGGACATTAAGGAAATAAAAATTTGGAAAATAATTTTAATAGTTACACAACTTTCCTAAAGGAATATGACGTAAGAATTAATCATGCTATTTTAAACTTAATCAATGTTCTGCTTGGAAATACACTAGATTTTTTCTCAGGTCTGCACACTCAAGTAGAAGACGTCCGCCGAATCATAATACTGATACGTGGCAGTACTGGCTATAACGATACAAACGTTGTGGTGTAAATAAATATCTGATCTTCAAACCGGAAATATCTAGCAGCATGCCCATATTCAGCAAAGAGCGTTTAGAAGTAAAGGAACTTTTTTCTTTTAAGATGACGTTATATCCGAATAAATTGTCTCCATCTTACAAACTTGTACTTAGCAGAATCCATTTTAGATCATTAATTGTAATACATAATATTATATAACTGTAAATTTACCTATGTCAATATATTCTAAATATAACTATATATCCAATTATATGAATAGATATTATCAAATTATTTAAAGGTAAGGATACCTGGTAGGCTTATATTGATACTTACATTTTGAAAATCTATATTATGTATCTTAAAATATCATATTAAAATTAAAATATCATTAAAAACCTACAATATGACCTACTTACATAATATTTTTTGCCTTTAAATTGTAGAATAAGTCCAATTCACTATAATAATTTAACTAACAACACATTACAAATAATAGATTTTTCTGAACGCGATTTCTCTATAGGTATAATACATATAATATATATTGTAGGTTTGTAAGATGTGAGACAACACATGTGCAGGTTGTAGCATCCTCAAACGTATGACTGACTATTTACTACATTATAATCTTGTTGGATATAATTAATAATATGTAGGTAATGACTTTTACTTTTGTTACAGAATAATATCACCGATGACAACAATTACATTCAAGTAAGACCACCAGATCCATTTGTATCAATAACAAATAACAATACAGAACAAATTGAACCAATGGACTTGTCTTGTGTGAAAATTGCGAATTCAAACGTGGTAAAAAAAAAAAACTCGCTAGAGGTATAGAGCTATTTGATAATACATCGGTATCTACTAGTAAATCCATATATTTATTATTCACTGTATTTAGCGATATACCAACTGTTCGATTACAAAATATAACAACTGCGTATTATACTTCAATCATTGATAATCTTCATTCATACATACGAAATCTTTACTATAAAAACTTAAAATAATATTAAATGAATACATTTTTGTGATGTAAAAAAGCAATATCATCGCTGAACCAACCATATTCATAAATACATAAAACAAACGTTAAATCGAGTATGTTTGTAATATTCCAGGTTAAACATCACAATTACTTTGAGCCCTGCAACTCCGATGTACCATTGCCGTTGCCATCAAATATAAACGAAGCGACGTTATTGATATTAAAGAGCGTATACGGTATTTATCTACTTTATCAATTTTATTATTATCTTAATTCAATAAACCTGCTAAACTCATTAATCCAACGTAAATAAGATCAAAAATATCTATATTTTCTATTTTATGTATTTCTATTGCATTAAATACGTCTGCAAGGTATAAAATAAATCCGTTTTTCTTTTATGATGTTATGTTCTCATATGATTTACCTACCTTTCTAAATTCTCTATTTCTATAAAGGATGATTCTTTTATCCACACTAACAGTAACTTGTTTTTGGTAAAGTATATTATTTGCTTATAAAATCAGATTAATTTAATCATTAAATATATTACATTATGTACTTAATCTATAAGTTATTACCTATCATTATTATTTTGAAAATTTTTATTCCATAATACTACCTCGCTCTCATAAACTTGAATACTTTTCAATTTATGATTCGTAATCAATAAACAGTACTTACTTATAATATGTCGGTAACAAGCCCTTCAAAAAAATTTCCGGCTTACGATAAACGATTGAATATATCGATGGCATAGTGCACCACATGTTGTAAGTGACATTTTGTTAAGTGTTCCGGAGAACGACAATTGTAATTTCACATCACGCAGATGACATGCAATAAAACAATGTAGCAGGACTAAATATGTACTATACACTTACCAACAATTTGTTACACAATATGTAGAAAGTGTCAGCAATACAGCCATGCAAAACACTCATTTATCTGAATCTTGCCACTTACAACATGTGTGCACTATGCCATCGATATAGGTTTTCTAAAAACAATCATAGGTATTACACCTATGTAGTATGATTTAAGAATAGTTTTAAGAAGTTATTAATTATTAAGCTATTATAGGAGCTGCTAGCTCATCATTATTTATATAGCTAAAATAAATTAAACATATTATAATTCATAAGTAACGGTAGTCGATTACCTGGATAACGAGCAAATTATGTAGCGGAAAACGTTTTTCAGTACAAACGCCAACGTTTGAAACTTTTAAAAGGTTGCATTCGTAAGCGCTTGATGCGGTATGTTAATTAACTGTGGTATAAGTCATAAATAATTATACCATTGGTATTCCGTGATAACACAGATTATAATATTACAGAATATATGAAACATACATATTATTATACCGAGGTAGGTAATGGTTATTGGGACTGAACGGACAAAACGCTGAGTCATGACGTTCATAATGTTCGCAAACGTTTAAATCATTGTTTAGCAAACAGACCAAATTTCTCTGCGATGAATGGTTTCCAACGTTTACCGCTATAGAATTTGCTCAACGTTAGTTATATGTTAACTGAGAAATCGTCATGGTAACCGCTGTAACCGATAACCGGGAATAAAAATGTGTTTAAAATAACAATAACCGACTTTTAGGTTCCCAAATTTCCGGAAAATTATCAGTTTTCGTAGAAATCGGTTTTTAAAATCCTCAGAAAACAATTGTGCAATACAAATTGTTTTTCATTGTAATTTTTGACACTTGGCTCGCGTTTCACAGATATAAAATACCACCGGAAGCCCAACTGCGATCAGATATTCCACGAGGACCCAGACAACCCCAAATTGTACGTGTGCAAGGTGTGCTCCAAGCACGTGCGGAGCAAATGGCACCACTTCCAGACGCACTACTCACGGGACCACAAGTGCTCGGACTGCGACGCCGTGTACAGCCGCATCGACACGCTGAGGACACACGCCAAGAAACGGCACCACACCGTCATACCGCGGTACTATTACGGTATCCCTGCCAACGTGTGGCACCGCGTCGTCGTCCAGGTAGCGGACCCTCTGCCCAGACCGGCCAGACCAAAACCGGTGAGGCCCTGCCACAGCGGCCACTAATGACCTTATAGCAGCTCTGCCCGACTACGAAACCGTGCTCACCTGCCGCGCGTATGTATATATTAAAATATTATATCGCTAGGGTACCGGGGGTTGATTTACTTGACGGGTTGTGGTGCAAGGACGCCAAAGCTAGACGACAACCCCCTCCCCCGTGGACCACGCTTACGTATCTTCCATTTTCGGTATCGCCGATGTCCCACAAACAACATTTTATTGCGCCAATATCGATTTTTATTTTGTTTATTTCTTGATTGTCTGTCGCTGAATTGTTAATGCCCATTTTATATTATACAATTTTTATATAAATTTACTCATGTACTGCGCAATAGTATATAAATATATATTATGCGCATCGCCGCGAAATCTTCCCGCTATAATATATAATTATATTAAAATATAATAAATTATATATTATAAGTTATAACTATATTTTATACTTAATAATTAATAATTAATAATTAATATGTATATATGGTAGGTACCTACTTCACTATTATGTATGTTTGTGATGTGATGACTAAATGGTATAAATATTTAAATAGTTTACGTATTTATATACTTAAATTAATTTTTCATTATTAGTACTATTATTATTTATTTATAATATTTTATACTCTCGAGTGTCAAAATAGTTTAAGTAAGTAAGTAAGTAATAATATTTATTTAGCAAACAAACAAAATAAAACAATATTAACAAACAAAATATGGTTGGTTTGCAAGCTCATCCAATAAGCATAGATATGCTTGTAGACGGATGAGCTGGGTTCATGTTATGAGTATTATAAAAGTATACAAATAAAATAAAAAAAGAAAGAAAAAAAGTTCAACATTTAGAGTAGTTACTTCAAATTATCATTGAACTAAAAAGTGGACATTTACAACCAAGATAAAATAGTGTTAATATGTTTCTTATACTTATTAAAATTATCAAAATTAGTTAAATTAATATTATATTTACGAAGTAACAGAATTCCTTTAATCATTGGACTTTGTGTTCCAAAATTAGTATTATTTCGTGGAATAATTAAATTACAATTGTTTTTTATTCTAGTATTATAACAATGCAAAGGCTGAAATGGTCCTATATTTACTTTAAATATATACAATAAAACCGCCCGTTCATAAACTTGAAAAATAGTTCTAACTTTCAACTCTAAGTAAATTGAACAAGTTGGATACAATTTTGGTTTTCCAAGTATAGTTTTAATCATTAAATTAATTGTAGTAGATAAAACATTTATATGTGTGGAGTATGTACATCCCCATATTGAAATACCGTACGAGAAAACAGATTGTACAAGAGCTAAATAGATAATTCTAAGAGTTTTAATATCTAAAATGTTTTTGAGCAATCGGAACTTATATAATAATTTTCTAAGAATACTATTTACATGATATATATGTTCAATAAATTTTAGTCTATGGTCTAATTTTACTCCAAGATATTTAATACAATAAACTCTATCCAAAGGTAAACACTCACAAGGGTTATCTAGATATTTACATTTATAAGAGTGTACACACAGTGAAAAATCAGTATTTTTAATATGTGAACGATTTGTAATATTAAAGACAATATATTTAGATTTAGATAAATTTAGCTGTAAATTATTATTGTCACACCAGTCTTTTACTACAGATAGACAGTCATTAGCTGTTTTATATAAATTTTCATAGTCATGACTTTTAATCAGAATAACTGTATCGTCTGCATAACAAAAAATTTCAGCATTAAGCTTTATATTTAAAAGTCCGTTTATGTATATGATGAATAAGACAGGGCCAAGTACTGTACCTTGAGGTACTGAGAAACAATTTGTCTTTACATCACTAAGTAATCCGTTTATTCTTACTTGTTGAGGTCTGCCAGAGATAAATGATTTAATTAAATTGAGAGCATTGCCTCTTATACCATTATATTCTAATTTTTTAAGTAACAAATTATGACTTACGGAGTCAAAAGCTTTTTTAAAATCGAGAAAAATTCCAAGAACTTTAAATTTGTTATCTAAATTATTATGAATAAAATTTGAAGTTTTAGATAAAGGATCAGTAGTTGACATATTTGACCGAAAACCAAATTGATTTGATGAAAAAAAATTATGTTTGTCCAAAAACGACATTAATCTTGATTTTATACATTTCTCAAATATTTTTGAAACTGTTAAAAAGTAGTATTTTATAAAACTTTACAATTTAGTCATTTTTGAAAGGAGAAAAGTATATTTATCACGCTTTTCATAAATATCTATATTATATTATTATCTAGGCATATTATAAGGTGTAAAATAAGTAATTATAATTCAAAACACTATAATGCATGTATAATGCATATTATTTTAAAATTTAATACTTAGGTGACGAAATAATTTTTATTTTTGAAACAATCTTGTCACGATTATAATGATATTTAATTAAGATAAAATATATTTCTAAGTACCCCTCAGGGGGGCACTAAATATTTAGTGCTACGGGCTTTGCGGACCTGGGGCCCCGAGCTACGGGCTGACTTTAATTAGTTGGCCCAAACCGGTCCTCCAGATTTGGGGGTTAAGCGATGGACTAAGAATCCATCCTTGTAAAAATACATTTGTTGTGAATCTTCTAACAAACTTTCAAAAATTTTATAACAATGGGAATTCACATGGAACTCGGAACAAAAAACTTTTGGAAGCTCGGTATGAAATATGGAATATCAGAACCCTCTATAAAGCAAGAGCTCTAAAAATATTGTGGGAGAAATTTTAAAATACAAATTCCAAGAGTTATGAAACAAAAAATCCGTTAACTAGGAAATGGAAATATTCAATCTGGAAACTCATCTATCTTCTTTAGTGGCAAAGAGACAGGCAAACATGAACAAGGGGTAGGTTTCGTAATTGGAAACTCGATAATGTCAAACATTCAGCAATTCCTGTCAGTGAGTGAACGTGCTGCTAACGAAATGCTATCTGCGAAGAGATGGATGGAAATTTGATATATGAATAATTATGCATATATGCCAATTATGCCCCCCCTCCACAGAGCACCATGAAGAGAAAGAGAAAAATATTTGGTATGAAGATCTAGAGATATTATTTGACTCTCTACCAAACAATTGCATCAAAATAATTGCTGTTGACCCGAATACGCAGGTCGGTAGAGAACAATTTCTTAGACCAACCATATTCCAAGAAAGCTGGCACATGTTTTCTAAACGATAATGGATCGAGATTAGTTGGCTTTGCAGAATCAGAAAACCTCATTATAAGTAGCACCTACTTCCTTAGAAAGAACATTCATAAGGATATGTGAATTTCCCAAGGGGGTAAGATGAAAAGTAAAATCGACCATATAAATATTGCGAAGTGACACCAAACGGTGAACAAGCATAAAAAACAACAGAACCTTTAGGGGTGCTGATATTCATACAGACCACTACTTGGTCATATAGCTAAAACTATCAAACATTTGGAGAAATGAGTGAAAATCGAATACAATACGTCATGAACAAGATAGAGGGAAAATAAGAGTTCAAAAGGCAATCATAGAATACTAAACTAAAATAAATGAAAAATTGAACAACTATAACATGTTACAAGGAAAAATTAATAATGTAATAAACTGGATTCAAACAAATTAATCAATAACGAAAGCAGCAGAAACAACTCCGAGTTACCAATTTATAACGTAAAAATCAATGGTTTGATAATGAGTGTCAAGAAGCGATAAAGAAGCAAAAAGCAACAAGAATAAAAATGATAACAAATCCCTTCCACACCAAATTTATGGAAGTATGCAGAACTTAATGCAAGATTAAATAAAATAATCAGCGAAAGAAAGTTTCATAAAAAAAAACAGTCAGAATGACATTGAGTCATACAAAAAGGACCCAAGAATGTTCTTTGAAAAATGTAAAATAAAATAAAAGATGACTTTAAATATAGTACCTACCTTATGACTGACGACGACGGTAATCTCAGACCCCCAAAATAATCATGGATCGTATTAAAATAATCATATTTTGAGAATCAATTAAACAATCAAACAGGCCACGAAATAAGCAATACAGATGGAACAGGAACTAGTCGAGGATCGAATAAATACTACAGTAGAACTAGAAGGGCAAGAACCTAGCTTTTAAGATATTAAATCAATAGTGAAATCATTGATTTCCTGATTTACAAAAGAGTGAACTTCAAGACAATAGAAAATCACTGAGGAATATACTTATTAGACATTGCTTAAAATGTCTTGTCAATAGTTATAATAGTTATAATAGTTATTCTACATAGACTTGAAAAATATTCATGTGGTTTCATAAAAGTCAAGTCCATTATAGATAATATATTCACCCTCGTTATCGTTCGAGCAAGCTTATAACAGCATTATTTGAAATTTACTATAAACAGCAGTTATACAATTTGTAAATACTAAAGAAATTATGTAGTTAACTTAATAGTTATTACAGTGTTGCAATTCAAGCACATTTTAAAAAGTACATTTTCTTAGAGAAACATTAAAGGAATTTGAGATCAGGTGTGGATTGAATCAAAGGGAGCATTATCTCCCGAATTCTTCAACTTAGCTCTTGAAAAATACATAAGAGACATGAGACCTGGCAAGAAGACCGATAAATGAAAGTACTGGGGTCTGGGGTTCAAATTCTGATGACATTAGATGATTTAGACATTGGAGAATCAAATTGGAATTATGAGGGACTGTATGAAAGCTCATAGTGTCAAGTAAAAGTTTAGTTGAAAGGGCCTTAAAATAAACGAAAATAATACTAAGTATAATATTCTAATGAGTAATTGTCCAGCACCGTTGCAAAATTGAGCATTGATCAGTTCTCTTTTGAACAAGTCGAGAATTTTAAATAGTTAGGTGCTAGTATAAATCATACAAATAATATGCGTAACGAGATAAATCCAGAATAAATTCAACAAATCGAGGGTACCACGCAATGAGTAAGATTTTCACATCAAAATTCCTTTCAAGAGGCACAAAGAAAAAATTTACCTTTCATTGTCATGTACGGATGTGAAACATGGTCAACGACGCAGGGTGACAAGAATAAACTTTGAAATGAAAATACTTGGAAACATATATGGACCTATGTTAAACCCCAATACTGTTGTATACAAATGGATGAAAACGGAGACTTAAAGCTAATTATATTAATTCACTCAATTTATAAGATTTTTTGAGGTAGAAAAAGCCATAGTATAGGGTGCATATGGGTGCAGAGTGAGGATTGATTATACAGGTACTCATTAAAAAGCCAAATAAAAACGACCTGTAGAAGACCATGACAACAGTGGATGGTTTGAGTAAAATATGACTTAAAAAGATTAAGAAATGGAGATATTATTGAGGATTCATAAGATCAAGAAGTTTGGAGTGATCTGTTAAAAGCTATAAGGCGCCTGAATTACACGTGAAGCAAAAACAAAGAAAACTGTTTATAAGTATAGTTGGCATTATAAATATAATATAATAATCATATTAGATATTTCATTGTAGGTACATTACTAATCAGTAATCTCTTTAAATTGGTAGGTACCTCCTAGCTATACCATTGGAGTAGCGGGAGGAATTTATATGGTTGGGGGAGGGGGGTTGATTTACTTGACGAGTTGTGATGCAAGGACGCCAAAGCTAGACGAAAACCCACTCCCCCGTGGACCACGCTTACGTATCTTCCATTTTCGGTATCGCCGATGTCCCACAAACAACATTTTATTGCGCCAATATCGATTTTTATTTTGTTTATTTCTTGATTGTCTGTCGCTGAATTGTTAATGCCCATTTTATATTATACAATTTTTATATAAATTTACTCATGTACTGCGCAATAGTATATACATATATATTATGCGCATCGAGGTTGAAGCTTCCCGCTATAATATATAATTATATTAAAATATAATAAATTATATATTATAAGTTATAACTATATTTTATACTTAATAATTAATAATTAATAATTAATATGTATATATGGTAGGTACCTACTTCACTATTATGTATATTTGTGATGTGATGACTAAATGGTATAAATATTTAAATAGTTTACGTATTTATATACTTAAATTAATATTTCATTATTAGTACTATTATTATTTATTTATAATATTTTATATTCTCGAGTATCAAAATAGTTTAAAAAGTAGTATTTTATAAAACTTTACGATTTAGTCATTTTTGAAAGGAGAAAAGTATATTTACCACGCTTTTCATAAATATCTATATTATATTATTATCTAGGCATATTATAAGGTGTAAAATAAGTAATTATAATTCAAAACACTATAATGCATGTATAATGGATGGGGAAGGGGGGGCTAGAGCATATAATTTTTCAAATACACAACATATATTTTAAAAATATAACAAAAAGAAATTACTGGTGGAGCTAAACAAAATTCTGGGAAGGATATAATAGCACTCGTAGCTCCTCCCCACATTCTACACCTGGGAATTTAAGGGGGTTCTAGTCGATGATAAAAAAGTGACTTATAGACCAAAAATCCAAGAAAAACTGGAGGAATTTGGTTTGATAGATTTTAATTTTGAAAATGGATTATAATTAATTAACAAGTTTATTAGGTTTGACCAGAAGCGATGATTTTTAATACTTCAATTATGGTTAGTGTCATAATGAATAATATAAATACAAAAATATCATATTTTTATTCATGGATATCACAGCTGAAAAAATAGATAATGAAAATCGCCTCTACTGAAACCTAGTAAACTTGGTAATCAATGAAAATCAGTTTTAAAATTTTAAATCTAACAAACCAAATTCTTTCATTTTCGACTGGCATTTTGGTCTAAAAACCACTTTTCCGAATTGAAAAAAGTTTATCTAATTTATTTCTTTGCCGTTGTCTGCGCGTACGTCAGTTAATTTGCCGCAATATAAATAACGACCGACCTTCTGATCGGTACCTATTGGCTATAATTATGCGGGCCTACTGTTATAATTCAGGACATTTCAAGGAAATATTGATCGAAACGATACAAATTAAGTTCACACATTCTAATGTTCGTTTACTTTGTACACAAGTCATTTGAATGTGATCGTATTAAATTGCCTATATTCATTTCCTTAAAACACGACCGACTGGAGCCCCCTTAAGAAATATTTTTAGAAAAATAATTTCAAATTTATTTTGGAGGTAAATGAGTACTGCTTGGCATAATACAATAGCTTGATAAATGGTGGCATGGTGCTATATAAGTTGTAGTTCAGTGTGAATATAATGTTATAAGTAGATTGTAGAGAACCTTTATCGTTTATAATTACAATAAGTTTATATATTAAAAATATTTATACGTCATATTTTATAACTACAATATTTTTATTCCCAACACTTATACAATTGCCAAATTTTAGTTTAATAATTTTATTATCAAATAAAGATATTTACTTAAACTTATGAAATGTATAATTACTTATATAATTTTAATTACTTCTCATAAAATATTAATAATAATAAAATTAGTATAGTATAAATATTATCATAATTTTATATAAATACTATACAATATAAATAATTAATATGTACAAATATACACAATATTCTATTAACACACACATTACAATAATATAATATGATATAATGTAGAAATTTAATCTCCGATCTGACTACCAAATAATTTTTAAACGCAATGTTTCATTCTAATTATTTAATTATGACATTTATGACTTATACTCATAAGATCTTTTATAAGATCTATAGTTTTTAAATTGCACAATAATAATTTTTAATTTAATAAAAATTATATAGTGACTTGATTTGTTTCAAATGAAAAATCTAGATCACTAGAGCAGTAGCTGGTAGAGCGTTAGAGATATTCTAAATTAGAATATAAGTAAAATATGTTATAGTTACCTAGGTCACTACTTATTTTACATTTATATAATACAATGCTTAAAATTTAAACAATATATTATGTATTAATATTTTAAACATATTTTTATTATGACTTTAAGTAAAATAACGTAGATTTTATAATAATAAAATATATTTGTTAACGTTTTATAAAACCATAATAATCTTCATAAAGTGCTCGGATTGTTCACCAAATAATATTTTATACTCTTTCAATATATTGTACCTACTATAGTAGTATCGTTTGAAATTGTATTTTATTAAATCATGATAAAATTATGGCAAATATAATAAACATATATTATTTTATGTAACCTTTACTTATCCGCTATCAACTATATTAAATTTATACGTGAACTAAGTTAATATAAAAAAATTTTTTTTACTTTTTACTACATAACGCAAGTACCCAGGTTAAGAAAACTAGAAATAATTCTAAGTTATATAGATTAAGAAATGAACAGTAATAATGATACTTATTGTGAGAAGTGAACACCAATTCATATTATAGATGAGTGCAAATCCATATCTGGATAGAATTCTCTATATTATATGAACTAGTAGGATAGATGATTATTATTTATTACCAACTTTCTACTTTCAGTGCTTGAATTGGAGATCGGGGGGCGGAGTGTCACTTATTTTTTAAAAATATTTTAGCGTACACCGTCTTGGTAATCAAAAGGACATTTTAATATCCAGGTACGCAATTTTTTTATAGTTACACGCATCCCCTTTCTATTTTTCCCCCAATTCAAATACATTCTACTTTAACATACCCACATCTCGCTTATTATAGTTGCTATGGTTTTGTATTTACGATTATGACATGTATGTGTACTTGAAACATTAAACAACGTTATTTATTTTTTCAAAATTAACGATTTTTATTAACTCACAGTTGTTAGAGTCATACGTCACACATCATAAACCATAATATATAAAACCGAGTATCTTCACTCAATTCTTTTTATTTGCCATACCTACTCAGTATTCATAATAAGTAATTATTTTTAAATGTAATGATTATCAGGCGATTTATAAAGTGTATTCAATTTGTAAATAAAATAATATGATTAATGACTAAGTATTTATAACTTGTATGTATTACTATAAATGTTTCTAAAATAATTAATTTTATATAATTCACTAGTGAAGGCGTAGATATTAGATGGAAATAAAACAATATTAGTTTCTTTTCAAATAAAATTATATTGTATTGAATAAGTTATTGAATAAGAATTTACTAATCAAATAAATTGTATAACAAGTGAATATTTGAAGTAAGATTCACTCACAAAAATGGCTCTCCATTTATTATAATATCGAATTTATGACGGTAAAAATAAATATTATATTGTATTTATAACTATTTAGCTGTATAGAAAATATTAAGTACTGTTTAACATATTTTATTTTACAAAATGTATAAGCATAAAATATGTTTTAGTGTTACTTATATTATATATTGTTAAATTGAATATTGTAGTTTTGTCTATGGACAATAGATATGCGTTATATAAGTATACATAACTAAATTTAAGTTATGTGATTTCTATTAATTTAAAATAATATAATGTTACATGTAGGTATATAAAGTTTGTTTTTATTTAAAATAGTGGGGTATATCCTCTTGAAATCATTACAATGAGTGAATAAAATAGATTGTTATTCAGAAATTACGAGGTTAAAGAATTACATTTATTAATATTGGAAATCTTACTGGTTCACTAAATGTGAAAATATGTGGATAGAATGACGTAAGTAACTACCTAAGATTTGTCTTCGCCCGAATGTAAGTAGATATATTTTAATTACAGAAGTATAGAGAACACTTGATACGATCTACAAACAACCGAAAACCGTATCTCATTAAATCTATAACAAACATAAAGGTAAATTTGAATACACCTAGATACAGTCTTAGTCCTATAAATGCAATTATTACAAGAAAAGTTTTAATACCTATGATAGGCGCATGGTGTTTTGTCTTATAAGTTATAATCATAAAAAAAAAAACTATAACTATATACAATTTTAAAAGTTTTGGGTATATAAATCAATTGATTCAGTAGGTATAGTTATACATTTATGTTGAGGTTCGATAAAATTGTTTAATATCCAAGTAAAAAGATTCGAATATAATGGATCTCTTTAAATACGTCAAATTAAAGATCCAGAATGACGGGCATCAGATAAGTATTTTCCTACCTATGAACATAATATCATATAGTGAGTTAAATCAATGAATAAATATATATTTAAATATGTTTACTAAAATACTTCTCTTTTTCAGGTAGATATTATGAAGTCTAACAATAATAGTCGCAGCGGAGAAATGCCACTAAGTTGTACTAAAAAAAAACCAATCCTATAATACTTAATATTCCATCATACCAATAATAAAACTGACAAGTTAGAAACGTTTGAGCAAAGTTGTATGCACTATTATATGTAAGTATGTGATGTCTGTGCGTTTATAATTATGAATTAAAATAAAATTTAGTGAAAGTTCTGTTTTTAATTTATAGAAGATAATTTCTAAACAAAATATAAGGTAATGAGAATTATTTTATGCAGCTATTCAAAAAATAACTTCAAACAAGAATTATAAAATAAATAGTAAGTATGGTCTTAATTTAATTGATTTATGTAGCTTCAAATCAAATGGAAATTACGTTTGCGCTTATTATTTATCACTGGAATAGGTAAAATCTTTGTATATATGAATTTGGAATTTTTGAAATTTGACAATTCAAAAGGTAATTATTATTCAATATTGAGTTTAGTATTAATTTTCCTTGCTTTAAAAAATTATACTTCAATTTTATTATTAAAATTATGAACTAATAACTGTTGTGATGCATCAGAACTATTAAGTTTGATTACATACCTACTATATTTATAAGACAAGACGCAATAACTTAAATTTATTTAGTTATATATGACTACATCAGCCAAACCATAAAAACAATATTCAAAATGATGATAACATAAAAACATTTTTTATATTTTTATTTATTTATTAAGTTGACACCTTATGGAATCAAATACAGATAGATAATATACATTTACAAATCAGTCAATTCGTTCTCAAGTGATGCGGGAACCAACAGACAGAACATAATGTTTTTTTATATATAAATATCTATGTAACTATCAGAACAAAATAATTGATAATTTGTTTTTTGTGTATCTATGAAATTTAAATATAATGAAATGTTATTTTTATTACTCTATATACGTATAATCAAGGCTGGGCATTAATGAGTTAAAAAGTTAAAGTTAAGTTAAACAGTTCATTTTATTTTAACTTTTTAACTTAACTAGTTACTTTTGGCATTTCATTAACTTAAATGTTAATTTACTAAATTTCTTTTTAACTAGCGTGAAATTAACGAATTCATTTTTCATTTTAAGAAGTAAGTTAAGTTAATTTATTTTGTTTTAAATAATCTTATATTTTACTATTTCAGTCTATTTCGTTTCCTTTTAAAATTATTTACCGTAAATTATTTAAAGTTAAAAATATATATTATTCGAGTCTAACTTATATGGAAAAACTGTATAAAGTATAAACACTATAGTCTATAATTTAGTTTTGAGTTGGAAAATAATTAAGAGTTGAATAAACAATTTAGAGTTGTAAAACAAATTAACTTTTTTTTTAACTTAATAAAAAGTAACAAAAAGTGTGTAATAACTTTTAACTTTTTTTATGGTGTATATTAACTTAACTTAACTGCGAGTTAAAAAAAATCATTAACTTGCCCAGTCGTCTGCGGATTAATACGCAACAAAATAACACAGAAGAAAACTACAATATATGCACGACCTATCCAAAAAAATCATTACACAGCAAATTATAATAACATACATGTTTATTAATTTAAATTTCAAATTTTTAAAAGGGTAGATAATATTACCTATGATAATTAAATATTGTGTTAAGTTTATATTTTGATTTTTTGTAATACCATAATATTTCAGGTATAATATACAAAAGTAGGCAAGTAGGTGTCGCTCTGCTGTACAGAAGGTTACAAGTGGGTCACTGCAATGGATGGTGTTAAATTTGAATTAAAAGATATAATAACATTGTAAAAGAAAAATACCGGCGTAGGGAAAGTGGCGCTCCCATCGCCCAGCACAAGCTGCTGCAATAGCCACCTCCTGGCCTTAGTTGGCTGGGAGGTCTGGTCCTCCAGGTTGGGGGTTTAGCGTAGGGCTAACAAGTAACAACCCTACCTAGTAAAAACCTTTTGTGCTATGATATCACAAATATTGAAGCCTAGGATAAGAGATCACTGATTAAAGACTGGAAAATGGAAACAGAACAATGAATTAAAGATGTAACAAGCCTCTTTAGAACTGACGCATGTCAAAAATTAGCTGACATATTAAACACGTACATTTAGTACGACGTTGGCTAGACATTGGTCAAATTTATTTAGGCGAGTACGTAACATACCACTCTAGAGCACAGAATACACATCATTTTGGAAGTGGTTTCACGGTGCATATAAAGTTAATGCCACACGCCATAGAGTAGAATTGTGATGGATTCCCTACTGTTCAGTATGCTAATTGGTAACTTATATTTTATTTGTAAAATTAGTAACGTCGTACAAAGTAGGTACCACGTACATATTCATATTCGTTTACAAGGGCAGAATTTCAATGAAAAAACTAGAAGTGCTGAAGCCCTTCTATTTTTTTTCATATTATCTTATGAATATGGATATCCGGATATAATGACTATTGAATTATAAATTAACATGACAAATTCGAGGGTGCTAATCACAAAATTAGTGGTGCTAAGCACACAATAGCCCCCTCAAAATGTTGTCCATGTTTGTTTAATACTTATGTTACAATCAAATATAATCAATATATTATGCTGAGTTTCAGACTACATTGAAACCAGAACCTTACAATAAAATTCAAGGCTGCAGGGCATAAACGAGTTAAAAATTGAAATTAAGTTAAAACGTTAAGTTAATTAACTTACTACTTTTTTTTCAAGCTGACTTTTAACTTAATAAGTTCCTTTTTTTTCAAGATTAACGTGTTAACTCCAAGTTAATTTTATTTCAAAAATATCGAAATTAAGTTAATTTTTGACCGAAGTATAATGCAAATTTTTGAATATGTTTTTACTTTGATGTATCATTTTAACTTTCCCCAGTTATATTCTTGGACGTAAAGAAAAACTATCTAATAAATGTGTCTGGAATTTTTTATTTTTGAAAATTAGCAAATTTCAACTTTACACTAAGTTAAGTTACTTTTTTTTCAAAGTTAACTTTTAACTTAACGAGTTAACGAAAAAAAATTAGAGTAACTTTTAACTTAACTTGACTTAATTATTTTAAAATAACTTAACTTAACGAGTTAAAAAAAAAAACGTTAACTTGCCCAGCCTTACAATAAATCATAATCAAAGAACGTCATTGATGAACACTCTGTTCGCTGTCAAAAAATTTGTTAGACATAAAACAAAATCACACAAATCACAATTTTCGATAGAACACATTTTTAAGATGCTAAACGGATACCTAGGTACTATTTATTCATTATTGAGAAGAATATCATAATTAATTATGAATAATAGAGTTTAAATGTTCTCATTAATACAACCAAGTCACCGATGGTCCGTTGTTATTGCAATAAAATGGTTAGCATGATCAGTCGAAACTTTAGACAATATATAAATATTTAAACAACATCCATAAACAAATCAGTAATAATAAATAATATTTTTCTATGAGTTTATAATAACACATTAAAATATACTTAAATGTTTAATTTGTCTAAATATGTATGGAACCGAAGCTACCTACTATTTATGCATCCAACCGAAAAATAACCTAACACAGGACCTTAATTTTGCATAGCTTCTCAGAAAACAAAAGTTAATGGAAATAACTGTGGAAAGACAATCAAAGTCGTAGTGAGATAATGAGATTACTGGATATTTAAATATTTATGTAAGTATTAAATCACCCTCATATATCAATTAAGTATCATATTCTGTGTTTACTCTAAGATAGGTGTAATATACAACTTTGAAAACGGGTACTTTTAATCAGGATATTCTTAAGGATCGCTGATTAAAATTGTCAATAGGAACTGACGCGATGTAACACCTAATGCCTTTTATAAAATATAATTTTTTTTTTATAATTTGTGCCTAAGTCTTTTTAAATTTATTTCCATGTCAAAAGATAAAAACATACCAAAAACTAATAGGTTGACAAAATATATATTAGTAACGCAATATTACTTTCTTAGAATGATATAAATTAAAAATGTTGTTAATATTAATAATAGAACAACTCCAGTGGACGATATTTTTTAGTATACCTTCTATGGTCTATGCCTGCATGTCTAGGGCACGGAACGTGTTTTCAGGTTTTGGATAGGGGAAAGGCTATTATATATTATTATTATGGAATGATTAAAAGTGAATATGTAATAAATAGTAGTGTACAATTAGATTTGGGATACTCAGCGGATTCTAAAATATGTCCTAAAACAGTATTTACCCACCAATGGTGTCGCAAAAGAAACATGACAATATATTATTATAACTACCTGGAGGAGACGGTAAAATGCTGAAGATAGAGTTTAACAAATAGAAACTCTAGGTTATCACATCTAGAAATGAAATTTTGGTATGTATTAGATAAAATTTCATTACTATTCTGTGGCAACTTATTGTTTCACATTCTCGATCAAGAAAAATATACAATAAGATCTGCAGATCCTGGAAGATGATATATTATAATCTCTACGTACTATTTAGGATGTATTTTTGAAAGAATACCGTTAACTTTACACCAGAGGTCAAATGTTACCAAATTCATCAAAAACCATCAAAGACTGTTTACTATGTTGGACACTGTTGGAAAGGGTCCATCATTTGTTTGACCTACAAATCGTAATCACCAATTTTGAATGATTTTTAAAATTTTCGGGCAAAATTATCGGCACTTTTTCAAAAATGCATACAAAAAAACCTATTTTCAACAAATGGGGGAATCTTTCCAACAATGTCCAATAATCCATAACAAAAAGTTTTTGGGGGCTTTTAAAGTGTTCAATTAAGTTTTGTCCTTTAGTGTGAACTTAGTGGCAGTTTTGGAAAAATGCTCATATCTTTTCAACAACTGTCACTTAAAATGTATTAACATAATACATATTTACATAACTCATAACAAACATAAAAGTATACTTTAAAATTAAATCTTTCTAGTATAGTTAATTTAATCTAATAACAGTATTGTAATATGTTAGTTACATGGTTTTTGTCTTATCATCTTGAAAAATAAAAACCAAAAATCCTAATATAATTTAATAATTTTTGTGAATAAAAATTAAATATTAAGAGACATACATCTGAGGTAACGCAGACCACGACTCTTCACTATACTCCGTTCCACGAGAGAGTGCGACCCCCATGCGCATCGAAATGAATTAGCTCCGACGTCGCGAGGCCAAATTTCCCCCACCATGTGGCGTCCGCTCGCTGTACGTTTGCGCATCGCTATTGTTATGAATGACCTTTTTTGTAGGCCGTTTGCGCAATACTATTGTTATAAAAGGCATAGGGTGTTTTCCAATCGCTATTGTTTCAAAAAACCTTTTTATAGGCCGTTTGCGCATTGCAAATTACGTATACCAGGTTTTATTTACACTTACAAAAATAATCGTCAATATTCATAATTCATATTTAAAAAAATTACAAAATTAATATCCACATTTACCAAAAAAAAAATAAATGTATTTTGCATTCTGGAAAAACAAACTTAATTTCAATATGGGCGCTTTTTTCTAAATCGGCTCTCATTAAATTAGGCATGAACGACAAATTAAATGAACCACACAACTCCTTTAAAAAGTTCCACATCTTAGTATAACATTCCGTACTTGTATAACTTATCAGTTATACATATTATCTCACCAATATATCTGGTCATGTCACTAATAGGTAGATAGGTAATAGGTAGTAGGTACCTTTCTATTGTTAAAATTTGCGATGCGCAAACGACCTACCTGATTTCTTACCTGAGGTACTAATGATGCTCAAACGACAAACTCCGGTACACAGTGGCTCAAGTAAAGCATTACAAATATTAACCACGACTAATCATTATAATAGAATATATCAGTATAAGAGTTATTTTTACTGCTCTGTATATTATAACAATGTCGTTCGACAACGGTACGACGGCGATCGACAAATACCGACGGTAGACAACATTGACAGGAATGTGGTGGGGATGCTTGAAAATGAACATATTTTGGTCCCCGCCCAGTAGCACTCTTTCGTGGAACGTAGTATATACCTATCCTATACTATATAGCACCAATGGAGGGACAGGTGATCACGGCAGCTGATGACCCTATTGTTAATTTGATGTTTATATTTTGTTATGTAATTGTAATTTTTTTTTGTTCTATAAATGATGTTACACGGGGGGTAAGTATTGTGTAAAGGGTTCACCCCCATGCAGCGATACTACAAGGAAATAAAAAGGTATACCTATATTTGTGTTTGTCACCATAAATATATATATATAGAAATTAATAGTATTTCTAAAATACTTCTTATTTTTCAGGTACCTGTGTAGCTTACATGAGAAATGGTGATACCTAGTACTAAAAATCTAATTCTACAATAACTCAATAACTTAATCCGATCATAACAATTTACAATAATACCATTGATTAGTTATTAACTTTCGACCAAGATTCTATATATTTTCATACATGAGAAGGTATTGTCTGTGTAGTTATGATAATTATTAATTAAAATCTAATTTAATAGAAGTTATTTTTTTTTTCGTTTATAGAAGAATATTTTTAAACAGTATATAAGGTAATAGAAATTATTTTACGCATTTATCCAAGAAAATTACTCAATCAGTAAAGCTTAACTTTTTAAAACATCTCAGGAATTGAAGGTTAATGGAAATAACTTTGTAAAGAATAACTGTGTATGGATTGAGTGTGTGTGTGAAATGAATGTGTATAATATATAGATAAGTGATTGTTCTATCCTCACTCAATTGCTTAATGTTAAAATTGATTGTTCGCGTTTGTTACGTAAATCACGTATGCGTGTGCATTTATGTTGTGTTTTTGAACATTGACGTTGGTTATTGGCAATATTGGCACGATAGGTGTGTTTTGTATAATTGATGCTGTTGTAAGTCTAATTTTGCGAATGGTTTTAGCACTGATATCTGGTTATTTGAGCAAATGTTGTTTAGTAAGCATATACGTCCATTAATGTTGTATTTTGCACATTGACGTTGGTTTTTGGCAATATTGGCACTAGAGGGCTGTTTTTTATGTTTGATGCTGTTGTAATTTTCCTTTTGCTCATGGTCTTAGCACTGTTATCTGGTCGTTTGACCGAATGTTGTATAGTAAGCATATACGTATATTAATGTTGTTTTTTGCATGTTGTCGTTTGTTTTTGGCACTATTTGCCCGAAAGCAATGTTTCGTTATGTCGTATGTTTATGAGTGTTATTGTTAATATCCCTATGCAAAATATTTTAGCACTAATATTTTGTTGCTTTGAGTAAATGTTACATAGTGCGCATGCGTGGAGGATGTGTTTGTGTCGTGTAAGTTATACTTTCTTAGCATAGTGGTGAATGAAATATTTGATTTTACGAATTTGTAAGTTAGTATAATATTTATATAGATTCAAGTATGTAAGTGCTGTAGTGTGTTTCTAAGAGGAATTGTTCTGATTCCCTTTATGATAATATCTTTTTGTTATTTTTTATAATCTCTTTGTATAGTTTTTAGCAGCGGTATTATATTGCTTAAAGGCTTAAGGAAATGCTATATTTCTGCTCATAATATGTCGTCGTTTATTTTGTGATATTTTTATGAAAGTTATGTTTTGTTAGGTCATGTGTTTATGTGTGCTATTGTCATTTTTCCTTTGTATGATATTTTAGGCTTTTAGCTCTAATATTTTGTTGCTTTGAATAAATGTCACATAGTGCGCATGCGCGTGCAACTATGTTGTAATTTGCATGTTATCGTTGGTTTTTGATAATATTTGCACGAAGGAGGTGTTTCGTTAGGTCGTGTGTTCATGTGTGCTACTGTCATTTTTCCTTTGTGTAAAGTTTTAGCAATAGTTTTTGGCATTTAAGTGAATATTTTATTGGTGAACAAGCGTGGGTGTAAATATTATACTCTGTTTTTTGATGCAATGAATTCCGGTTGCGTAATAATGTATTGGTGTTGCGTAATGTTATCTTATCTTTATTATTTCTTTACGCCCAAATATGGGCACCTTTTAGTGTGTGGACATATTGTAATGTTAATAGCTCATCGTGGAGATGTGTTGTTTTTTAAATTATGATGTAATCGTTAAGGAAAGTATGGTTACCTAATATTATTTTATATTGCGTAGTATATTTTAATTGCGTTTGATTTTTCACACTGAAATAGGTATGTTCGTTTTGGTTAATTCATTATATACGTTTATTTAAGTATATATGAGTAAATTATTTATATATATAACAATTATTTAACTACAACTTTGGCAGTGCTCGAATTGGAAATATAATAGAAGGGGTGCTAAAGGACTTTTAAAAATTTAGCGTTCCCCTCAATGATTTAAACCAAACTAACCCGTGGGGGGCTTCGCCCCCCCCCACACCCCCTATGAAGTATTTTCAACACAAATCAAACAATCATTAAAATTAAACAAAGGTTACACTACAACAATAAATAAATATTATTAAATTACAAACAAATCTTTTATTTTATTTTAAGATATTTTATACATTATTTAAATTTTTAAATTTTTAATATATTCCATAGCTCTACATATGAATGGTTCTCTTCAATATTTTGAACTACATAGGTACTGTTTACAGTGTTACCGACCATCCGATAACATGAATTTTTAATTTTAATCTCGATATAATATACATTATTTATACACATTATTAGTATATCAGTATATGAAAGCCTGTATTATAATCACGGACTAAGATTTATAGTCTGTGGTCCGTGATTATAATAATAAATTATCTTATTATCTTATATAATATTTTGATTTTTATCATTAATGAAATTTACAATTTATCGCATATTTTGTTCAAATTGATAATACATAATAAATATCTATAAATAAACGTTTTATAAGTTTGTCAATAATAATTTACACGGGAGACGTACCGTCCCCCCGTTCAAATTAAAAATATAAGAAGGGGTACGCTAAAAAAAATTAAAATTTGAAGGGGAGCTCCGTCCCCCTGCGTCCCCCCCCCCCAATTCGAGCACTGAACTTTGGTATGCTTCCTCAAAACATTTTTTTCGTGAGTTGTGTTGCTTCCTGTAAATTATTATACCTGGCAAATGTTCGTGTGTTGTACTGCCTATGTGTGCATTTTAAGGAGCTCTTTTTTCTAAAGGTCTCACTTTTTTTATATACTTGGTGTGACCCTGCCTGTTCGTTGGATTATGCCATGAGCTTATATATTCTATTCTATTTTTTAGTTGTATCATCATACTCTGTTATTGGCGATTCCACTTTTGCTATTTTGTTTTTATCGGAATAGAATAGGTACATAAGCCTGGCAAAGTCATGGACAGAACCCGAGACCGCCGAGCCTTAAACTGCGATGTAAGCAGTATAAAATGGAGTACCACCAACCAACCACTAACTTGTCTTTCATCTGTATCGTAGCAAGACCCACCCGGGGAGACTTGAGCGATTCAGGTGAGAGACATCCTCATTCCTCATCCTTCGTTCGTTTTCATCTTTGTAGTGAGACCCACCCAGGCAAAATCAAGACAACCAGCTATGGAGTCTCTACAAAAGGCTACACAACCGACTACTCATCATCTGATCTTTCACCTGTATCGTAGTAAGACCCACCCGGGCAGACTTGCGCGATTCAGGTGAGAGACATCCTCATTCCTCATCCTTCGTTCGTTTTCTACTTTGTTGTGAGATACACCAAGGTGGACTCTAAACCGAAGAAGCTTAATAGGTGATGGAGCCTGTATAAAGGGCTACACAATTGACTACTCATCATCTGATCTTTCACCTGCATCGTAGCAAGACCCACCCGGGCAGACTTGCGCGATTCAGGTGAGATACATCCTCACACTTCGCTTGTGTTCAACTTTGTAGTGAGACTCACCCGGACAAACTCAAGACCACCAGATTTGGAGTCTGTATATAAGGCTACTCGACTGACCACTCATTATCTAGCTATCTAGCCTTTCATCTGCATCATAGCAAGGTCTGAGAGATTTTTGCAATTCAGGTAAGACACGTTTAAACAACATCCATAAACAAATCAGTAATAAAATATGCTTTTATAATATCACATTAAAATATACTTATATGATTTATCCATCTAAATATACATAGAGCAACAACCAAAGCTACTTTATGCATCCAACCAAAAATTTAACTCAATCACAGGTCCTTAATTTTTTATAGTTTCTCAGCAAACAAAAGTTCATGGAAATAACTTTGTAATAACAATCAATGTTGGAGTGAGATATTTGAATATTAATATATAAGTACTAATTAGTACCTTTGTAGTAAAGTACCTATGTAAACTAATAACTTATCTTGTTCTGTGATTATTCCGAGATATAATATACACGTACATTTCCCCACCCCCACCCTTTTCAATTTTTCAACTTTTTCCAACGCCAATATTTAGTGCTCAATTCCTGCCAATTCCTGCCGCCACTCCCAGAATTCCTGCTCAAAAACACGCCCCGCAAAAAATAAAAAACCCCGGGTGGGGCTGGGGAAACGTTTCTCCAGCCCCACCCCAAGTCGGAAATTGACTTTTTTAACTTTTTCCAACGCCAAAAATTTAATTTAATTTTTGCGGGGCGTGTTTTTGAGCAGGAATTCCGGGAGTGGCGGCAGGAATTGGCAGGAATTGAGCACTAAATATTGGCGTTGGAAAAAGTTAAAAAAGTCAATTTCCGACTTGGGGTGGGGCTGGAGAAACGTTTCCCCAGCCCCACCCGGGGTTTTTTAATTTTTGCGGGGCGTGTTTTTGAGCAGGAATTCCGGGAGTGGCGGCAGGAATTGGCAGGAATTGAGCACTAAATATTGGCGTTGGAAAAAGTTAAAAAAGTCAATTTCCGACTTGGGGTGGGGCTGGAGAAATGTTTCCCCAGCCCCACCCGGGGTTTTTTAATTTTTGCGGGGCGTGTTTTTGAGCAGGAATTCTGGGAGTGGCGGCAGAAATTGGCAGGAATTGAGCACTAAATATTGGCGTTGGAAAAAGTTAAAAAAGTCAATTTCCGACTTGGGGTGGGGCTGGAGAAACGTTTCCCCAGCCCCACCCGGGGTTTTTTAATTTTTGCGGGGCGTGTTTTTGAGCAGGAATTCCGGGAGTGGCGGCAGGAATTGGCAGGAATTGAACACTAAATATTGGCGTTGGAAAAAGTTAAAAAAGTCAATTTCCGACTTGGGGTGGGGCTGGAGAAACGTTTCCCCAGCCCCACCCGGGGTTTTTTAATTTTTGCGGGGCGTGTTTTTGAGCAGGAATTCCGGGAGTGGTGGCAGGAATTGGCAGGAATTGAGCACTAAATATTGGCGTTGGAAAAAGTTAAAAAAGTCAATTTCCGACTTGGGGTGGGGCTGGAGAAACGTTTCCCCAGCCCCACCCGGGGTTTTTTAATTTTTGCGGGGCGTGTTTTTGAGCAGGAATTCCGGGAGTGGCGGCAGGAATTGGCAGGAATTGAGCACTAAATATTGGCGTTGGAAAAAGTTAAAAAAGTCAATTTCCGACTTGGGGTGGGGCTGGAGAAACGTTTCCCCAGCCCCACCCGGGGTTTTTTAATTTTTGCGGGGCGTGTTTTTGAGCAGGAATTCCGGGAGTGGCGGCAGGAATTGGCAGGAATTGAGCACTAAATATTGGCGTTGGAAAAAGTTAAAAAAGTCAATTTCCGACTTGGGGTGGGGCTGGAGAAATGTTTCCCCAGCCCCACCCGGGGTTT
The DNA here is from genome assembly GCA_949089665.1 of Macrosiphum euphorbiae. Taxonomy (NCBI): domain Eukaryota; kingdom Metazoa; phylum Arthropoda; class Insecta; order Hemiptera; family Aphididae; genus Macrosiphum; species Macrosiphum euphorbiae. Next base: position 2,748,162 of record CARXXK010000003.1, on the reverse strand, counting down.
TTTAATTTTTGCGGGGCGTGTTTTTGAGCAGGAATTCTGGGAGTGGCGGCAGAAATTGGCAGGAATTGAGCACTAAATATTGGCGTTGGAAAAAGTTAAAAAAGTCAATTTCCGACTTGGGGTGGGGCTGGAGAAACGTTTCCCCAGCCCCACCCGGGGTTTTTTAATTTTTGCGGGGCGTGTTTTTGAGCAGGAATTCCGGGAGTGGCAGCAGGAATTGGCAGGAATTGAGCACTAAATATTGGCGTTGGAAAAAGTTGAAAAATTGAAAAGGGTGGGGGTGGGGAAATGTACGTATAATATACATCTTTCACAACTATTAGATCATTTAATAAAGGCGTATTCTTCGAGATCGTAGATTAAAATGTTCAATAGGAACTGACGTAAGTACTTACTGGCTTTTTTAAAACATCAACCTTTATTATAGTGTGTGCGTAAGTTTTTATTAACTCATTATTTTGTCAATAAATATATATATAATATATATATATTAATATTTACCATCTTAGAATGATACCTAACTAGTAACTCTTATATTAATTTTAACACTAGAACAACATCCCGTGGAAGTTATTAGTGAGTACCTACTTCACCTACCTTCCGTGCCTGGACAAGGAGACCGAATGTGTCCACTGCACGTTGAGGATAGGGGAATGGCCATTATATTATTATGTAATATTGTAATAACTAATAGTTAATCGTGAATATCAAATAAACAGTCGTTATAGCAATTATAGCTCTCTGAAAGATGTAATTATGGTTCAATAATATGGATTTTAACAATATTCAGATACCCACCAATGGTTTCGAAAAATAAACATGCCAATATAAGTTATAACTAGGTACCTGAAAGAGGGCTGAAAGTGGAGCTTAACAATTAGAAACTCTAGGTTATCACAGCTAATAAGTATTGTAACTTTGGTATGTATTAGACATGTATTGGACAAAATTACATAATTGGTCAGTGTCAACTTATTGTTTCAAATTCTCAATCAATATCAATAGGCATAAGATACCCGAAGATGCTGGAAGCTAATATAATATGATTGAGGACATATATTACTATTTTATAAAATTAGAATGTTTTGTAATATGATACACATTAATTTCATAAATTAGAAATATATGACCAAGACTTATACTTTACTCAGATTCAAAACGTCGATTTGGAAAACATTTTATTATGGTTCATTGATACTCAGAAAATCTAACTTCGTACACATTCCCGATACCTCTAACATTTAGAAATTAGCCATCTATTAGCTGAAGTCAAATCCTGGGACCCCCATGAATAGATCTACCTATTTTGTTATGTAGAACCATTGAAATCTGAATATTACAATCACAGAACAGATGAATAATATTTTAATTTCATCTATTCTGTGTTATAATTACGTCACTGCGGCCTGCGACTATATTATGTTATCTTGGTCTTATCACAGTGAGCAAATCGTGTTATCATTGTATCACTGATTCCGTTGAAATAATAATAATAATAATATATTATGGCGGTCGCGAACCAAGTGAGTTGTTGTGAGTGTAGTGTAAGTTGTTGCGGTTGTAGTTGTAGTTAGTGATGGCAATAATATCATTATCAATAAAATTATCATTTATCACAAAAGCTTACTGAAAAAAAAAAAAAAATCAACTAAAAAACACTATTATAGTACGACTGCGGTTCGCCGGGAGGCCCGGCAATGGGTAGATTATTTTGCGTTCTAAGAATGTTTTTATTGCTCTTCACGTCGTCGTTCCCTGATAATGACGATTGTTTCGAGTCCACCGAACGTGCGCGCCAATTAAAACGACCAATAATTACGTTGAACGTCCAATTACGCGTAGACTGCCGCACAGCTACGGAATATTAATATCCCCTTTATCTAATAATAATAACACACTATTATTGTATTATTAGTAATTATCTGTGATAAAAATCTAGCCGCAGCTGATTTCTCAATAAATTTTGAATGCACGAAATAGTTGATGATAATATTATATTATATTTTGTTACTCGAGTAGCGCCGTCGAGGGCCCTACGCCTACCTACCTACCCGCCGAGGGGACGTTGCGAAACGATGGACAATTATACTCAAAATACGAAGTCGAACTTCCGTCATTGAACAGTCTCTGCTGAATTGGAAACTCCGGTTCGAATGACACAGCAGCCCGACAAGACGTGTCGGTTGGACGACAAGAGAGCACAACAAGTAAAGTCTGCCTTGCCGATGACTAAGATTCATCACAATTATATGCGTGTGTCAAGAATACTATCTTTAGATTTATTGATGTTCAATGATCAACGTCTATAGTATGGACGATGAAGCAGATCTCGGAGAGTCGTTGGCTTCGAACCAAGACTGTTCGCCAAACAGCTCGTCCAGTTTGTCCAAATCCGATGTGATGTCTGGGAATCAGATGATCGATAACTGGTGTAAGATTTATTTTGTTGATTTCCCAATAAAAAAACGTTACTATTGTCTAAAGCTAATAACAGTGGATACCCACACATGCTAATTTTAATTTGCTTACACCGATGAAATATTTATAGAACTTTGTAAAATCCAACGTTACTTATATTATATAATACGTTTTCAGTGGGTCTGAGTGTACATTGCACTACATCTATTGAAGATTTTTGTGATGGAGATTTGGAGCAACCAGACACAGATCCATCGCCATCCACTTCTGGCCTGTCTTATGATTTAACAGCATTTCCAAAAACAACATCAGCAATGACTATGTTTTATCCACACTTGAATGGTTATGACATTCACCCATTGCTTTTGAACCAAAGACGGCGGAATCAAATGGAATCATCATTTATAGACCCATTGAATTTACCACCACATCCTCTTATGCCTGATGTTCCACGTCAAATGATTCATAAAAATAAGGCTAGTATTTGTAAAAGTTATCTTTAAATTTTAATGAATATGAATAAATATAAACATTAAATTAATATAAATCATAAGTTACTTATAGTTTTCAAATAAGTGAATCAAACTTAATGGGTATTTATTTTATTATTATAAAATATATTTCTGATGGTCTGTTTTTAGTATTTATACATTTCCTGACTGAACTTTGCGAACAACTTTCACATCATCTATGCCAAAATTACTCCAATTCGGTGATGGTTGGCGCAAGATAAATTTTATTTTATACAAATCTGACCAATCTATTTCACTTTCAGATGATTTAATGCATACATAGTCTTGTGATTCAAATTCTGTATGAGCATTATCCATTAACTTCTAAAATTTGTGAAAATAAAATAAAATTTTCTCATTTTTACTGAACTTTTATGATTGCTAAATATGTGCACAACCTTTTGTCTTATGGCTATGTACCATTTTTTTAATCTATTTGAATCATTATTTGATATTTTCATAACTAAAATTGAAATAATGTAAGTATAATAATTTTTAAAGTTTATTTCACAGACATCTTGTGGGATAGAACCAAAGTCTAATATCATCGCAGTACATCTAGGATTATAATCTGGATTTCTCTGGTCATTAATGTTCAGATAAATTGGTATTACAGTAGCACCAAATTCAATAGAATTTTGATTATTCTCTGCTGGTGAACGCTCTATACTCAAATCGGAATTTAGTTCATACATATAATTTTCCATTTTTTTTAATGTTTGGTTCTATAAACACTAGACTGTTGTTTAAATGCATAGCAATAAGTATTATATAATAATACTTTATTATAAATAATTTGTACCAGCATAAAATAAATTAATGAACATTTTTCTATTTTTTAGGTACGTCCAAAAGTATCTCACAGGCGATCAGATTTTACAAATACCCAGTCATCAGATTTTGAACAACCTTTAGTCGTCGATACAGAAAAATATCATCGCAAATCGTTTTATTGTGTGGCATGTAGTAAAACGTTTAAATTCCAAACATCGTTGCTGCGACATAATAACAAAGTGCACATTAGTAAGTACCAGTGTCAATCTTGCCATCGTGTATTTTCAAGGCAGGCATATCTTGACGTGCACACATCTAAACAGGGAAGTTCATGTTACCTGGGTAATGGATATGGCATTGCAAAGTCAAAAAAATAATTGTTTTCTACAAGGAAAGAGTTATAAAGTTTTTTAACCAAATATAATATAATACTTATATATTTATTTTACATATACAATACTTATAGAGTAGAATAAGTTCAAATCTTCACTTGTGAAGTGTGCCTCAGAAATAAAATAAAAATTTCTCATGAGTTCACTGTTTATTGTTTGTTATATTTTTTGTTTATAGTTTATATTTATTTAAAGATTACATAATAATCATGAAATATTTATTCTAGTCAGGGAACAGTCCATTCTAGTCTGTTCAGTAGTTCATCCATATTAGCATTAAAACATAAATTACCATTTGTCATTACTCTGGAAATAATTGTACATCAAGAAAAATACTTTTTTGTCTAAAATGTATAACATAAAACATAATGTGTGTTTCAATTATTAATTAACATATTTATATATTTTATAAAAAATGAAATGTATAATTCATTAAATTGTGCTCCGTACTGAATGTTTCAAAACATGTTGTAATGCAATATTTGTAAGATTCTGATTATACTATAGGGAATTTTAGACTGACTATTTTTGAATCAACAAAACAAAAATTATCCACATGTGTAGTGTAGTAATATATTTATTTATTATTTTACACTACATACTTCTTTTACTTTTATATGTATAAAAATTGGTAATGAACCAAAATTGATAAATCATTCATTCCTCGATACCAAAAAACATTCATAGACGAGCTTGATATAATTTTCTAAGAAAGTTAACATTTTTACTGTCAAAATAAAAAATTTATTTTCTACTTTTTAATTATTTTAATTATTACATATTGTTAATTAATCGTTAAGTGTTAAATACTAATCATAACCTGTGATTTAAAAAAGAATGTTTGTTATTCATAACTGTTGAAAAATTTAAATTTGTATAATTATTTGTATAGTTATTATTGAATACTAAGAAAAGACATAATAAATTATATTTTTATATACCTATTATATAATAATAATTTTCAACCAAAAATCAATTTTTATGTATCCTAAAATATAAACCATTATGTTATGTTTAAAACTATTTTATAGTTTATTTAGAAATAATTGAAAATTAAATGTTTGATTGTTTTATTTTGTTATTGACTTGGGAAAAATGAAAGATTGATATTTTTTTTTAAAGTTACTTTAAGCATAATATTAAAATACATGATAATATTATATTGTATAACTATTATTGTTTTATTATTATTATTATGTTATTATGTTATTATGTTATTAAAATATTTAAATGTACGTAACACCATTATTTTTTATTATTACCTACTCAAGATTGGTTATTACATGCTTTAATTTGATAAGTTATTATTATTATTATTATTATTTTATCTATTGCTCCATTTCATACAAGTTTATTTCTTTTATCTGTATCTAATGTATAGTATAGTATAATTATGTTCATTTTAAAATTCAACCATATTTTCATCTCTAAAACTGTTATGTCACTCTCACTGTTGGTTTAATTATTAACAATGATTGCAGTTAAATTTAACAAAATTAGTCAACTGTTAAATATTGTATTTGCCTAATATTTTAATTTTTAAGGTGCATTTTTATTGATCAAGAATTTAATGTAAATTCAATGTTATACAATTATTCTTCAACTTGCAATATGTTAATCATATTTTAATTTTAAAAAATCTAAATTAACATTTTTAAAAATTTAGCAAATAGATTACATACTGCAAATTCAACTTTGGAACTAAAATATAATGACAATAAATAATTATGTAACCAAGATTATAAGCTAATGACTAACTTCCATTTATTTTTGATAGAAATTCATTAACTTAAAAATTGTGTTTAAGACAATATATTATTATTTAATAAACCAATTACAATGTTCATTATAGACGAAGTCAGCGGTTCCCAAACTGTGCGCCGCGATGTCTTTTCAGGGGCGCCGCGTCGCCGTAGAAATTTACCTGGTCTAAAAATAAATTCATGCTATGTCTTGGGAAGGGCGCCTTGAGAAAAGTTTAGTTCAAAAAGGGCGCCGTGAGCTAAAAAAGTTTGGGAACCGCTGGACTAAGTGTATGATAATTTAGTATTTTTCAAAGTAATTGTCTTCTATGTTGTAGATTCTACAACCATAATTCCTAACTATTCTAAAACTGCAAATTATTGGTAACAAATATTTAATAATATTACTATTAGAGTGAAATTTGAAAACAAAATAAAAAATGGAGAGATCAATGTATCTAATTTGAATCCAAACTTTTATGTATTTATAAGTTTTTTAAAAAACAACATGAATATTAAATGACAGTTATATTATAAAGATTTAATCATAATAATAATATAATAAATTACATATCTACTATACTCGTATACCCAATTGCACATTTGAAATATTCTAAAGTATACAATTTGAAAACAATGATTTTATTATATTAATTAATATGGAATTATTTAACAAGAATACAATTTTAAAATTCAAAATGATAAATATTGATAAATATTGTTAATAGGTAAGGTTAATAATGTGACATAGTTAATATAAAAATAAAATTTATAATATTACACATTTAATAATACTACCAAACAATAATTAACTAATTTCAATTACATTTTTGGATCATAAAATCATATCTTACCAGTTAAAATAATCATAACTATTTTTAGCCTGGTGTGGCGAGGTGATTGACTGCAGTCACTAATGTATGCCGCGGTCAAACATCGTACGGTGTCACTGGCTCCTGGATGGGTGACCATCCAAGTACTCGGTGACTTATCTTTTATCCTCAAAACATCCCATACGTACCCCCCATACGCTTATTGGTCCACGTTGTCGTGGGTCAGAAAAAAAAAAATTATAACTACTTATAAATAAATAAATATTGGCATACAACATTTTACTTAACTTAATATAATAAAATAATATGTCCGTATAACAAACAAATTTTAAACAAGATGGTTTATTGTTCAATTTTAATAATATAGTTAATTGGCGAAGAAAAACATAATGACACTTTATAGTTCTTAGTAGGTAACAAAATGAATTAAAAATAATACATTGTTTCAATAAGCTGGTTGTTTTTTCATTCTTTTAAGTACACCAAAATAACCGAGTATGTTTGCTAATAAACAAAATGTAAGCAATATCGTTATGTCAAAATATAAATTACTGCTTACAAAACCGTAATTATTTAAAACTGCTTTGCCGTTGTCCAAACAATTAGCGACATCAGTGCATGCTATAAAAATATAAAATAATTGAAATATTAAGATGAGCCTGCATTTAGTTTTCAATAGTGGCATATTTACATAAGAAAAGTGGTAGATTACCACAGTCCCCCTTAAATATTGTAATGATTTATTAATATTATTAATGTACATCTAAACATTTATAATTTTATTTAAAATAAAAATTATCATCATTAATGATGAATAAAATTCTATGCATCTAAAACACGCCACTACATCTCCAATTAATGATTAAATATGCTTACGTAATGATTTGATTCTTTCCCAAAACAGAGAAGACACTGTTTCACAACCAAGGAAAAATAATGACACATATCTTAGTGAGTATAACACTTTTGGTAATGACCTGATAACATTCAAAAATATTTTATATTTAGTAACACTTACAATTTAACACTTACACTTACGGCTGAATAAACTATGCCAGGAGCCCTAGGGGCCACCCTAACACCACGAGCCCATATTTCTAAAAAAACTGTATCTTGTTAAAAACAATATCACAAAAAAAACTACCAATGAAAGTTTTCTAAAAAATATGACTTAGCCCCCAGCCCCAATATACAAGTTTCTGTAGCAGCATTTCAGCAACTGAACTACACCTTAGTACAACTTACTTGAAAGATAGATAAGCACCACTAAGAGGCAATGCTAAGTACTCATAAACTGTTGAAAATACCACAGCTTCCTCCACTCGACTAAAGTATGCTGACAACAGACATCCTGAAATAATAATAATATGTATTTTGTTCAGCTAATAATATGTTTCATAATGTATTATTCATCAATCATTAATTTACTTAAGGGTGTCGGTACCGATTTTTCCAATTTTCCTCAATTCTATAAAATTTGAAAATTATATTTTATATTTAATTTACTACCTGCCTTAATCATAATACTTTTCCACTAATCTACTGTCCGATACATATTTAGGGGGAGGAGTTGATTTGGTGTATTATATCAACAAAAATTACTACACAGGAAAAACTCTCACACATGATTGATATGTTGAATTTTGATAATCCGGCTCCGATGCCCTTAATGTTAAATATAATGATGGTATTAAAAATTTCATTAAATTACCATATGAAACGGATGCAAATGAGATTATCATAAATACTAATAATTGCATATAAACCCAATTGACACCAACAATCCAAAACACAACCATGCAGAAGAGTACTGTCTTTATAAATACCCAAACATACTATAAATAAATACAATTTGATCACTGTTAAAAGCTCGATATAGGTACATTATTCATATTGCATACTAATAAAATTATTTCAGACACATAGTATGCACTCAAGGAGTATACTTTATTGCTGACTTCTCGATGTACAACTGAAAACTTTATTTGATGTGTGGCGATGGCCGAATAACTGAATTGGAACACAGTGTTAATAGTTAAGCATAACCAAAATCCTTGCCAATTTTGAACTGCTTTTGTATCGAATTGTAAGTTTGCATAAGGACTAGCATTAATAACACCTAAAAACTATAATATAAACATAAATTGTTTTATTCATATCAATTAAGCAGTATTCTGTTAAATGTTAATATTTATATTTTACTATTAATGTTCCAAATTCCAATAACTTTTCCTTGTAATTTCTTATGAAACATATGATGGATATATACAGCAGAAGCAATACTTGAGTTATCCAGTTAAGTTTTTCTCTAAGATCCAAAACAAAAACCTCAGAAATTTTCACTAAAACTTCAAAACAGAGACTTACGCTTGTAAATGATGTCCATATTCTGACTGAACCTAAAGTTACAATTTGTATTATCAATTTAGCTTATTACTAAATACTAGGGCTCAGAAATTGATGAGACAAACACATTAAATAATGACCTAAAAACCGTATTTTACATAATATAACACACAAATGTCTTTAAAAGACTTAACATTTTAACCTAAAGTTTTGCGAGGTATTGTATTTAAATAGTGATTTATAAATTGATGATTTTTTCTCAATTAGTGGAAAATAGATTAAAATAACAAACAAATTACTAAAAGATACCCTTAACAATAATAATTACAAAAATTACAAAAAAATCAAGTAAAAATGAGTTATTTAGATTTAAAAGTTACTGAAAAGGATTTTTTAGAAAAGCATAACCTAATAGATGTCATCAACTTCTGAGCTGTTTATTACAAATAATTAATCTCAAATCTCAACATACATCCTTATTGAATGAATTAAACTTAATGTCCATTTGTGCTACGTTTGATGATAGTTCACACATATTGTTTACATTGTTTCTATCCAACACGCCATCTGAATTCAAAACTGATACAACAAAGTCAGCTTTGTTATAGGTGGCAGGGCAAATGTAACCATACCTAATAATAATTTCAATTAATTAATTCATCTGAAATTGCTAGTACCTATAAACATTATTTAAAGGTATACTTTTGAAAAAAATTATTGACCAAAGATACCGATCCTTGGTAAGCCAACCGACCATTAGTTAAAAGTATGACTTCTTGAAACTGATCAAACAAACCAGATGCAGGTTGGTGTATGGTACATATGACAATTTTTCCACTGTGTGCTACTCTTCTTAATGTGTTTACTATGTGTGCAGCAGAGTAACTATCTAATCCTGTAGTTATTTCATCACAAAATAGAATTGGTGGATCATTTATAAGTTGAACAGCCAGAGCTACTTTTTTTCGTTCCCCTCCAGATAGAAAACACAAACGTGAATTCATGATTTTATTCAAACCTAAATGAGCTGCAAGATAATCTATGCGGTCCTTAATTACTTTGTTGGATGTGGTCCGGTCCATTTTTAATTTAGCCTGTAAAAATATATTATTTTCATAGTGGTATCAATTGCATTATTTATAATAGTTTGATAAATATATAGAAAATACCTACCATCAACTTAAGTTGTTCCAAAACAGTTAATTGGACGAAACTTATATCTTCCTGAGCAACAAACCCGGATATTTTTATCATGACATCTTCAGATACTGAACGCCCATTCAGTAAGAGTTCTCCATTAAAATTTCCTTTAATAATATTATATGTAATAGAAGTTGATTATATAAATATCCAAACTATTAGTGGTATGACTTGTGCTACCTACCATTGCAATAATTGGTTTTCAACGTTTTAATTAAAAATATTATTACCAAATGTATTATAATAAAAAAATCTTTATTCTTACAAAAGTATTTAATGGGTAATATTTTAGTAGATAATAGTTATTACACAAATATTTACATTCGGTGTAAAAATTATTATTAGGGCTTAGATTTATAATGTTTAGGGTATTAAAAAAAAGAAAATTTGTAAATAGATTTATCTCTGCTGTACAGTAAGTGTTGAGTGGGTCAATGTAATGGAGATGGTCTGTCAAGTATAAATTACACGGTATTTTTTTTGATATTGCTATTAAAGTAACTTATTTTATTATAAGTATTACAGACGGTTAATTTAATTTTTGCTGAAAACATTGCATTTATTATATTAATTAATATTTAATTATTATAATAGTCTATATTTCTATGATATTATATTATTTTTATTAACTTTTGAGTCATACCACCTTACCGTAGAACAGTGTGAGTAGGTTCATGATATAAATAGGTAGTAGCTTAAAAGTTAAAATCAACCTGAATATTTTTAAAATGTTATTGTGTATAGAAATTATTATTATAAGAATTCAATGAAGATTTCATGCAGGTATCTACGATATGTTATTGTAGGTTAGCCAATATGGGCATAAAACTCTTTTTATCTTCCTTCAAAATGTCTAAGTCATGCTCTGAATTAGAATAGCTCACATAGGTTACAACTTACAATTGATATTTTTATGGACAATATTTAATGCACTTGAATTATAATTATTAGTTTTTATTTTACTCTTATGTGTAACTAACATACTGACTAACCTTTTGTTCGATGACTTATTGTAGCCATTAGTGTAGTCTTTCCCGAACCGCTAGATTAAATAGAATAAAATAAAAACCCATGTTAGTACATAACTTAGTAGTTGGTGTTTAAAATTATATTTTATAATTACCAACCTTGGACCCATAATTCCCAAAAGAGTACCACATTCAACATTTCCGCTAACTGAAAATATTATATGAATATTTTATTAGTTATCACTATTCAATATCATAGTATTTTAAATAAGTAACCATGTTAAAATATTACTTTCAGAAATTAAGTATTTAAATGTTTATATACTAGATCAGTGGTCTTCAACCTACGGGGCGCCAAGGGTTTTTTACTGGTCCTCCAAGCTAATTAAAGTTTTGATTATTTCCATTTAGTTTTCATTGTTTTTAATTTATTGAATTAATTAAATAAAATTAATTTATTAGTTTTTTTTCTTTTGGTGTCATTCGTAACAGCTTATAATAGTAATTTATACCTATATTAAACTAATTACTAATACCTACTAACTTATAACAGAATAACTCATTATAAAATAAAAACAAACATTCATTTTTCTAAATAAATCTTATCTATTGTTCAATTTTTTAACCGATCTATTCCTCAAAAAATGTTGGCCCGCAATGCCAAAGCGTATCTCAATTTTGGCCCGTTATAAAAAAAGGTTGGAGACTCCTGGACTAGATAACTGAACTTGTTTGAATGTTATGTGAATCATTGATAGTTAAAGTTTAATTATTTGAATAAGTAGTATTGTTATTGTTTAAGTTAAATTGATTATTTATTGTATGTTTTAGTATTAAGCAATGCATCAAAGTGCTTTGTTTTTAGTAAACTGTAGGTTGATAACTATGGTTAAATTGAACATTTTTTCAATCAATTATCATGAGGCAGTATTAAATAGTTAGTATGAGAGTGAATGTTTGGACAGATAAACAAAATCTAGAAAAAAAAAACTTGAACTCAACTAAAAGTATTACTTGCACTAACAAAGAGTATAAGTAAATTAATAAAATCACAACTATTACATAATAGACAATAGTATTACATCTTTTTTACTTTTTATCCGTTGATATTTTTTATTTGAAAGATTTTTCCTAAGAAATAGATTAAAGAGGTTTTAAAATAGCTTTAAATTAAACATTCATATAAATATAGTTATAGTTATAGTTTTATTAGTAAATTTATATCTGCCAAAGCAAAAAAAAATTATGTTTGGTTAAGAATTCAATATTAACAATATTGTTGAATGTAATATGCTTTTGCTAACTTACCATTGTTCAAAATTTGTTTAGTTACTACCTCACTACTACCAAACAGTTTAGGAATTTTCCTCACAACCGTTACATTCAATTGTTTCCATGACAGTACCAAATCTCGTTTAAACAATGTTGAAGAATAATCATCCACTTCTTCATTAGTGCTATTCCAAGCCTTCCACATTTCATTGTACCTCAAATCCAATAATTTTTTCTAGAATAAAATGATTACAAAAATGTATTGAAGAGATTAAATCAAAATGTACAATTTAAAATTAGCTACTCACCGTCACCATGGTAAAACGAACAGCAACCCAAACCCGTTACAATATAAAATGCTATGAATTATAATATACTACAAGCACATTATGTTTGTACTTTTTCAGTATATCGCTAAAACTTATCAGCCTGATGACCTCAGATTTTATTAGTGATCTTTGGGCTCATGGACTTATACATTTCAAATTTTGAGCCATTTTCATTAGTGTATAACTGCTTTAATAGTACTATCTACCGTTAGGATTGTTAACAATTCATCTTTTTTTGGAACTATATCAACACAGTTAGGTCAACTTATAAGTTTTAAAGGATTAATCATACTTTAAAATTAAATAACATACTTTCTAACAAAGTACACACTCTACATCTGTAATGAACACAGTTGTACATGGAGGAATTAGTATATTACAAAATAACCTTTCACCTACAAAGATAACTCAGTATTTTGTACTAGTAATAAATTATAATTAGTTATTTTATTATCACAGGCTTATATAGACATTGAATATTATGTTATATAAATTATTAAAATTAATATTTATACAAAACTCATAATATAAATAATTATAATCAAAACCCATAATCGGGCTTATACAACAGAAAATATGTAGTTATATAATCAATAATCAGTTAATAAAATACCCTAGTTTACCTATTTACAATATTAACAAATGTACAACAATACAATAAATAATATAAAAATTAGATACTGGGTGTCTAGAACAAATAGAACATGTTTTAAATGTGCATAATATAGACAATGTAAAACGTATTATACTTTCTAGACTCTTGAATAGTAGATAAAGTTACGATAATAATAATGCATGAATAAATTATTATATATTACACAGTTAATAATTTAACTACACTACGTTGTTTTATTTGACACCATATTAGTAGGCAATAGTTTTGAAGTCTGTTCTGTATCTCCGATTGATATAACCACAGAGTCTCTTCTTTCAGATTCAATATTATCTATTCTTGGAGTATCTTTGGAAGTATCAACTAATCGGCTATTAAGAGCTTTCAAGGCTAACAATCTATAATAAAACAAAGAACAAGTTATAAAAATGTACGCTAATATTATAAGGTATACTATATTAACATTTTAAGTAATATAATCATTTATAAATCATATTATATTGTATATATCATAATCATGGCTTTTTAGAACTTGGTGCATTAGCATATGAATCATTATTTAAGCAGTTGCATACATAGAATAAAGATACGTGTTGCACATTTCAAATCGGTTTGACAACAATTTTTCTTTAGATTATAATATTATTCATCTCAAATTCAAACATTTATTGTTGTTCATTCTTCCGTATTTTACCAACATTTTAGTGATTTCATAGGTATATTAAGGCCCTAATCAAATCCAAGTTACGATAATTTATAAATAATTAAATAATAAATATAATACAATTATTATAGATGATACATGTTGCTTAAACATTTACATTTTATTATTTTAAACCATATTACTGGATATTTATAAATTAAAAAAAGAAAAACTTAATTTAAGTTAGTAAGGTAATTGTAAGTTTTCATATAAATTTTAACTTAACTGAGTAAAAAAAAAAAATCAGGATAACTATTAACTATAAGCTTTTTAAAATGTTTTCTATCAACTTAAGAGGATGTCAGCGCACTACTTGTTTTCTCTCTCCGTACCACGCGCAACATAGACAAAACGGAATCATTTTTTCTATGTTTTTAAGTAATCTTAGAATAAAATTTCTCATTACAAAAAAGGTAGAGAATAACATTTTTGAGGGAATGGCATATCGATTTTATATTTTATTGTTATTTGACTTTCAAAATGAACAAAAAAAATTTGTACATTTTAATTATGTTTAAATTGTTTTGAGACAATATTTAGACAAATCGATATCTCATTCCCTCGAAAATATTATTCTCTATCTTTTTTGTAATGGGTGATTTTACTTTAAGATTACTTAAAAACACAGAAAAAATGATTCTGCGTTCATGCGTTTTGTCTATGTTGCGCATGTGATAGAGAGAAAACGAATGATGCGCTGACATCCTCTCAGTGGTGGATACGAGGGGGGAAGGGGAGTTCGCCCCCCTCATCTTGGGCTGTATTTTTAACGTTATTTTCTATTATAATATTTGGCTTAATAAAAAGACAATTTCATTTTTGAAAATTCAACCCCCCCCCCTTGGGTGACTTCTGGATCCGCTACTGCATCCTCTTAATTTAATTCAATTAAAAATTATCATTAACTTGCCCAGGCTTGGATGATGGTATACTTAAGTATCTTATCAGTTATCACAGTTTAAAATATATTTGAATACCTAAATAGCACCTCACTATTAACTAATAATTCAGATGTTTATTTTCAGTTATTAACCAGTTTTGTAACAAAAAAATATATGACTTAAAAACCATACAGAAATTTAAATTATCTAAAAATAATTTATAAATACTATAAAAATAGTTATTTTATTTTATTCATGTTAGGTGATAGGTAGGTAGATGTATTAAATATTATTTATTTTTAAAGAAATAATCAATATTCATTTACTTTCTTCTGTCCATATCAAGTGATCGAATACCAGGCAATGCGACAGTAATGCCAGTTGGTGCACTGGCAATATCAACTCTGCGTACAGTCTTTCTGCATATACCAGCTTTTACGAAAATGCTGTATACTGAATTTGACAAAACTGAAATCGGTGGTTGAACAATAACTGGGAAAAAACTATAAAAAAAAATCAAGTTAAAAATGCACACAGGTAGGTAATATGGTAATAAGGTACCTTGCAAAAGTGAAATTGTCAGCCATATCACCTCTTGTTCCATTTGTATGAATCTGATAAAACCTCAAATACGTCCAACTCATCAACACTCCACTGATAACCATTGTCGGTTTCGTGCCATCGACAAAACCGATGAACCAGAGTACGAGTGCAATGAATATTGTGTACAAGGGTACATTGCGGTTGGTGATGCGTCCGGCTGGCGTGTCGAGCACGGTGCTGTCAGGCATGATCTGTTTTACAGCCACGGTGACGCCGGCTAGATATCCAGCCAGTCCGCGCACGTGCACCGAGAACAACAATTCCGGGTCCCAGGTGCACATGTAAAGGATGTAATAGAACACGGCGCATGCCAACGCCACTCCTACATTGACGACAGCAAAGAACACGAGCACTTGTAGTTCACCCCACAGGGGTTCGATGAGCTTGCTGCACACGGCCACCATGGCGATGTCGAGCAGTACTTGCCATAGGTGGGTTTCGAAGAAGCAAAATGTGAATGGTGTCCATAGCCAGAACGACGGCGGAAACAAGTAACCGGGAGTCACGCCGAACACCGTCGAGCTCTTGGACCAAAACGAGAAGAAATAGCACACAGACAACACGCACGATATGATTTTAATACACAATCCGGTGTTGTTGAACAGCAGTTCGGTGTTTTGCTTGATGTGAGGTAAATTTTTACGTACTTTGTTGAAAACGGACATTGTGATGTTGGCAGTGACACGCGAAAGCTCCAAAAACAAATATCAATTTGCACACGCACGTACTTTCATCGTATATTTGTATTATACTAATCGTACTCGGCGTTCTACAATTGCTCATAAGTACATAACATAATAACACTATAACAATTAATTGTAAATTGTAATAGTATTTTTTTTTAATTAATAATAACTAATATCATAGAAGTCATCAAAAAATGATAGCAATGTGTTTTTCACAGTACATGATAATGTTTTGATGTTGTTTTTAAAAACCCCATTATCAGTAAACTGTGGTTACCGCCTTCGACCATATAAATAAACTAGTATAAACTAGTTTACACACAGACTTCTATAGAAGTCTGTGAGTTTACATGGTCGACGTAGGTTACCACAATCACAATTCTGTGCATAGATAATTATTATCCACCCTCTTCTATTATCTATGTAATTATCTATGATTCTGTATACAGGTATACTATCTATAGCCGTGGTGGTTACTGATAAGCTTAGATCATATTATTATTCACCATAGACCTTGCCCATGAACATTAACCCTCTAATGTTCATGACCTTGCCACTGGTGTACACTGTTGGGTACTCCCGCTATTATAATAGGTATAATATGTGCATAGATAGTACATACCAAGGTGGATTGATACCTTGGTACATACAATACTATTTTAATATAGGTACCTATACGGCTGTACAGAAGGTGTTAAAAAAAGTATAAACCTAAACTTTTTTTATGATATACAAATTGAATTTATATTATTTATTAACTTTTGAAAAATGAATCAAAAAAGTGGTAACTTTGAACTCTACAACCAAAAAGGTAGTACATTTTCTTAATACCATCGTAAAATTATAAGAAATTAGGTACGTACAAGTTAAGATTTATTAGATAGGTATCTATACAAATATAATATTGTCAGTGCCGCAACCAGGGGGTAGGGGTTGTAACCCCCCCCCCCCCCCCAAATTTCTCCGAGTCCTAGTATATTTTAGCTAATGGATATATATATATTGTAATAATGTAACATTGTAACCCCAAAATTGTTTTCTAGTTGCGCTACTGAATATTGTTATATTATTCCCCAATTTAAACGATCAAACAAATAAGTAGGTACCATTGTTTCTTATCAAAAAAGTAATAATATAATGTATAATAATATTATTAAACATCATTGTTCTGTGTACATTGTATTATTGTAGGTATAACTAATTAAAAAAACAACCGTCAAAATATTCACTAGTGAAATTTTATCGAAAAGTAGCAAGTGTATAATATTCACTAGTGGAATTTCACATGATATAAATGATATAAATCTTATAGGGGGCAAATTATACCTAGTGAAATTTTATAGGGTAAATTAAAATAGGTACCTACCTATCAAAACTATACTATAAAAAAATCACTAGAGAAATTTTACCTGAGGGTGAAATATCACTTCGGTAATTCACTAGACGATATTAATGGCTAGGGCTCGGAATTTTCTGAAATATAAAAGTCAAAATATTATGTAAATATTTATGTTGTTATTTTTACCAAAATGTGTTTAAATAATATGAAATATTTAACAAAAATTTTTTATTCAACATTATAGTTTTTAAAATTTTAATCATACCTACCCATATTAAAGAAAAGTATTGAAAATAAAAATAAATGAACGAACTAGAGCCACTGCAGACCACTAAATAGACAAATAAATTGTACAACAGATTCAGCAATATCATAAAAGTCGTTTATCCATTTTATTTTATAAAAAAATAAAATAATATAAATTACGACGTTATCTAATACGATTTACGTTTGATTGAAAATAATTCTAGCAGAATAATGATTACTGTCAAAAAAATACAAAATATTTAAAAAAAAAAAATATCGTCTTTATGGTCTTATAATAACTACTTCAAAATATACAAAAATATTTTATAATTAATATTTAATATACATTTTATTAGATTTAAGATCTGTAGAATTAAAAAATCTACATTCATAAATAATATGATAATAATAATGATAATAATAATGATAATAATATGAAATAATATGATAATACATAAACATTTGCACTTTTTTATTGACGTATCTGAAGGAAGTTATCAAACGCTTAATTACAATAAGAAAGCATCCAAAAATATATCAAAAGACGCTGCAGCAAATTCTGCGGATATCATTAACATTGCTGTAGCTGACAATGAAACTGACATGAACAATAAAGATAAAATTACATCCCAAATCCCAGAAGCAACCGAAACGGAAATAATCAAAATTCTGGACGTAAATTTAGAAAGCATATTATTAAAGTTTAGGCATCATACGTTTAATCGAGGTTGGCTTTGAAAATGTCGTCCCTAATACTAGCTGTTTAATGATAGGTTAAATACGATTAAAATGGTATACTTGGTAATATCATGGACCCTATTCGTTGTTTGATTTTCAACCAGGACAATTGGAAAAATACAATAAACTCAGTATTAAAGTTAACAATAAAAAGTCTATAAAATGCATTATTATTATTATTACGCGTCGTCCGGGCTATTAGCTCGAAAACAGTAAATTTAATGAAACAAAAATGAATTGTGTAAGTACCTATAAGTAATTTACATCTATAAAAATACAATTTTTTTTATGTATTAAATACAATTTTTTTATATATTAAATATAATTAAAAAATATATTTATATTAATTGATTAAGTAATCGATATATTTTAAATATTATTTACCTATTTGGCATAGTTTGAGTTATAAAATTACATCATACTTCCAAATTGAAAAATATAATACATTAATGGTCCATGGCATCACCTATGGTTCCATAAATGGCTTGTTTAATAACTGAATATGAACAGATATTATACTACTATTAATTATTATAGGCCTATTATATTATAGTACCCACTACTCACTAGGTACCATTATATTAATTAACCATGTAATAGTATGTAACTACGTCATGTCTACATATTGCATATTATATCGTAGTACCTACCTATTAAATAATAAACCTAGGTAGCCTCAAATATTAAATAAAACAATCAAAATTACGATAGTGATGTACCTAACAATAAATATTATTAAATTCAATAAATGTATTTAAATTATTCATTTCATCTAGTGTTCCTGCTGGGTAGCTAGGTACTCCCCTCACGCCGTCAAAGTCAATTGTATACCATCCCATATTCTCATTGTAAATATTATTACAGATTGTATTTATTCAAATGAATGTTAAAAAAAAAATTATTCATTAATCCGTTAAATATTAATTCAAATTCGATCTATATAGTACCTACTGGCTACTACCTAGTACTACCCAGGGCCGCATTTAGGGGGGGGCACTGGGTACAACTGCCCCGGGCGCCAGTATTTTAGGGGTGCCAAAATTTTGTGGACAGAAATGTCTTTACTTATGATTTTTTAAAATTGTATACTTTAAATTATTTTTATAACAGTATTATATAATATAATCTAGTATAATAGTATTGTATATATTATTATAGTATAATAATTATGCTGTTTGAAATTTATTATTTAAACAATCAATGTATTTATAGCAATATAGCTACAGCGATCGATAATTATTAATATACCTAGTTCCCAAATTTGTTGTAATTATGTCACAATTATTTTTAAAAGCACTGAGCATTTTTAATTTCAACCTCCTAATAGTACCAACTAGATCCAATTTGCTTCCAAAAACATACACCGGGCATCATCGAAGCTTATGATCAGAGCATTTTTTCTACCAGAAAAGTTGAAAAGTTACAAACATTTTGAAATACCTCAAATAAACGTCTGAAATTATTAGACTGGACAAAATGAAAAGAAAATTGTAACTAATTTTCAAGCCTCCCCCATTGAAAAATCCTGCGGACGCCACTGGGTATGTAGAGATTCAAAAATAATTAATGTTTAATAACTGGTAAGTTGACAAGTTGTTATGAAACAAATTTATGCAGGTCACTTTTTTGTCACTTTTATAAATAAATTCAGTCACTTTTTTTAAATAGCTTAAACCACTACCAGCCCTGTATATAGTTACATTAATTTTATAAAATACTATATACAATAAAATATAAAATATTTATTTGCATAGTTTTATATAATTTTATTTTATTTATCCATGAAGTACCTACTTAAAAAAAAAAACAACTTAATGATACTAAATTATTAGCAAGGTTTGAGTGACATAAATTCCAATATATCTTTGCGGAGGGATCAAGCAATTACTAAACAATATTTTTTTTAAAAAGCACTCTTAAACAAATATTCTTTTCTTCGCTCAAAATCTAAAGGGTAATGAGGATCTACCTCACATATTTTCCGTGGGAGGAGCAATTTTTTTTCACCGGGGCTTGGGGGGCGCCAATTTTTTTTTTGCACCGGGGCGCAAAATGTCTAAATGCGGCACTGGTACTACCTACTATCATATTGTATATTTGTATTCCGTACAATAATAGTCAATAACCATATAGGTTTATGAACATCATCGATTCCTAAGGCAAATTATTATTTTAATTTTGCTTATTTCAAAGCATCAACAAAACAATTAGATACCTATCAAGTTATTAGCCAACTTAACAATTTCAATGACACATTTTGTGTTAACAATACTATTCTACTATTATTTTTAGATTCTGAGCGGAGCGATGAATGTATTGGTTTTACAATGATGTATGTTTTTATATTTATTTTTTTTTGTGTCTGTGTACACG
Source organism: Macrosiphum euphorbiae (assembly GCA_949089665.1). NCBI lineage: Eukaryota > Metazoa > Arthropoda > Insecta > Hemiptera > Aphididae > Macrosiphum > Macrosiphum euphorbiae. The sequence continues at coordinate 2,727,194 of CARXXK010000003.1, read as the reverse complement.
ATAAGTAGTCGAAATAATGCTTCGATTTTCGACTTCAGTATCTTGTTCGATTGGAAAGTGAATCTAGTTGGTACTTTGGGGGGTCAAAAGTAAAAATTTCACAGTAGTTTTCACAAGCACCGGGAAAAACAACATAAAAATTAAGGAAAAACGGGAATTTTTACGCAAAATCGGTTTTCCAAAAAATCGATTTTGGTTTTTGGTGTAACTTTAAAACAAATAACGGTACATACATGAAATTTTCAGTGGTTGTTTATATTTGCATTTTCTATACACGATAACATTTTCAAAATATTTTGAACTGTTTAGGCACATTTTCATTTTCCATTTTTTTTAGTTTTTTTTCTAAAAATATCAATCAAATTTTATTTGTTGGTTAAAAAAGCTTGAAAATTTAATACAAGGCTCCTACTACATTGTTTCAATGGTATTTGAAAATTATTAAAAATCCTTATTCACAGTTTTTTTTTATAAGCATTTAAAGCTCAAAAATTGACAAAATATGGAAAAATCACGAAAATTAGCAAATTATTTTGAGTTAAGAATTCTTTTTAAATCTAAGGTTTTAAAATGTAAAACAAGATTCCTTATAAGATTATCTACCTTTATCAAAAAAAAAAAATGTCTATAAGAAAGTCAAATTTTTACAACATTGGATACTCACTCGATTTCTCATGTAGCAATTTCCTTATTTTGTTGTACTTCAAAAATGAATAACTGTAGATACATGAAAATTTCATTGAATATTTATATTAGGATTTCCTATACACCATACAATTTTGAAAATACTTTGACTCTTTTTGAGTTGTTTACGGACATTTTCAGTTTCCAATTTTTTTAGTTTTTTATTCTATAGATAATAAAGTTTTATCTGTTGGGCCAAAAAGTGTAAAAATTTAATACAAGGCTCCTGATATATTGTTACAATATCAGTTGAAAAATATTAAAAATACATATGTATAAATTTTTTTAATAAGCATTTAAAGATCGAATTTTGATAAAATTTATAAAATTTAAAATTGAATAATTATTTTGTAGTTGAAAGTGTACAAAATGTTCAACTTTTATATCTAAGGATTGAAAATTTAAAACAAGATTCCACGTAAGTAGTTAATTCTGTTACCAAAAAATCTAAATAATACACTAGCACAGTTTATTTTTATAGTCATTTTAAGTTCAAATTTGGATGAAATTACATAAAAAAACCTAGAATAACTATTTTAGTTATTTTGTTGTGATTGTATAATACTATTCGTGGGTACTTGATACTTCTAAAGTATACTACTATATATCTATGATAGTATCAGGGTATTGATGTTGACGTACAATGCATTATAAGTACCTAATGGACATTGCGATATGATTAATTTGGAATTTATTATAGGTACCTATTTTAGGTAAATTTTTTTTAATACGATAGATAATATAATATGTCTTATACCTAGACTGACATACCGTCTCCGCTCAGAATCGTAGTTCTTATACAATGATATTATATCATTGAATTCAAATTTAATACAATTCATTATACAGTGACCCACTTCTAACCTACTGTACAGCAGAGCGACGCACCCACTTGCCTACTTTTTTTTTTTTTGTTTCACCCTTTATGTTCTAATAACTGATAAGTGATACCTATAAAAATTAATTTCAAATTAATTGAAATTATTACTTACCTAATAAGAACATTTTGATCAAATTACTAGGGGTTTAATTCAATTTTTCAGTTTTAATCAATAATTTATGTTTGATAACTTATTATTTACATTTCAACAAAAAGGTTTTTTAATCTATAAAAAAAAAACTAACTTCTAACTGCTACTTTAACTTAAGTTACTACTTACAATTTTCTCCAAACTAATTTCTAACCAAATAAGTTTCAGAAACTAACTTATATTCTAACTTAGTTAGTTTTTTTTTATTAAAGTAACTTAACTTCAACTACCTAGGTAGTTGAAAAAATGACTAACTTGGCAGCTTTGTTCTGAGCAGAGACGGTTTGTCAGTCTCAGATTCTTATTACATTATATTTATATTGTTATAACTATTAATAATAATATTAATTTGGTAGCAGGTAAGTTGAATTAATGTTATGAAATTACAAAAATTAAAAAATAACTGAAATCGTTATTCTTGGTTATTTAATATGTAATTTCGTCCAAATTATAACTTAAATTAACTTTTAAAAAAAACTGTGTTTATGTATATTTTTAGACTTTTTGGTAACGGAATTATCTACTTACGTGTAACCTTGTTTTAAATTTTCAATCTTTAGCTATAAAAATTGAACATTTTATAAATTTTTAACAATAAAATAATTTGTTAATTTTCAATTTGATAAATTATGTCAACATTTGAAATTTAAAAGCTTATAAAAAAATTGTATTTTGAATATTTCAATATTTTGTAATAATCTATTAACATTTACACAATGAATAAATATTTAATTGGCATTTAGATAAAAAATATATAAAAAATTGGAAACTGAAAATGTCCGTAAACAGATCAAAACATTTCAAAATATTTTGGTGATGTTATGGGTTATATAAAATGCTAATATAAACATTCAGTGAAAATGTCATGTAGGTATTTATGGTCATTTGTTTTAAAGTTAGATACACCAAAAATCAAAATTGATTTTGTCGAAAACATTTCGACCTTCACAAGCACCAACTAAATACACTTTCCTATCGAACAAGATACTGAAGTTTAAAATCAAAGCATTAATTGTACTGCCCTAAAAGGTGATATCAGACACAAAAAAAATTTTTAAATTAAAACAAGTCATTGTAAAACCAATACATTCATAACTCCACGCTCTATCTAAAACACTCATCATTGTAAAAAAAATTGTTTGGTAAGTGGTAACTGACAACTGCTCAGTTAACTAAAAATGTATAAGTACCGTCTTTATTTAGAATATGTCGTCGATTTATGTTAGTTTTTCTTCTATAAATGTCATTAAAAAAGTATTCGTTCTGTCAAAAAGCATTAAAATTTAATACCATAAGATTTTTCATATAAGTTGTTTTTATAGCTATTTAAAAATATAGGTAAAAGATACGCATAGGCACAACTTATTTAGTAGTTAAATTAAAAGTATTAACATTTTTACAAATGTTGTCGAAATCACGAAATTTTGACTGGTCATTCTGTTACACTTTGTATAGGTAGTAGGTACCTATAATAAAATAATTATTAATATAATATATCACTCAAAAAACAATAAACTATTATAATTTTTATGAAATTCATACAAACTATGTAGGTAAGGTGGACAGTGCAGGTTGAGGGTCAATGTACAATAAATACAATACGCCTGAATACTTAAGGTTTAATACAATTAGGTATTTAATATTATCAGTCATAATTATATATTCTTATCATATTATAAATAAAAATAATGTAACTTATAATATTTACAATCGATAAATCATATTTTCTTAAGTACCTATATCTATGTCTGTAATGTTTAAACGTTATAACATTTTTTAATATGCTAAATAATTTTATAGCTATGAGATATTTATAAATAGAACTTTTAATTTCAAACAGTTTCTTAGAATAAGGATTATAACTATAGATAGTAGTATAGTACTATATTACTTGAGGAAATAAAATGTTAGTTAGTATAGTTACAGTGTATCTAGTACATTTAACCTACATTTATAAAAAGTTCAAAGAATAAAAGTTTTATGTATCTAATAAGTAATAACGTATGTATTATAATATTATATAGGTATTGTCGATATTAGCATATTATTATAATTTAATTTATATTTTGATTTTGGCGAATAGTTTTTGGTGGACGTGTATAGTATTCTACATATAGTATAATAAAAATATGTAAAAAAAAATATTCATTCACTGTAATGCAACCATAATTATTAGTTCAAGAAGGTATAATGTAAAATATGTAAAAGTAGGATAATGATTTTTAAGACTTAGTTCTAAAAAATAAAAATAAAAATAATTAAACATAACGGCTTTTCCGTTTTTTATCTCGTTATTCTCGCTCATTTAACTTTTTAAACATATATAGCAACCTACTCATGTACTTGAATCTTCTTAAATCGAATTCATGTTAAATAACAAAATACCTACTGCTGATAGAAATAGGAAGAACAATATACCAAATGTATATGTTACGGTCAAAGTGTATAAACGGGCATTATAATACAGTGCCCGGACAATGTGTACAATGCCCAATTTCAATGGACAATGTGGAAAATTATACACTTTGTCCGGGCATTGTACAGAATGACCAAAGCACAGTGGGCAATTACAATTAATTAATTAGAAAATTTATAAAACAATTTTTATTATCTTAATAATTTATAATAATTTATTTTATGAATATTAACAAATTTTTTTTATTTATTATGGCAACTTAAGCTATCGTGACATTTAGAAGTACATAGTCTACCTGCAGCCCTACACTTACATTTATTTGTCTTGCATTGCTGTTTACAGTTACACCGGTCATATCCTTGACCGCCAAGATTAGAAAATTTTCTAGCTGCTTCTCTTAATGATATCGGAGGTGTTGTTGGTACTGTTTCAATCTGGACAAATGACTCTTTGCATATTTCAAATTGATTTCTAGCATAAAGTTGTTGAAGTTTACCTTCAGTGGTACCAATTTCATAATTATTGTTTTTTACTGAAAAAAAATCAGGTTTTAGTTATAACATGATAAAAAATAAAAATATACCTATAGGTATAATTCATTATAAAAATTACCAGACATAATGACTCCTAAAATGGATCGCAGATCACTCCGTGCTTTATCAACATCAGGTATTCTAATTTTAACGCTTTCGCCAATTTTGCCTTCACGAAGTCGATTTTCTGAGTTAGTCTTCATTTTTGAAGCTTGAACATTCAAATTATGCAACGATTCTCTTCTTTTTTTTTCTATCGTTTCCTTTCTTGATTGTATAATATCAGCTGGTTCTTCGTCAATATCAATATTTTCTTCAGAAGACGTATCAATAGATTTTTTTTCAATGTGTTTCTCAGCATTTATTTCATATGTGGTATTTATAGAATTCAGTGCAGTTTCTAAATCTTCATCAGATTTGAGTTTATGTATGATACTTTCTGGTAGAGAAGTAGATTTCAGGCCTATTTTTGCACGTGTACCAAACATAGCCTCATAAGGAGAACACTTAATTCCGTGATGTAAACTTCTATTTTTCATAAACTGAACGAATTTAAGTCCCTCGCTCCATTTATTAGTTTTGTTATCTGTTAACCAGGTGGCAAGCATATTTTCTACGTCCTGGTTAGCCCTTTCAACGGAGCCCTGGCTTTGTGAATGCCGTGGCTTTCCATGTACGATTTTCAGTTCTTCCCACATACTACATAACTCTTCAATAACCTTGTTAACAAATTCTCTACCATTATCACTTTGTAAGATACACGGAGCTCCAAATGTAGTAAAAATATCAAGTAATATATAGGCAACTTCCTCTGCACGTTTGTGTGTTAATGGTTTAAGTAAAACATACTTCGTTAAGTGATCTTGGTAAACTAAAATAAATCGATAATTTCCATCAGGTTGAGCTTGCATGTCAATCAAATCTACTTGACAACGAGAATTCATTTCTGAAGAAATTATTGGTTTAACAACTAGCCCTTTTTTCACAGTTTTACCTTTTCTCTGACACAATTCACATAGATTTAAATATATCATTAAACATTCCCTAGTAATGTTTTTATATTTTGCGTTCAGTTCATGTTCCATCCGGTTTCTACCTCCATGTCCAGTTTGCAAATGGACGTCATGAATTATGTTATACAACTCTTCATTATAAACATAATATTTGATAGTATTTGGATCAGTTACCGGAACAATTAATTTATCAATATTACTTACATTCATTATATCATAGCGCTTCAATAATTTATAATCATTTGGTTTTAATTTTGCTCCACTTTTTAACCGTTTGACTTCTGTTAATACTTGGTTATATTTTACTTTGCTTAAAAATACATTATTCGAATTTTTTTCACTCAGAAGAGTATTAAATTTTTCATAAAATTTTAAATCAACCATTTTAAATACTAAGAAAAATAAAAGTTTTAAGAAAATTCAAAATAATAATAATATGTGTTTAAACACAACCAATCCGTTAAATGATGTTATTACAACTGATCGGAAATTCTATATTATATCTCCGGTATAGATTGTCGTTGGTATAACCTCTGATAAAATTATCATGCAGCAATAAGCTATTAATTATTATCCTTACTATATTATTACAGATATCGAAACCACATATGGGTACAGTATCGGCTATTGCCGGTTAAAATACCTACAGTCATCAGTTAGATACCATCGTAGAGGGAATGTAATTGATAATCGTTATCGTTTTAAATCGCAATAAACTTACATTGCCCACAGACAATTAAGCACTGTACACAATGCCCGGCTTTTGTATTACAATGCCCGGGCGAAGTAACCAAATTAAAATCAGATTCAACTTTGCCCAAATATGACGAGCATTGTGCACAATGCCCGGGCACTGTATTACAATGCCCGATTTATACACTTTGACCGTAACATATAGACGCCACAATAGATATAAACCCTGGACAATGGACATATCACATAATATCTGATATCATAATTGAGTTATGAAAAAATATGTGATTATGATTATAGTCCAAAAGGCGCAGTCATGCGGTCCTTAAATTCTGCAACAATCCGGTCAATTAGATCTTTGCCAGCAGAGTTGACCTTGACCCGGGTGTTGTACCAGCAGAACGAGTACATTTTATATAATAACCTTAGGGGCACAAGTATATAACGATTTTTGTTCGGTATTTTATTTGCACAGTCGGAGCATGCAGGCTGCTATAAATGGCGAGGCGGCTAACTGTAGTTATTGTGTAGGTATACTTCCTTTTGGGTACTTATATACGTATAATATGGTTATTAAATATTTATATATGTGTAGTGTGTGCACACTGCACAGTATACTCTCCAGTCTTCATCGTGACGTTTTAATATGTTGTACTTAATACTATAGTCAATAATATATTAACATCATCGTAGTTATAATATATATTATACGTATTTCTGATATGTCATATGTACATATAATTAATGATAATAAACGTACTGCAGGGTCATCTTGCAGCTATATTATAATATACAAAACATTAAACTTGGGGATTTTTATATAATGTTTTATGAAATTCTCACCTCATATTATAGTCTTATTCTATATAGTATTGTATTCTGTTATTAATTTATATGGACATTAACTATTAACAGTTATTCAATTACCTATCCATGAAAATTTCAGATGAATAATGAATCAATTAATGTATATTATAATTATATTTTAAAGGCTGGTAATTTGCAAGTCTATTGTTGCGGACGTTCGACAGTGGTTCATTGTAGGCACTTATATATGTTAGGAGATGATAGGTATAAGTTTTTTTTGTTTATTCTTTGCGTAATACAACGTTTAAAAAACGAGTGGTTCGAGAATTTTTTTGACATGGATGATGGTAATTATAATAATATAAAGAACATTATACTGCAGAATCATAATAGGTACTATATTATATATCTATAAGGATATTATCGCACACATTTTATGGATAATGCGTCTAAAATCTAAATGATAAATACATTATGTGTCCAAAAAACGTCTAATGTAAATGGGTAAAAGTTTAATATTATCGATTGGGGGGAGGGGGTGATCAAACTTATACTTTTGACCCACCAGCTATATTTGAGGAGTCTCTTGCTCTCTCTCTGCCCCCCCCCCAACCCCTGTACTCCATCACCACTGAGCATACCTATACCCATACCTATTAAACTATTATAAAACTATATAATATAATATGTATTAATTATATTATTGAAGTTTATTAAGTTGTTTACAGGTAATCTATAATATAATACGTATTGCATTTGAAATGTATAGCCGAGTGAAGTTTAAAATGTGGGATTGGGTATAGCCGGTATAGGTATAGGTTCTTAGCCAAAGTTTCGGTTCACCTTCCACTAATCCAAGCTCACCCAAATTTTAAACGATTGGGCATTTGTTAGATATCCACCATCCGATAAAATTAATCGGAGAAGTTTAGAAAAGTGTACCTAGTTCTGCTCCTGATTATGAAATCGAAAAAAAATGAAAAACCCAAAAACCACTGTGATAAAAAGTAGATTTATATTTGAAAAACACGGTGATTTGGCATACCATTAAATGAACCACCGGGTATAATAATATTATAAGAATTACATTACCACGAGCGAGCATAATAATATAAAGGTAATGGGTTTATAATAATATTTTTTGTATACTGCACAGTATCGACTATATAATAATGAATACTGAATTCGCGGACCAAGGTTTTTAATTATACCGTAATTATAAAATATGTATAAAGCTGTTATGACGGAGCTCGCGACGGGGCAGTGGTGGGTCCAGCGAGCGGCGGTGGCGGCCGTACAGTAAGTACGGTCGTAGTAGCGGCAGCGGGCATCAGCCGCCGTACGCTGTCGCCGAACGGGACGCGCGCGCGCCGCCGCCGGCCAATTAGCGCCGCCAGAGGTCGGTCCCTGCGTGTCGGCGGCGGGTGGAAAAATCAATTGCGGTCGCATGCCAGGAGCACGAAAGAGTGTGAGAGAGAGAGAGGAGAAAGGCACCTACCGGGATAGCGACGGGGACGGACGGAGAAGGAAGAACGACAGAGAAACGGCAAAGAAAACGGCAAAATAACCGCTCGCTCGAGTGGTAGGTACCTAGTGTATAATACGCGCGCGTTCGCTTTGCTGCAGTTTTGTGTACGGCTCGGAGTCGGATCGGACTACGCGAGCAGGGTTACCGGGTCACCGTGTGACGATTAACATAATATAATAATATTATACAATAGTACTCCTTAAATTGTTGGACGCGATGTAATCAAGATACCTTAAATATCACTGCGCGATATGTAGCTTTTAGTCTCGGTGAGTAGAATATTGTACCATAGGTATTAATATTCCGGCTGTATTATAGAACGCGTGTGAGACTAGAATATTTGACATACGCCGTCCGGGCTCCACGACCGTTTTGTATTTCGAATTTTTGTTTTTACATAATATACGATTATAATATGATATTACACTTGACAACAATCAATATTGTATGTTATATTATTATATAGTACGCACGACCAATCGTGTCTTGACCGCACGCGTGATGAGAGCCGTCTGCTGTTCTCTCTTATCTCATCGTCCCGAAAGTTCTGCAACGATATGATTTCGAAAGCAAACGTACGACGTCTTCTTATTGTTCCCCCGACCAGTTTGAAGGTAAGACCTCACAAATATCATTTAAATATACACGTGGTTTGTAGAACACGTGACGATTTAAATAATATACATAGGCGTATAATGTTACCGTATGGCGTATAATTATCGTGTCTGTACCTATATAATCCATATCGTCTGAATTACAGCTATGCAAAGTCGGCTGTACTTATATTGAGACATTAAGTGGTCTGCAACTCGATACACGTTATTAATATTGTTGCCATATTATATAAAATAATAGGGATGCAGCCTGTGAATTTGCAAAAAATTAATTTTTTTTCCAGAGTTTTTAGTAGTAGGTTATAGGTACCCAAGTTTCGATCAAAATGTATCTTGGAACATAATTTTACAATTTAGCGTACTTGATGATACTTCAATAATAACAAAATATTTAAATTTATATTTTGCAGCTGTTCATACTAATTTGTTCACCTTAATGGTAATTTTTTAAGCAACATTTTATCATAGCATTTCAGTTAATCACAGTATTTTTTGAATTTTTTGTTCAGAAATTATATGATGTAAATATGTAAATATGTAATGAACACGTATTTTGATATAGGTATTACGTTTAATTTGAAATTTGTTCATTTTTCGTTAGGTAATGCAAAATTGAATAAATAATTTTTTGATATAATTTTTTGAGTCAATTTTGTTTGTCAAAATGTCACATTGTCAAATTTATAAAATGTTTAGTTACCTATATTAAGCGTTTTAATTACAAGTGGTTCAATATTTTTGACATATTTTAACAATAGAAAGACAACTTTTTAAGTGTGAAGTATAAAATATATTTTTTTACATTCTCATTGCATGTTTTGAAGTTTACAATGAATTATTTTTCATCGCCCCATATTTATGTATCTTTACAAACTATTGATTTAAATTTACCTATATTGTATTATAGTAGCCTATACGTTCAGTACTACTACGACAAAGTAAAGTATCAGAAAGACCTTGTTCTTAGACCTTAGTTGTAATATGTATTAAAGTTATCAATGTATTCCCTATATTTTAATAGATATTCTGATAGTCCGATTTCATTACACTCCTAGGTACCACATAATATTACTTACTGATTACTACATTTTTTAAAGTTTATCGTCTAGCGTTATTGCTAATAAACTGGTTAATTTTAAGTTGTAGTAAAATAACATAAATTCATGAAGTCACTTATACAATAAATTATAAGTATAGAATATGTAATTTTAAAATGTACCCCGAAATGTACTGTAATTATAGGTACCTATCTTTATTATTAATAAAAATATTGTAAATGAAAAAATTAAATAACTCTTAAGGATATTTCTGAATAACACGAGTATATATAATATGTACCTCAAATTATATATTTATTACTTGTAGGTAGGTACATCAATTTATACTAAACATAGTACCTAATAATCGACCTTAAATAAAACCTTTATACAGCCACTCAACCACATAGATACTAATAAGTTAAACATGGCTAAGCATGAATATTTCCTAACTAATAACGTGATCCTATCAAAAAACTGATAAACAAACCTAATGATTGAATAAAAAGTAATGCTCGCTGATATTTAAAATTGAGGTGAAATAAACAATTATGTATAGAAATTGAAATGGCTTTGAAGATAATCGATAAGTTCTAATCATTAAAATAAATAATAACTAATAAGTAGTATAGTTAAATATTATTATAAAGTCAAATCGTCGTAATAATCACAACAGCAGAGTTGTGCAGTACATCAATGACGATTTCACATCATTATATAATATATTTGCATACTCAAAATGATTTTGCATTTACCAAGTAAAGATTAGAAGACAAAAAAAAAAAAAAAAATAAGAAACAAAACCGCCTGTTTGTCCCAAGGGAAATTTAAAACCACTAACTAACACTACAACCACTAATATATCATCACGAGGGTGAATAATTAATTGTCAAATTTAATTGACCAACGTTACACAAATATTATTTTTAAAAGAACGCAGATAGGTAATTTAGGAATGGAGATAAAATGTTTTATGTAGGTACTACATATGCATATACATTTGGACAGTATCCAAATACAATTTTTAAGTGGTCGTGTAATAAATATTTGCTTATACCATTATACCTATTGTTATTACCTTAAGTTTCAAAACTTAAACTTAATAACAAATCCATACATAATTGCAATTTGAACTTATAATTATTAAAACATGAGATTTTTTAGTAATAGAATTTAATAAAAAAAAAATGGGTTTTTGGATTAGTTTTAAATATAACTAGTTTTTCATTATAAAAGGTTGGGGCAATATTATTCGTATTTTGACATATCGGACGGGCAAATTACGTAATCCATATTTTTATCGACTTGTTGAATACTGTTTAATGCACCAATTAATTAAACGGACCTATTGTCATTATCATCAAGCTGCAGATGCGTGGACCGTTCAGTGAATTGGGGTTTAAAATCGAATCAACTATACTGTCCTGTTCGATTGGGCATGATATTACAAAACGCTCGAACTGAATGAATAAATTACATCGCCCGAAACGTTCTCTTGGGCATAACCTAACAGCCTAACCTAACTTAACCTAAGTGACGGATTTATGATATTTTAGATACTCGAGCGATGAAGGTTGAAAACAGCGATGTGCCCACAATATTCAACCCACGGAAGCCTAGACTTTCGCAAAGTAATGCCGTGCTGACGTCAGACCACAGGCCTTATGGTCCTTTCTCGCACGTGCTGTCCAGAAGTGAATCTCGTAAGTGTCTGGTTGTGCCGCGTTGATCTAACAACGGATAGATTTGATGGCCGAGGCGTGCAGGGCGTATACATAATTAATATGTGAAGGATTGGATTAATCTTCAGTGGAGCTTAACCTTATCATTAATTGACTTATTCGAGTGAAATTCAAAGAATAAAATTAATCGTGCACCTTCGATGTGTTAAATCGTTTTGAAGGGAGATGGCAAACACATTTTATAGAGTATAATAATAATATAACCCTCATCTCCAGTATTGAACATTTTCTGCACGCCTCGAGCAAAATACATCTCGTCTCCCGACATTTATCCTAATGTCGTGTGTGTGTGTGTGTGTGTGTGTGTGTATGTGTTTATGACTTAAATTCTCATCTCATTTGGTATCCTTCTTCTAGTGTGTCAGCAAGAAGATGTGGAACAAGTGGAACAGTGCCAGCGGAGGCAGTTGGGCGTGTTCAAGAGGCTGAAGAACAAATGCTGTTCGAAACATGCGAGGAAGGTTTGTATAGTCCTCGTATATAGATTATGCGCTATTTTTTAGTTTTTTTCAAGTCTAGGTAGCACAAAAAATTATAGGTAGCTGCAAGTACCTTAAAAAAAGTCCATTCCCAGACTCGTTGATTGAAAAAATCTTACCTGAAACATACCAATTTTCTCCATAAGTTCTTAATATATTGTATTGTGTATAATACGCGTGTACCTATATGTCCACAGGTATACTACGGTTTGTGCGTCACTTTTTTCGTCACCGCGTCTTGGGTTGGTGCCACTCACGCTATCAAGTACCTGTATATGTATCATCCGACCAAATATCCGGTGCTCACTGGCAGCGGGTTCAACTTTTCATCCATTCACCAACAAACGGTATATATTATGTATAAAAAAAAAAATTATAAAAATATTATCGATTTCACGAAATTGGCCGAACATGTGCTTCGCACACACGCATATTATATACATAACTATGTATAGGTATAAGCGCAGAAGAGGTGTTTATGAGTCAGATTATGCTTGGACTGTATTGTTTGTGTGCGAGGTCGGAATTATTGCTCGCTGACGGTAGAAGAATAAAACTCCAAAATTACCATTTTACACGCCATTATATTATATATTATAATGTATTTTAAACTGGCGTATTACACGAGCGGTCGAAAACGAGACTTTATAATATTGTTTAGCAGCGGCGTGCGTGCGCTGTTCAACACACTTTATCTGCAAGTTTATCATTATTCATTAACATATATTGTATAGGTAGGTACATATATTTTTTTATACAAATGATTAATACGGAATTTATACAATTCTTTTTCTGAAACGAAATGTTCAAAACATATAGCTATATAGGTATTATTATACTTTCGGTTATTTTTATATAAATAGACACCATTAAAAAAAACCCTTTGTGGAAATCTCATCTCTTTTTATTCGATAATACCTATTATTATGTTATTAATGATTAATTGTCCTTTCTGCCAGAGAATTTTAAATGAAAGAGAATAAGGATTAAATGTATAAAATATTATGTATATTAATTCTAAGTCAAAAAAAATCTGGAGCCCCTCCCCTCAAAGCGGTTTAATACCATAAAACTTTTAGTTAATCTTTGGATGGGTTGGATAAATGGTGTACAGTGTACCCGAGTTCAAGAACATAATATAAGCACGTATCCAGGATCAATTGTCGGGGGGGGGGGGAGCTGAACCATTAACACTCCCCCCCTGTATACGAGCCTGTAGTCTATAGTATAGGCTCTGTAGTCTGTACTATATATTATAACATCCTATTTATCCTATTATGAAAAAATGTATATATCGAGCTCACTACATTGTTACTGTTCATTATTAACCATATAAGTTATTAATCAGATTAATATTTGTGTGTATTGCATATTATAATAAATAATTTATTACAAAATTTGACTTTTGGTCATTATTAGGCCTTTCTAAACCGAATAAATTTGCGAGCTTTTTTTACATTTTTGAATGCACGCACTACTTTGCCAGTCTGGAGGTAATTCGAGTGTGCTCGAGAGATGTGGCTTGATGCAAAAGGGCGGTCTATTACCTAGATCAAAATTGACTAGTTACCTGCAAAATCATCGATGGTCTCATTTCGGTCACACGAATATACGCACACATACTAGAAATTCGCGGGCGGTACTCTTTTCGCCCAAAAATGACCCTTCGCTATTTGCCCACGTCTCTTTTTGCCCAACTATTTTAAAACTACTTTCCCTTTTCGCCCAAGAATATTTAATAGCACTTTCCGACCAAATTTTTATAATACACACTTTGGGAAACACTTACTTTAAATTATTTAATTATTTATAATATATTATAAATTTGTTATATTTAAATTATTTATTTGTGTTAATTAGTTTTATAAAGCCATTTAGCATTACCCAGAGAGTACCACGAGGAGGCGGCTTCTATTACTAGATATATGATAGACATAAATAATCAATGTCATCAAAATTTTGATGATTTATACTTTTGATAAAAATTTACTTATATTATATAAAAATTATATTAATGTACAAAAACACAATACATTTTTGAAGAGTAAGAGAAGTCACCTCCTCGTGGTACCCTCTGGGTGTAAATAGCTTTATAAAACTAATTAACACAAATAAATAAATTTAAATATGACAAATTTATTATTATGTTGGATACTAAGATAGTGAGATATAAATAATTTAAAGTAAGTGTTTCCCAAAGTGTGTATTATAAAAATTTGGTCGGAAAGTGCTATTAAATATTCTTGGGCGAAAAGGGAAAGTAGTTTTAAAATATTTGGGCAAAAAGAGACGTGGGCAAAAAGCGAAGGGTCATTTTTGGGCGAACGGGGTCTTGCCCAAATTCGCTGGGCTAAACCGGTGTGAAAAATAATGCACGGGGATGTTTGGACCATAATATAATGTAGGTACATGGTTCATAAACCTGGTGCTGGGTAATGTGGGATAATTTTAAACCGGTCTAGTTTAGCGAATTTCTAGATACACGAGTCAATGCCATTACACATTTATTAGAATAATCAATATAGTTTTTAATTATAAAATATATTATACGCATATCGATACAATGTCATGTCGTCTTACCCGGTGAACGCGTTACAGCTGATGACGTACAACGCGCCATTCTTCACCACGTGGTTTTGTACAAACTGGACAGTGCTGTTCTTCCCGCTGTACTTCTTCTGTCAGCTGGGCAGCCCCAACTACCAGACACCCACCGACATACTCGGAGAGAGCGTCCGAAATTTCCGGGACCGTGGGTTCACCGCCGCACACTTCCTGACGCGATGCTGTATGTTTTGCATGCTCTGGGTGTTCACCAACTACCTGTACATACATGCGCTCAGCATACTCGTGGCCACCGACGCCCTGGCCTTGTTCGCCATCAACGTGTGCTGCGTTTACCTGCTGTCTTGGGTCATACTCCACGACCAGTTCGTCGGCGTCCGGGTGAGTGTGTCGGGTCTCCTCTCTCGACCCCCCCCCCCTCACCACAACTATCATCGCAAACCGAAAGCCGTCAAGCCACGTGGGTCTGTGGTGATGGGCTTTGGCGGCGGTGGCTGGGGTGGGAGGCGATGGGAGATGTTCTAGCGGGGGTTGTGATAGGTACGACTGTTGCCGTTGGTCAAAGCGGTGTATTTGAGGGGGTGTAGAGACTAGAGCGTGGCAGGGACAACTGTAGAAAGATAAATAAAGAGGGGAAATAGTATAAGTTCCTATATTTCCACGGAGAGACGTGACGGGTAAAAACCACTCATGCGTGAATTCCTACACGGGATTAAAAATATGTCGAGTCTTCCACAAGGCAATACCTATATTACAAAACGTTTTATTAACAACGGGCCGTCCCAGACTATTGTCATTCTGCAGGAATGAACACGGTGACATATTATTATAATAATTTTATGAAAAGAGACAAAAGCAATTAAAAACACAAAAAAAACACATTTTAAACAGACGAGACGGCACACCAACTGTATACTCTATAGGTAGATAATCATTTAGTTATCGATCCTAATAAGTCTGATTCAAGTATGGAATATTTTTAGGTATAAAACTTTAATAATTACTTTAGTTATAATAATATCTATAATATGTATTTCATTTTTTTTTACTCTTACGAACTCACATATTCAACTCGTTTTTGTTCAGTATATTGGACTTACATTGTTTATTGTTTACCTATTGTGTCTCATATGGGAACTTAGACTTACCAAAATAAAAATTCATAAATTCTTTATTATACCTACGTTATACCTATAATATATACCTATATACATATATATTATGAGTATAGGTATGTCTGTTTGTTACCCAAGACGAATTCTCAAATACGCCACTGTGTTTAGGTTTGTGTATACCTATTATAAAAACATTATAATATAGACTGAGTGCTCAAATTGGCAGGGGAGCGCTGGGGGACAGAGCTCCCCTTAATTTATCATTTGGTGAAGTTGTACCAATTCATTATTCAATAAGATATTAAAATTCAATAACGGTAACGATAATTATTTTTAAGTCTCAGAGTTCCCTTTCATTTATTTTACCTATTCGAGCACTGAATACAGTATAATGTATTATATTTTATAAACTAAAAATTATACTATAAAAACATTATAATACTATATACGAAACAACGTATGACGTGTTTATAATATTATACAAAATAAATGTTTGGACTCCATAGCCTACACGTTTTAGATATTTTTATGGGGTGATAGAAGAACTCGGTTATCTACTCATAGGCAATAGCTCAACCAGTGGTGGAGGGTTTGGGGGTTGGAACCCGCTACTTAAGCAGAAAAATACTTAGTTGGGCTACTGCCAATTGGCATAAATCGGTAATTAAATCAATGATAGGTTTACGCATAATAATATAACAGAAAACTCACCATTTGGGATAAACGACTTCTAAATAAGTAATAACTTATTAGTCATTATCAACGAAACGTCCTTTTGGCCGCTATATTAATATTATTAAGTCCATGTCAAAATGCAAAACGATAAAAATATAATTTTGTCGATTTATTATAATTGATTGAACAATATTAATTGTATTATTATTATTTCAAGTAGCTATAATATGTATGTCGTAGATCATAATTGATACCATGTATATACTATATAGTGTATATTTTACACTATATATTCTATGTATAATATGAACATGTTGTTATACAATTTTTTTTAGTAATGCGTGCACTCATCCGCATGATTTAGATAAAATAGATTTAAAATGTTCATGGATTAGGGAAGGGGGAATTTCTCCCTGTCCTCCAACTTATTTGCACCTATGGACTTACCCTGTACGTACGCTCTAAATTGTACAGTGTATACCTAATAATATACGTCCATGTTTACAAATATATTCGTTTACCTACTATAATAAAATATATATATCATTATGCATGCGATCAACTGGCGATGACGTAGATATTATTATAGTGCTTTTATTGATTGGAAAGCTATATTATTATATGTAGTGTTTAAAAAGTTCGGGGATTTTAGTATATCGTATTAAGCGACGCACGTTGCGGGACCACGTCGATGTCGTGCGACCCCGTCCCGTTTTCAGCAATGATCGTTTGCAGATCGTGGCTGTCATCCTGTGCAGCACAGGGGTGGCTTTACTCGCCTACATGGACGCCGGAATTACGAACAAAAAGAAGACCATGACCGGGGTTCTGTTAGCGGCTTTAGCTGCTGCCGGGTCAGCTGTATATAAAGTGAGTACCTCTGGCACGTACGGTGTACACTGCTATTGAAATTAACGACATATTTGTACGTATGTCCAGTCGATATAGTTCTATACTTCTATACATGACACTATATAATAGACGTCTAGCGCAAAACTGGATTAAGTTTAATATGGAGCCATAATCATCACATTCACACTAAAAACCTGTACAGAACCCCTATCGTACCTTCTAAATATATAAGTAGTACCTACTGGTTCTAGGTCACTTTGTACGGTCAAGCATTAAAAGTGAGAAATGCGGACATTTTGTACGGTCAGGTAAAGAGGTACGTTGTAGAACGCGGACACTTTGTACTGTCGGGTAAAAAGGTACATTGCAGAACGCGGACACATCGTACGGTCGAGTGAAAATGTTCATTTTAATTTTTGGAACGCGGACACTTTGTATTGTTATATACATAAATTATATAATATTATTATAAAATATATAAGCTATATACCTAATATAAATTATTAAAATAGAAAATTTAAAATAAAAACTAAATTGTTATAAAATATTGTTTAATGTTTATTAATAATAATCAAAATGATCAAACAATCAATAATATGATTATAAATCTTAATTGTATTATATTATCAAAAGTTATGTTTAAGTAAATTAAAAATGTGTACAATATTATGTCAAAATGACAAATAAAATATAATATTGAAAAAATCTTTAAAAAAATACATATTGTATAGTATAATATTGAAATATTTCAAAATCACGAGTCATTATATTTCATATATTTACAATATATACCTTATGTATATAATAGTACAAAGTTCCCGAATTCTATAATCTAAAGTTTTACCGGACCGTACAAAGTGACCGTTTACCGTACCTACTAGGTACCTACCTATTTTACCTAATATAATTAGGTATATATTTATTTGAATTGTGTACTTAACTGTGTTGTGTCTTACACAAATAATTTTATATTCGAATTACAATAAATATATGAATTATAATTATACAGATATTTATATATACATGTATACATATATTTTATAAAGTTATAAGAAAAAATTAAATTCTTATAGGTACTTGTTAATATAACATTTAATAATAAACACGTTGCAGTTTTATAATATGATATGATTTATTAGGTAGGTGTATAAGTGATAAATACATTATATTTGTCTTCGTTAGCATTTAATACTATTTGATTCAATTTTATAAAAGGCAGCTTCCTGGACTTATATTATGAAACCAGAAATCGGTCAATATTGTAAAATACCTAATAACAAATTATTTATTCACAATTATTAAGAATGAAATAATCTAAACACCTTTAGGTAATTAGTGACAAAATAATGACAACACAATATTCGAAAAACTACGTAAAATAAATATTATTTTTATTTTAAAAATGTTGATCTATAAATATTTAATTTTAATTTTTTAGGCTGAATAAATATACATAGGGCAGCATGAAATTTACCTTTTTTCTTCAAGTTTAATCCGGCCCAGACAGATATCTATATTCTATACGGATACTAATTATATTATATGCATTATAGTATATATATATATTTGAAAATGTTATATTTAACTAAATGACAAACAATTATAGTATTATAGATACTAAAACGAAGGTTATAACTTATAACTATTTGTTGAATAAACGGTATTGTGAAGGAAACATTATTGTAGTTTAAGCAATATTATGTTGACTGATGAGCAAACCCTCAAAAATAATGTCTAGAAGATGAAAATATTTGAGAAACTAGAATCATTGAGTATATATTGTACAATATAATATACTCCATGCTAGAAGTTAGTATATTTGTGATTGAAATATTGTATTGTACATTACAGGTCATGTTCAAAAAAATGATCGGCGATGCTACTTACGGTCAAGTGTCGCTATTTTTTTCGCTCATAGGCCTTTTGAACGCCGCACTCCTCTGGCCAGTGTGTTTAGTTTTGTACTTTTCCGAAGTCGAAATACTTCATTGGGACCGTTTGCCTTGGATGATACTATTATCGGCCAGCACACTGTCATTGGGTACTAAACAAATATCTGTATCTGCGCCACACTGTCTTATTATATTATATACATTACCATTTTCAGTCGCGAACTTACTGGGAAATTTGAGCGTTGCGTTCACTTACGACATTTTCATTACGTTCGGACTAATCACCGCTGTTCCCGTGTCTGCAGGTAAATTTTTCCATTGGACTAAATCACGAAATACTTATACTGTGTTTGTACGAGTAATTACACCAAGTTTGACGTGTTTCGTGTTTATGAAACATAAATTGTGTATTAAAAATACATTTTATTATACACACGAAGTACAATATATAGTCGACGCGATTTACTTATAATATAGTTATATATTATATATTATATATATATATATTTACTATATTATAAGTTTATCGAAATTAATTTTAGTAAAAAAATATACAAGTACAACGACCCTTTTTTTGTTCACACGGCCTTTTGTACTTGGCCTATTTTACTGTTTCAGCCATTGACATAACCATACACGATGTACAGTTTTATGGTATGAAACTTGCTGGCATCATACTTATATCGATCGGTTTCTTATTGGTCATGTTTCCTAACAACTGGCCAGAATACATTTTTCGATTGCTCAGGTAAATTGCACATAAATATAAGATTCAATGCGAGCGGTTTAGGCATTTCTTACTACAGCGCTGGCAAACAAATCGGACGAAACACTCACCTATTATGTTTTTAACAATTATTTTCAGGAATATAATACTACTGAGTCATAGCGCTAGGTGAGTGTAGCGTGAACCAAAAAAAAAAGCATGAATTTTTTTGTGGAAATTGTTGAAAGAGTGGACCAATATATACATAATATAATATATAATAATATAATATTAATAATAATAATAATCTAATAATAAGATATGAATTGTAGCTTGGGGAAGGCCTTGTGATAGATGCTGCAGTAGTAGGATTAAAAAAAAAAAAAAGAAAAGAAGCGGTTGGCTAACAGCGTAAAAAATAGACGATATTACGTATATTATTATATGTATACTTGGCCGACCTTTATTTGATTATACGCCTAAATTATAATGCAGAGGTCGGCGCGTGTTTCGTGTGCGTATTTGCGTGTGCTTGTGTGATACGTTAATAACGACAACAATAATTTATTTATTTATTTATTATTATAACACAATAACAATAATAACTATAATGTAGTGAAATATATTATGTAGTAAAAACAATATACATCATAGATGTGTAATTACGATAATATTAATAATAATATATTTAATAACAACAATCATAATAATAATAATAGTAATAATAATATATTATCACGAGATCGCTTCTATCCTGTTACGCGCAACCTCTTCTTTTTGTATACCCCGTGTGGGCGTTATATATATATATTATATTATATACACTTTGCATGGCGATTTAGAACGGTAATTGCATGCGGTTTTTGGTGATGTAAAAAATAAATGTAAAAAAAATAAAATATATATACCAAAGATTGTTTAGATCACTGGTGCGAGTGCAAAAGATCGATTGAAAATGTAATTAGAACCCTTTCGATTGCGCCGCCGGGAGTGTAACGTGTATGTACGTTCTGTCTGTTGTTGTACCCGCAGGTGGAGCCGGAAGAACCGGGGACTGCCACCCAACCCACCCAAAGTGGAAATCGACTACAGGACCGGGTACATCCGGTCGCATTTGCGATCTCCGTCCGGTCGGGTCAGGTGACCGACTACTGCCATTGCCGCTCACGCACCGCGGACGTGGACATCGTTATTCGTCGTGATCGAGAAATCGACCGGCAAACGTTGTAATAATAATAATTATAATAATAATAATTGTCATAAAATTGTCGTCGTCGTATGTGACTGCAGCAACAGCATTGCGAATGTTCCGATTTCATTTCTTAGCCGTTTTACTTCTATACATATGTAAATAATATTCCTTAGAGGCCGTGCTTGAATTACTAGAGGAATGAGGGGGGGGACCGAACTGCCTCGAGAATTTTTGGAATCGGAGAAATCATAATTTATATTATTCTATAACCTAGACTCTTAGGTTCTCTGGACCTTGGAGGCGTGGCTATATGGCAACCAAAAAAGTCTACCATGAGATTACTTTTTCGTGAATTGGGTGCTTTATTGTACTAACTACTAACACCTGATTTGATTGTATAATCAATCACTAATAAGAGCATGTATAATATTATAAGATAGTGTGTTTGGTTATTATAATATTGTAACTAATGCCTGGCGTTTAAGAAGGTACCTATAATTTTTCTTGGAACTCTCAAATTCAGACTTGACACTCGACAACAAGATGCGGCCCCCTAAAATTTTATTATTTTTCCAATTTAAGCACACCTTAGAGGCATATAACGTTAACACATATCCGAGCATAATATTACTAGCCTGCTAGTAATATTATAAATTACGATATTACATGTTGTTCGTTGACATATTTGTAAAATACGTTCGTGTTTCGAGTATACTGTATAATATGTAATATATTATTATGTACAATTGTTATTATTATCATTATTATTAGGTATGTAGATAATGTTCGTGAACCGAAAACAGATTTGAACATAAATTTACACATTTTTCTTGTTTCTTGTTTAATATTTTTAAAAAAAACGTAATCAACTCGCCTATTCGTATTATATAGGTACATATTATTGACATAAAATTACGTTAATCACTCGAATTGTAATTTGTAATGTATTTTAAAATGTATACTTATCCCTCGATGGCGCGAATTTATAACAGATTGCAGGAAACATCTTGTGGATTATTAAGACGACAATATATCCGTCCACGAGCAATGTGATATGTGTTTTTACTGCTAATAATAATACCTTGTCCTTCACAGTTCACTCCTATTATATATAATAAGTAATAACTCCACACAGCATTAAGGCTATAAAATAATAGTCCTATACTTACTGTCCTACTCCTGTACGAAACAACAAAATGAAATATGATATTATCCTACATTTCAGGCGATTAATTGTTGAAGGTTGTATCGAAAATGAAAACCACATGACGTATAATTTTATTGTATAAACAATATAAAACGATTGAATAATAAAAAAAAAAAACGACAAATGTATCATAACTTTTAGATTAGGTACTCGTTTAGTTATTTTGTATAGGTGTAGGTAGGTACTTATAATAGTAAGTGAATTGAGAAATTCTGTTCATCTAAATAAGAACTTATTTAGCTTAAAAAAGCTGGAAGTGCAGCCTACTGTTACTTGTATTATAAGTTATAATAGTTATAACTTAATAAGTATTAAAATAATCTGTAAACTATATCTATGATCAATAAGTAGACATAACGACTATCCAGCTCAAGACTGCAACAACTAAAAAATAAAAAAAATAAAAAATGAGTGCCATTTTCGTTCTTATTTTCAAAACAATAATTATAATTATTTAAGAACGCAATAGAAATTAGGTAAATTATTGACCACTAGAAGCTCTTAAATCAGCTTAGAATACCACACAACCACACGATGTAGAGAAAATATAGATTATAGAGAAGATCTTCTCTATATCGTGCATACAACTAAATTACGCATTGCATTTTTAAATTTATCTCCATCAAGTGCCACTAGTGGGTGGCTTCTTATCAAGTACTCATGTGTTATAGACTTTATAAAATATGCTTATGTACATCAACATTGTGTAAAATTAAAAAAAAAAAAAATATATCTCCTGAAAAAAGTACTTTTAAGTTGCCGCAAGTCTTGAACTGGATAGTCGAGTGATGTTTATAATAGATTTTACGTTTTGAGTCATCTTGATGAGTGATGTTTTCTCTTTATTCTTTAGTGAAAACAAACAGGTAAAAAAAATATTAACTGTTCGGACTCGTTCTCTGTAGAAGAACCACAATGTTAGTTTTCGATTGAACAATTTAAAACCATAGGTACCGATTGCGGACAATTATTATATACATTTGATGAGATAGTAAGGGATTATCCTTTATCATATCCAACTATCGAAGGTAAGCAATACGTGACAAGAAAGTGAGACACTATTATTTTCTCCCCACTAAATCCAAGTGGTAGTCTATAAGCAACGGTGGTTTTGTATAAAACTGTATTATATGTGCTTTTTTTGTAATATATTTGTTTAGTCGGTTTAATGTTAAAAATCTATGTATTTAAAAAATACACGTAATATTATTAGTACTGTAATTTTATTGAAATAATTATTTGTGAAATAAAGACGCTAACACATATTTTATAGTATACACAGACACACAGTACCTATTCAGTATTGGATAGGGAACCACCACGTTTTTCATGCCAGTGATTCATAATGTTGAGTGTGGACCATGTTCGCAGTTCTGTGTCATTGGTCTACATGAAAACGAGTTAAATTAAATTTGATTTAATTTGTAAGAAATCATAAGTAGATTCAATGTTTACATAATATATTTTATCAAAAGGAAGTGTATTACGCTTTAATTCAAAACTAATCTACATCTTACATTGTAGAAACGCCAGATTGGTAGTCATATAAATTATTTTAAACATCGTGTGCTGCAACATCAACTGGCCAGGGCCGGATTGGTTAGGAGAGCTACCGAGGAAATCTCGGTGGGCCGCTTAAAGTTTAGGCCGGTCGTGTGAGTGTGAGTGAAAATAAATTCATGTTTAAAATACGATTGGGCCACCTATTAGCACGTGATAATTATAGACGTAATTTTGGGCTTCTGACTTCTGAATATGTAAATAGGCCGCTTAGAAGTGAAAATCTCGATGGGCCGATACATACCAATCCGGCTCTGCATCTGGCGGAAGTATTCTGAAAGCGGTTCCGTGCACGCGAACAATATACAATAGATAATTGGAGAAAACAACGATGGCACTATGGCAGAACAAAGAACAACTTCGTCCGAACACGTGGTTGGCTCTCGGTGTATATAATTTTATATCAATATTACAAATCGCAGAGTATAATAACACTGAATATTTCCTCTACTCACCTTCTTCTCGGCAGTTTTTTTTCTCCTCATTATCAAATTTACTTATAGTATTTACTATTTAATAATATAGAATAAGATTGTAAATAAAAAAGTATTTATCGTGCGTTCAGTGTTGAGACAGTATTTTCAATCACTTTTCTACTTATAGAACAAATATTTTTGAAAATTTTTTTTGATAAAATTGTTATTTAACAGGCCCGTAAACTATCTAGCTTAGTTTTGAAGTTCGCTCGGAAATCCGTATACCATAAAATTATCTAAAAGAAAAATTTGTATTAAAATAGACATCAACAGGTATGTAGCCAACACCTAAGTTAAAAAAACAATAACATTTTCCAAATTTTTTTCTATAAATGTATTTACCGCTATTTAAATAAATAGTATAGTTTGAGGTGTCAAAATAAGCTCATTCCTTTTAAAAATCTAAGTAACAAACATTTTATTTTAAAAACTGTTTTCAATCCCTTTCCTATTTAGAACAAATATTTTTTGGCAAAGTTGTTACTCTACGGTGTTCATCGGTTAACCAATGTGTATTCTTAGCAAGTAGTAACGCTCAACATTTTTCGGTAATTAAAACAAATGCACATCGCGATCGCTCGTAATAAAATATAATGTATAAATATTATAATTTAACACCTCTAATCGTTAAATCGTTAATATGACGAGCATACATAATATAAGGTGTAACAGTATACACCATACACCATAGGTATAATATATATATATAAGTAAAAAATACGGTTTTAAAATAGTAATACAATAAAATATATAATATACATATGTAATTTATATATTATATTACATTCATATTATTTCGATCATCAATAATTATTATCTTATTGTTTAAGGTCTACCGCCAGTAACTTAAGTCATAATGATATAATAATATATAATGAAAAAACTAATAAAAAATACAATATTATAATCAGACCACGCAGTGATTTTTAAACGGATGAACCTTGTCGCCACGATATGTCTAGGACCACTTAATTTTGACGCCCCTGAGATTTCGAGAAGCGATGGCGGCTGGTATACAATATTGAACGGTAGGTACAACACATTATGATATATTATAATATTTAA
This sequence comes from Macrosiphum euphorbiae, assembly GCA_949089665.1. Classification (NCBI taxonomy): domain Eukaryota; kingdom Metazoa; phylum Arthropoda; class Insecta; order Hemiptera; family Aphididae; genus Macrosiphum; species Macrosiphum euphorbiae. Next base: position 2,701,312 of record CARXXK010000003.1, on the reverse strand, counting down.
GTGGCGAGCAGATTTTAAACAATATTGGGCACCATAAAATATGTTAAAATCATTTACACTGCATGTATGATGGCGTCACAAATACCCGTAGCCAGTGACGGATCTAGTGGCGGCAGTGGGTCGCCGGAGCTGTGGCGGCGGTGACGACTGGCCCCTTCCGCAGTGGCGACGCCGGAACAGCAACGTGGCCACGTCCTGGTCGTCGTCGTCAGCGCCACCGCCTCCACTGACGACACTGCCGAAGCCTCCGACGCTGCCACCCCTGTGGCCTCGGCCGCGACGGCGTCGGTCCCCGACCGGTCTCGGGAACACGTCCGACTGGGTCTCCCAGCACGGCGCCCGGGCCGCGTCCGGCGGCGGCACGATTCCCAGCGCAGGCAGCTGCCCGTACGGTATGTACCCCTCTTCGGCGTGAGGCGTCTGCACGTACAGCCACTGCTTCGTTCTGAACACCGCGTTCACCACCATGCCGAGTGGTAGCGCCACCTCCGTCTGGTAGTGGTCGTCGAGCTGCGTCTGGTACAGCAGACATCCCGTGCACAGCACCCATCGGTATGTTTTGCCCGCCGACCGATCGACGACTGTGTGAAGACGTCGTAAAAATTATTAAAATGACACAGTGGCGGGGCGAAATTGTGGACGCTTTGAAACGTATTGTATATTGTTTTAAATACTTTTACCACCCTTATTCATTGAACCAAATTCAGCAGCCAGGGCCATTGATAATATTTATTTAAAATATTTGCCATGATATTTGTGTTCAGGTCTTACATATATATACACCCACCCATCCACCCACCAATTTCAGACATGAAGCAATTGTTTCAAATAATCCTATATCCCTCCGATACTGTATAATAATTTATTAAATATAAGTACAATAAATTGAGTACAGACGCATATCGGTATTGGGATATGCCCCCCCCCCTCTGTAACTTCAACCCAGATGATTATTTTGAGTCGTCTCGCTGAAGTCGCGGCCCTGAGGACTCGCACTAGAAACGAAAATTCTTACCAGGCAAATGTAAATTGTTTTTATTTATTTTAAGTTTTGACTTATTATACTTTTTAATATAATAATATATACTATAATATATTATATAAAGCGTATTATTATATAAGTTGACACTATATTAATAATATGAAATATTATGTATTGTTTGACTCGCTCCTTTTCTGTACGGAACATGTATCTGTCCATGCTTGTATGCATTATTATTTACATTTGTTAGGTAATTATAGGTTAGTTTGAAATATAATAATACTATGCATGTAAGTATGTAACAATATTACGGTAAAGTTTGTTTATTTCGATTTATGAATGCTAATTGTACTAGGTATATTGTTATAAATGTTGTATGATTTGGTAAACATTCTAAATAATGATTATAGGGTTTCGTGTCGAATAATTCAGATATTTATTAAAAATCAAATCGTTCTAGCCTAATAACCTATCATGATGAAACTATTCCAATATTAATAATACTAAGACTTATTACATTTTTAAATAATCAAGTCTAAATGACGTGAATATATTACTTAGGTACCTACATGTATTTTATGGATTTAAAACTAATGAACAACTAAACTTGTTTTTGTAATTGAATACTTTTTAAGGCATATTACAGCATATTCTGCATTAGAATTACTATTTTTTTTAACCATGTGCCTTACGTCGTCGATCGTTCGGTCTAATCGTTTTTTCTCGAACGCTAACGACCATCTAAATACTAAATATGAAATAAGATGTATACCTACTCAAACGTAGTATGCAATTAACCGACATCCCATAAACAAAACAAAAATACCTCAAATAATTAATTTCATCGCGAATCTTTGACGATGTGAAGCATGAAATATATATTATATCTCCTGGAGTCAAGCTGCAGTAACTATAATAATATATTATATTCTTTATTAATATTTAAAAAGGGCACCGTCTTACTGCGTAAGTAGATATTAAAAACTAATTAGAAACGATTGATGAAACTCGACGAATGATTAGACAAGTTACATATCACCTATCGAATATAGTAATTTTGAAATAGGTGGGTACCGTCGAATACAGAATATAATTAAATTAAAACTAAAGTATACGTATACTCGTTGTTAGTCAACAGGTATTGACGAAATATCTGAGGGTTAAGAGGGCCTCAATATAATATATTGCAATTTGGAATAACCTATGTATAAACTATAAAGACAAAACACAAAAATACAATACATTTTTTATAAAAGAAATTGATTATATACCCTTATTGTTTTAATATTTTATAAAGATCGGCATAACAATATAAGAGAAAAACGAAGTGAATAACGATTTGCGAAGATAAATGACGTATGTATATTTTTGTTGCCAAAGTTGTAGAGTGTGGACAATCGGCAATATATTATATAGGTAAGTTGGCCAATACAAAACTGAATATATTTATTAAGTTTTGAGGTAAAACCACCAGTTTTTAACGAACTCATAAAAATTTAGAAAAAACAATTAAATTTTAACAACTAAAACTAATTATAACAAAAAGAAACGTCATAAAATAATAATTTTTAAGGTAAAAAGTTTTTTAAAAAGTATGTAATTAACATTTTGTTTAAAACAAGTGACATTTTATAAAATGTAGGTAATTGTATGTCAGACTCATCCATAAATTTAATATACATTAGGTATAAGCATACCGTGACCGTATACGGTAAACACCTAATATACATTATAAACCTATACTTTAATATAGGCAATAGCATTGATTATATATGTATAATCAATGGTAATAGATCGACAATTTATAAACATTTCAATATGTCCCTTTTCTACAAATTAAAATAGACGCTTCTCAAAACGTTTATTCTCGATAATGCATCCTATTTTCCGAGGGCCGTATAGATTTAATTTTTTTTAACTCGAAAGATAGGACGTTGTTCTAATAACGAAAATGTAGTATTAATTAGGTATTATTAATTTTATTATATTGTATCCAGAATCGCACATTCTCGCATATCTCTCACTAACCACTCATTCAACTGATGCACGTATATAGACGTAAAATATAGTTGAGATACAATATAAATAAAATAATATAGTCAAGCTAATATTATAATATTATGTAGTAAATTATTGTTATTTTAGTTAATCTTACTTTTGAGAGGAAATCGTCCAAATCAGATATTCCGTAGCCGTACGTCTGTTCGGGCTTGCCGTAGTCCAATATGTTTGAGTGCACGTGGTTTCTCCTTTTTCTCTGAACATGGTTGTTGTGCCTTCTTCCTCGATACTCGGACGATGTCGAACCACCGTACGATTTCCTGACAAGTAACGTACAACATAATTATTATTATTATTATAATATTATATTATTATGTTATTAAAATATCATAGTTTTCATTTTAAAAACCTACAGACGAACACTTCTAAACACGTTGATGTATATAATATATTATACTATAATATTATATTGTTTAGTCACCGCACGTTCATAATAAATAATAATATAGAATAGTATCAAAATGCGCAATGCAGTGACATCAGTTGGTGGGAGGGAATATTATAGAGGACATTTGCCTGTCTGATTTTAAAAGCAGAGCGATTGGGTGGTTGTTGGTAAAAAACATGAATATTTTTATAATTTTGAGGAAATATAATAATTATGTGGGTACTGTGAAATTATTGTTACAATATTAAGTAATATAATATATTTTATGGTTTTTTGTTGGATACAGAGTGTAACTGAAAGACCTGGTAAATGAAAAATAAAAATGTATGTTATAGTTAAATTATGAAAAAATTATAAAAATTATGTGAAATATGGATGATAGGTATCTGAAAAAAATGTTTTTAGGTTTCAAATGAATTTATTTCAAAAAACAAATATAAATTTTTAGAAAATTAAAAAAAAAGGGGCTCTGCTGTACAAGTCTGGTTACAAGTGGGTCATATGTATAATGGATGATATTAAATTTGTATTCAATGATGTAATATCGTTGTATAAGAAAAACGATTCTGAGCAAAAACGGTTAGTCAGCCTATGATATTACGAAGTATATTTTATGATTCTAATTACTAAGGTAAATAAAGTAATTTATATATAACCTATTTACGTGGAACCTTGTTTAAAATGTTGAATCCTTAGCTATAAAGGTTGAACATTTTATAAATTTTTAACTACAAAATTATTATTAAATTTTAAATGTGATACATTTTGTCAAAATTTGAACTTTAAATGGTTATAAAAAAAAATTGTGCCTATGTATTTTTAATATTTTTCAACTGCTATTGTAACAATAAATCATTAGCTTCAAATTAAATTTTCACGCTTTTTTATATAACAAATAAAATTGTATTGATATTTATAGAAAAAAACACTAAAAAAATTTAAAACAGAAAATGTCCGTAAACAGCTCAAAAAGAGTCAAAATATTTTCAAAATTGTATGGTATATAGGAAATGACAATATAAATATTCAGTGAAAATTTTCAAGTATCTATATAGCCATTCGTTTTTTAATTACAACAAAATAAGAAAACCGTTACATGAGAAATCAAGTGAATACCTATCGAAGTTTTAAAAATATGAATTTCAAATCCTCATAAAAATTTTACTTGAGTTTCTTGTAGACATTTTTTTTTTTGATAAAGGTAGACAAACTTATGAGGAATCATGTATTACATTTTCATAACCTAGATATAAAAAAAATTTTTTTATGAATTTCTAACTCGAATTAATTTGCAAATTTTCGTGATTTTTCCATATTTTGTCAATATTTGAACTTTAAATGCTTATAACAAAAAACTGTAACTAAGGATTTTTGATATTTTTCAAATGTTAGTATAACAATATAGTAGAAGCTTTGTATTAAATTTTCAAGTATTTTTACTAAACAAATAAAGTTGTATTGGCATTCATAGAAAAAAAAAACTAATAAAATGGGAAACTGAAAATGTCCCTTAACAGCTCAAAACATATCAAAATATTTTGAAAATGTTATCATGTATAGAAAATAAAAATATAAACAACCAGTGAAAATTTTATGTATATACGTTCATTTGTTTTAGAGTAACAATAAAAACCAAAATCGATTTCGTGGAAAACCGATTTTGCGTAAAAATTCCCGTTTTTCCTTAATTTTTATGTTGTTTTTCCCGGCGATTGTGAAAACTTTTGGTGATTTTAAAATTTGACCTCTAGATTCACTTTCCCATCGAACAAGAAAATTGAAGAAAATTGAAGCAGTTTTACTGCTCCAAACCGTGATGATACACAAAAATAAAAAATAAAAAATAAAAACAAAAAATAAACCACATATCATTGTAAAATCAAACATTCATCGTTCCACTCAGAATTTAAAATTTCTTGATGAAAATAAGCATTTTTACCAACAAAATTGTTCGAAAAATAATATTTACAAATTCGCGAACGGAAAAACGCATACGTATTTATAATATATTCGTATTCCATTTGCAACGATTTGTATGCGGGCATGTAAGTACAACATAATATTATAATCGCATATTATATTATTTTTTTAATTACTTTTTTGATTTTTGCATTCCAACGGCAGTGCCAGTTTCAAATGACAAAAAATTTTTATAAAAACAAAACTGAAAACAACTACTCTAAAATTCATCCATGATTCGTCCTTGATTTCTAAATATAACCACCGTGCCACGAGGGTATTTAATATTTTATAATCTAAGTTACACTGTATTGTGATAACATATTTCAAAAACTCACGTTTCATGAGGTTTCTTGTCGGGCTCTTGTTGACAAAGATCTCTTCTGTGCAACACCCATGTCAGTGTATCGTCGTTTTTCTTGGCCAGAGATGAACTTCGAAGTCCCATCAGTTTCGTTTCCCATCGGGTGCCTCCTTTAATTCTAAAATTCCTGTAATATTTGGTACTTATAATATGGATACCATAAAATAAACGTACTACACCATACAAAATATGTACTGCACATTATAATATGCTTTAGCATTACTTAGTTGTATTTTAACATTATGATATCGAGTAGGTACCCGAGGTTTAAGAATAATCGAGAGAAAAAAAATATTGATACTTGTAGCGTTTTGGACTTTTTAAAAGACTAATAAAGTCGTCGTTTTAATAAGAATATAACGCCTATTATAATTATATATAATTTTTTTTATTTTTAATCTAGAAAATTATACAATCTATACTAAAACAAAGTACAATAAGCATAATGGATGGTTTAAACTAAAAATTAAATTAAAAATATTATATGTTCATTCGATACTGGACCTTGGTTTCGATTGTGCTGATTGTTACTGGGTATATTACTAGGTATAATGTTTGGAATTATTCGTGGCAATATAGTGTGGAATATTAGGTATTTATACGCCTACAAAATCTAAAAAGCACACCACTTCCGGGTTTCGATTATGAGCGCAAGTCGAGCGTGGTTCGAAACAAACCAAATAAATAATAATAAATCCGGGAAAACCCGGGAACTTAGGTATCACGTAAGAAATAAAACAAAACCTTACCCGACACATCCCACGCCGACGGAGATCCAAACGCCTTTACTGGTGACGGACTCGGCGAGCGGCAACCGGCGGACGAGGAGATAGTCTGCACCGGCACGTCACCGGTGTAATATATGGTATAGCTGGTATTATAATGAAAAAAAACGTATATTGGACGTACCGAGTTTCCTCGTTTGCGTTCGACTCGGACGTCGGCGGTGTCCGACGGTATTGCACGCGCGACCGTAATAGTATTATCATCATCGTGATAATTATTATTATTATATAATATAACATATTATAATACGTATATACACCGTACAATATATACATGTGGATATTTATTATTTTTTTTTTAATGCATAAAAAATACGCCGTTTCCATCGTCGTTGTGTGTTATCGATGCGGCTTTAATTGTTTGGGGGCGTCTTTGGTCAGGCGCTCGTGCACACACGCACACACACAAACGCGTGCGCGGGCCCGACGACGACGTCGAGTTCCCCGTACGGACCGGCCGGCGAAGAGGCGTGACTTGACCCAAGCTCCGCAGCGTGCCCGGCCCGGGCCGACCGTGGGAACGTGTTATAGATGACCCGAGTGCACCGCCGCCGTCCTCTCGCACAACTCACAGACACACACACACAGATACAGACACAGACATAGACACACAGACACACACAGACACACACACACACACACACACACACACACACACGCTATATTATACGTGATGTATATTATGCTATATTGTACAGGATGATTTTTTTTTTTTTAAACGTAAGACAATCATAATATTTCGAAAACCATTAACATTTTTTATCATTATTATTTTTAAAAAAATCTTACTCTTTGAACGACAACATATACATTTTTAATATCATGGAATCGGAATATTTTTTCTGAATATATTATAAAAATCGAATTTCGAACTAGAACACCTACTAACTGGTCACCTAGTTAATTGTTTATAACTTATAAAAGTACTTATGTTTAAAGTTTAGACGAGTGGAGTAGTGAACCATCGTTTTGCCGGATACCCCAGTGCGGCTGTTACAGTCCTCGTATCAAAACTATAATTAAATAAACTAAGTTATAACAGATAATTAGCTAACTATTCATTCGAAATTCGATTTTAGTAGGTACATCGAAACACTCCAAATAATATTCTGCTTCGGACTATGTATACATAATTAATAATGTATGTTGTATTTTTATCCAATCTAAAACGTCAACGATAAAAATAGTGAAACATATCAGATTTTAAAAAATAGTTTTGTCATCAAATTACTGAAGAAAGTATTGTAGAAGAGGTTTGAAAAAAAGAAAATCCTGATGAATTTGAAGAAGAAGACGACGAAGAGGAACATGCAGTAGAACAATCCAAACTCACAGAAGAAGACATATTAAACGCTTTATCGGTGGTAAGAAATGGTTTTAGACAAGAAGTAAATGTTCCCGAATTCCCGATGAAATTTTTTTAAAACTTGACGATATAGAAACTTTTTACGAAAGAAGGTCAATTTTCAAAAATAATAAGCAAACAAAACTTAATGATTATTTCAATATATAAGGTTACAATACATACATACATACATACAATATACATAATAAAAAAAAAGTTGAAAAAAATACGTAATTCTATTTAACGAATTCCTCTATATAACAAATTTTTTTTCCTGCTTATTCGACTTCGTTATATGGAAGTTTCACTGTATATGTAAAAAAATTATTTTGAAAAACGTATAGTTTTTGAAAGTACGGGAGTTCTTTATCAAAAGAATCATTATCCTACATATATATTTTTCCAGCTCTGTGGTGCGTTCTCCTCCTCGTCTTACTTAAAGTCGGCGTTTGTTAACTAGTATTGTTATTATAAACAGCAACCCATTACAAAAACGAAATAACAAATCAGACGAGGATACGAGATCGGGTGGTTTTCGACGTGTATGTGATGCGCATATGGGATACAATATATCATGTAGGTACCCTTGATCAACCGCATATCATCACAGAAAGAAAAATCTAGGTAAAATTAAAAAAATAACAATTAAATCAACAAAATCATTGTTAACATAGGGCCAACAAACCCGTTTGTTGATTTCAAAATTTACATTTTGTTAATCCTCAGATTAACAAACAGTACTATTAATTTTCTAAAATTCCTGATTAGTTCAAAAAAAATGATTTATTAATTTTTAAACTTCAAATTTATTGCATTTTGTTAAATTAACAATACGTTTTGTTAAGTTTATAAAGTTTTCATTCAGTTTAACAAAGTTATTGTTTATTTTAACAATTCTACATTTATAGAATTTTGTAATATTAACAATAGTTTTGTTATATTTATACAGTATTCAATTAAATTGTTGAAGACCTTTATTTGAAACAATAGAAATATATTGTTGATTTAAATAGTTACATTGTTAAATCTAACAGTGCAGCTATGGGGGGGGAAGTGTTTCCCCACAATAATTTTTTTTTTTATCAATGGTGTCATAAAGTTACATGTGATAAATATTCAAGTTCTACAAAAACTAGAGAAAAAAATAACCACCCCCCCCTTAAAAAATGGGTGGTAAATTTAATCAGTGTAGTGAATATACTACAGTTTGGCAAATGAGCAACTATTTCATTAGCCATATTTAATATTGTTATGTTATGTTACACATTTTTAAAACTACATTATTTTTAAATTTCTCTTCTAAAAAAGATTTAAAACACAACACTGCATGTCCCTTTGGTATGTATAAGTAAGCAATTTATATAAAACAATTTTTTGAAAAATTCTGTTGGTATTTAATATTTATTAGTGATAATATTAACTAAATGATATGTTTGTAATTAAGTTGAATATTCATTTCTGACATCATACTATTTTCAGTATACTAAACCAAATGTGTAATATAATATATTATTGTAGGTACCTTGGTACTAAACAAGTAGGTTATACCTAAAATATAGCCAAATTAAATGAAGGAAATTTTGTATAAAAAATTACAAATTAGTTTGTTTTAATAAATATGTATTTAAATATTTTTTTACAAATAAAAGTACATAAGATAAGTTATTTATTTTAGTTCAGAAATAATTTATGTTGTATTATAGGACATGATTTATCAAATTTTGATTTAATATTAATTGATTAATATCATGATATACCTACGAGCTATATATAGCTCTTATCGGTACGCACTGAAGAGTACCTCAGTACCTGGCCGATCGACCAATCAATAGTATGGTTTATATTCATTCCACCGAACACAGTCCATGTGATAATATGGAGTAAAAGACATTTTAAAAGTTGAACCATCCGAAAACGTTACGACCGAAAAAACAAGCCTCTCGGCGATGGAAGATCGGGCCTCGAAATACGACGGAAAAAAATTGAACCCCGATAATAATATGCTCTTATTGAGACGCGTCAGCTTGATCTCTGACAAACGACCAGGTCGGTGTTTGCATCGAAAAACTCGCGGGACAATGCCAATATTAGGTGGTATAATTATACACAATACACTGTATAATATACACAATATATTATGTTAATGCTCTGCTCGACTGTGTATATTATATTATAATAATCGCCACGGCTGCACGAAAAACGTGCCAGAAGTTTATAATTATACAAAATATATACAATAACGCGTACCTCAAATTCGCATCGTTTGTGATAAAGGTTGGAAGACTCAGCCCCGCCCGCGCATTCGGTGTACTTAAGAAGACGTTATGCGGACGCAATCGTTCGTCTTGTCTTGCACACACACGCCGAGCACATAATATTATTATTTAGGGTGCTGTATGGAAAAATCGCCCAGCGAAGCAGATCTCTAAGGACATGAGTTTTTTTTTTTTAACAAATACATTTATACACAATAAATTTAATTATCATTACGATGTTATTTCATTTTCTAATCGTTATAGATATTAATTTTTATTGCGATAAAAAACTATTGAACTAATAATTGTATAGCAATTTTTTTCTTTGTTGAATTTGTGTTATCGATATCACTTTAATTAATATAATATAAATATAATACAATATATAAACATAATATAATATGATCAATGTGTTATGTATAAAACAAAAAAACTGCATATTAAGATTATGTACTATTAGGGTTGCCACCTCTCCGGTATTATGTACAGTACTATACATAATATACAAAACGCTATATTACCTACCTATATTATATTATTTGAGGTTCGGTGATGTACATAATATAACATAGTTCTATTGATTATATAAAATACTAGTATACTACTGTTATAATGTCAAATTGCATAAAAAAAATTGATTAATTTAATGGTTTGCTAAAATTTCACTGCAGTGATAAATCATGGGCCACTAAGTCATGTTTAAGGCACCATCATTAGCTATGCGTTTAGTTTTTTGGGAGGCTGTTTATACAATCTAGCCTCAGTAATCATAATCAATGCTACCTAGGTTAGGTTAGTAGGTAGGCTAGTATATCTACCTATATAATCGTTAAGTCTTTACTTTTTTGAAAAAGCGATCTCCATACCTTCTTAATTACTATTTAAATGATCTGGAACTCACTTGTGTCAACCAGAATAAGGATCTAGGTATACTTTTCGACAATACAGTCTTTCTTTTAATACCTACCTACTCATTGCACTGCACATTTTGCAAAGCAAAGCTCCAACCATTATGTTAGGTTGTATAACACAGAGGCACAGAGCTATAATAACTTCAACAATCTAATTATGTTAATCACTATATCCTTGGCATATAAAGGTACTTTCAATATTCTTGGTTATAATTCCATAGTTATTAGTTTGGTCACCAAGTATAGTAAGTTCAAAACAATACCTATAGAATCAATACAAATTCGATTTTTGAGAATAGTATCGTTAAATCGTTTAGATGTAATGTCATACCATGGTGGTAGCGGGAACAAATTTTCGGGAGGGGCTTAAAACCAAATCGTATATTTTTATAATATAAAAACAATTAACTTAAATAAAATGTGCCTATATAATATTAAATAAATAAAAATACATTTAAATAAAGATGTGTATGCATTAAACGTATGATAAATGTATACAATTTTAAATTAAATATTTTTGTAGTATAAAGTCTAACAGTTTTTTTTTTTGAGAAACGACAGACCACGTAATATGGATTGAAGAGATAGTAAAACACTAAGACCTGTAAGTCGTACTAAATGTACACAAGATTACGGCAAAATAGCCATATATTTTATAATATATAGGTATATCATCTTTTTACATAAACAATTTATTTGGTTCAGGGCTAGAATTCTGACCACAGTAACTTCAGATTATATCTTAAGCGATTAAAAGGAGTTAAACGGAGAACAGAAGTAACCGCTACTACAAATCATCGACTTAACACTAAATGTAAAAATTACTAAATTACTGCAATATGCACGTTTAAAAGTCACTGACCAAACACCTCTCACAAAACGTTACATAATCTATACTTGACGATCTATGTCGGGAACACCTCAACAAAACATTCGCCGGGCGAAGAGACTAGATAGTGTACGAGAGTGTGTTAGCCAATCATTACAATCTGGGGAAGTAAAACTTCTTTCATAAGTAATTGGGCCCGTGAAATTATAAGTGAATTAGGGAGAGAGTGAGAAAAATCAATACAGTAAAACAATATATAATTTACGATTTATTTATGGTTGCTATGGACATAATATATAAATAAATAAACAAACGTGTGTGGTGTGTCGTGTCATTTTTCCTGTCGTTTCATTTTTCGATTTTTTTTCCACCCACACCTCAAGAAGATGTTTTCCTTCAAAAAAAAAAAAAATTATTTATGAAATAAATAATAATTTGTGTTTGTTCGCGTTAGGAAAAAATGGTATACACACGCCGAATAAGTACAATTAATATGCGATTTAAGGTTTTAGTACACACAACTCATACGATAAACTGAAAAAGAAGTTTCACTTCCCCGCGCATACTTGTAACACAAATTAGTTGTTCAAGTAAAACTTCTTTCTTGAGGTGTGGATGGAAAAAAAATCGTAACGAAAAATGAAACGACGCGTTTGTTCATTTATTTAATTATGTGATTATGTCCATAGCAATAGCCAATAACCATTAATAAACAAAAATGTCTATCATAAATTACATAATTTTTTATTGTCTTGATTTTTCTCACTCTCTCCCTAATTCACTTATAATTTCACGGGCCCAATTACTTATGAAAGAAGTTTTACTTCCACAGAGAGTGTGGTGGGCTTTCACACTCTCTCACTTTTTTTTATGATTATTAGAATATTCATAGCAGTATTTATTTATTTAATTTAGGAACTCCATTATTGAACACTTTTTAGTTTTTATCACCTCTTTAAAATATGAATAATATGGAAAAATCCATTTTAGTCCACACTTATACGGTGGTACCTAATGTGGGAAAACCTTGAAAATGTCGAATCTCTAGCTTTCATAGTGTATAGGCTGTATGTTGATCAGTCAATGAGTTAGTCAAGGCAAGTTCGATTAAAACATAACGTACCTATAGATTATCACACGGATAAAAATGTAGAGACCAAAATATTATAACTCAACATTATGATATCCGAATATCCAGTCATAATTATAATTATATTATAATAAGTAAACATAGGCTATTTATGTCGAAAATAAATTAATTTCTAATATTACCATATTATTATAACATTTAACCAATGGCAACCATTTTTAACAAAAACTAATTGATAGAAAAATACGTTTGAAAAAATGTCTTTCAGGTTTTCCCGAATTTTCCAATTTTTATTTCCGTATAAACCTTAATCAGAATATAACTAACATTTGAGGAAAAAAATTTGCTACATCGGCTAAGCCATTTTCGATTGATGTAGTTATCAACGGACAGCTTTTCATTTTTATTATAATATATTTTATAGATATCGTATATGATTTTGTTTTATTAATTGCAAAATGCTTAAAACAAATAATATATTGACTGCATAATATTATATTATATACTACAATATTACCTGCAGTGATTATAAATACTAGTACTAGTATTTATCATGAATGCTATTACTATACCAACATCTTTTTAAGAGTTCATTATTAATTATTTATTGTGTAACTTGTGCTTGACTTTATGTTTAAATTGTCTGAAAGGTGCAGGTACCTATACATCTAATATATAAAATTCTCGTGTCACAGTTTTCGTTGCCATACTCCTCCGAAATGGCTTGACAGATTTTGATGAATTTTTTTGTGCATATTCAGTAGGTATGAGAATCGGCTAACATCTATTTTTCATACCCCTAAGTGATAAGGGTTGTCCAGAAAAAAATAAAAGAAGTGCTCAAACAGGGATTTTGATAATTTACGGTAGAAATAATTGTTTATAAATGGTTGCTAAGGTATTGGTTATATAAAAAAAAAAAAAAAAAAAATAGATACAACATACAAAAATACATACACCCTTCTACGATCAACCCTTATTGTTTAATAGCCATTTTAGTAATTTAATCATTTTTCCTTTTAATCAGCTAATTTTAAAAGGGTTAAATTTGGTTTTTTTATTCATCTGATATTAGTACGGTTAGGATTTTGTATTAATTGATTATATTAATCCAATTCAGGTGGAATTAAGTAAAAACGACAAACTTGGTATAACTTTGATACTTTAGAGTTAAATCATACACTTATTACAAACAGCACGAGCACGGGGTCCGCGATCTACCGCAGATAGATTGCCTACCTGATAATATACTACTGCGAATCAGAATTTTTATTCCGGGCAACAGAAAAGTTCAGATTAATCTAGAATATCATACACCTGAACAAAGTTTGAGTCATATACAATTTGTACATTTAACGGGTAACGAAGTGCACGGGATCAGCTAGTAACTATATAATATTACATAAAAATAATTTACTTATAAACCAATTCATATAGTTCATATTTATTCGCCCTCTAAACGGTATTTTTTGTGGAATAAATACTCTAACTATTCTCCTAAACAGACCACTTTTTTGGGTCGATTCGCCCAAACGGTCTACGCCACCTCCAATAAGGGACATCTAAATTTAAAAAATACACTTACCACTATTTATAGAGCATATACTAATATTTAACATGACCTGTCGTGGACGCATGGCACTTACACCCTATACACTCCACAGTTACTTCCATTCATTAATAGTAAGTACCTATACTCGTATTTTAATTCTAAACAAATAATCCAAAAATATTTCATTTAGTTAAAATAACTAAAACCACGTTGTTATTTTCAAGGGAAGAGCCCTAACTCGCGTCCGGTAAAATCGCCACCAAATTTCACACTCTTCGGCCTTTATCGTGAAATATATTACTGTCGCCGACAACAACAATAAGCCCGGCTATATACTGCGACTCGACGACCTTTTCAAAACCGCTGTTCTTTTGTGCGGCTCTTGCACGACAAATGATAGCTTATTATTATTGCCACACACGCTTTAGGGGGTGAGTAATGTCAAAAGGGCTGGATTTTGTGTTATCCCGCGTAGTCGGTGGTCTTTCACATCGGCACGTGTACTCGAGGCACACTCACACAATACGTTTCTCCATAATATGACGTGTATTATAATACAATATGTGTTATGTTTGAAATCAGCGGAAACAATGTTCATTATTCGAAAGCAATCAGCTGCTGTCTCGGTGACGATGACGAAGGGTATGTGATGTGATGTTGTACGACATACGCCATTTTATGGCGGGGACGTCGGAAGTATACCAATTAGTTTTTGCATCCATCTCGACATTGAGTAGGTTGCTATAGGTATATGTCACTGTATTATATTGTGTATTCGATTTTAATTCCATGATAAATAAAATACAACCATTGCATACGAAAATCGATTTTGATAGTCAGCCTTTATTCCTGAGGATATTGAATTGTACTTGGATCAATAGGTATTAGTTTATCTGTTTATTTGACTAATTATTATTTTATTGTATTTGGGATTTTAATTTAAATCAAGTATTGTTTAAATATTTAAATTATTTATTGTGTTGTAGGTACTGTCTGCTTGATCAATACGATAATAATAATAACTATCAAGTATCAGTAATATGTATTGTAGATCGGTTGTATCATAAAACATTATTGCAAACTAAATATCAAAAAAAAAACAGCGTATGTACCGACCATTATATTATATTTAACATTTCTTTTTATTTTAAACATACTTAATGTTTTGTTAATTATATAGCAACGGAATGGTATCAAAGATTTTGCATCAAATTAAGGAGATAATAATATTATCATTTCTATGATTTTTAATTGCCTATAATTAGTTATGAAATATAACTTTGCAGCTAGTCTATATAATGCCATAACATCAAATCAAACAAATAATGCCATAACATAAAAATAAACAAATTATATAGGTACAACACATAAATAAGTGTTGCGTATAAAGAAATCTGAAGTCTAAATATATTAATAATTAGTTAACGATATACGCAGTCCCATTCAATTAGGAGCTATTTAGGTAGGTACTATACGAAAGGAGTACAGTTGTCATTTCGTATACACCAAATTCATTGTCAAATAATCAACAATATTTAATTTAAACACAACTTATAGGTAAAGTAATAAGTAATTATTAACTAATAATAGTGTAATGTTAAAATCAATCTTATTGCAATAATAATATTATAACAATATAGGTATAATAAATAATTAATTAAAACCTAAAATTGCCCAAGTTTGTATGATTTGCACATCTATAATATACTCATAACAGTCATACAACTTCATTATGGTTAATATTTATTATTTTTAACAAGCCAATAAATAAAACCAATAGTAAGTTTAATAAATTGTTTATTTAAAATTAATATCTGCTCACATCAACATAACAATACTTAAATTGTAGTGTGTCAACTACTACTTCTACTTTAAAATCTAATAAAAATTATCATTTTGGTGAGATAATTGGACAATACAGATCACAACCCGGTACATATGAAGGTAAAACATTCAAAAACATTGACATTTGTTGAATAGATTGTTGACCGAATTATGTAAGAGAGAAAATTAATGAAAAATAAAAACAAAGAAAGATAGAAAGGAAGAAAAAAAAAAGTCAAATGATCAGAGCTCAAAAAATACTCTACAAAGCAATAAACTATAATTTAAATAATAATAATGAAATAAAGGTAAAGATAATACTAAAAAGTAAAATAATTCTACACAAAAAAAAAAAAAAAAACAGTCTCATTGTGTCGCGTACGACGTTTCTGCGCTTCATCATTACCGCAAAGTACTTATACACAAAACAAATGAAACACGGGTAAAAATTTATTAGTGGAAGCTTCTGCGTCCCAAAAAAAGAAGGCAAACAACATATTATATAGTTTTTTTTTTATACAACCTACTTGATCTACGACTTAAACATAATATACATATATAATATAATATAATATAATATCAATATATTCTTTGACTAGAAATAATAGGTATTTTTTTTTTTAATAGGTAGTTCGTTTGCACTATATAAGTTCAAAACATTAAAATGATTAGTGTTTATTTTCTAACTTATTAATATATACTATAATTATTTTTATAACTAAGACGGTCCAAACGGGTAGCCCTCGAATGTCGTGATATTGTTTATTAAGTATTGCATAACATATATAATATATGGACGGCTGTATGATTTTAGATTAGTTTCGAAAACTGTTTTTTCCCCAGTTTTTTTTTTTTGTAAGTAGAACAAGGTAATATACCTATTTTTTTGGTATTAGTATTATTGCACAATGTGCACAAAATACGCACTGGGTGGTATCTACTGAAACAATAGTTATTACAATTTTCAAATATGTCATAATTGTTTAGAAGCATGTGATGAGGTTATGCCCGAAAATCTGCAATGCAAGTCTGTCCAACAAAATCATATTATTTACATTATCACAGAAAAATAAAAAATAATACCATCATACTGTCACGAATGTTTTTTTTTTTAAAATGGCACAGAGAAATTAAAACAATGAACGTTTTGATTAAAATACATTTCTAAATAAATTAGAATATTGTAGAATAATATATATGTGCGTATAAATGTTCACCATTAATGTGTGACTTTAGTTTAGTATAATATTTTATATAATTATTTGTAATTAGGCATTGCTTAAATATATTATATTAATATCTGTGGTAACTGTTCAGTTTAAGGGGGCAATTCATTATGGAATACCATCATAGTTTTAAAAAAAAAAAAAAAACTACATACATAACATATAAATGTACAAGTTACAACCGTTGAACTATTCATTAAAATATTAAATTTAGTACTTGATATTAATAGGTATTGAAAAACATTGTTAGATTTTAATATTATGTACAAAAGTATATAAAATAATGTTGCAAGCAATAATAGGTTACAAACTAAAAAATTAAAAATAATCAACAATTAAATTTAACAAAAATGTTTAGGTTAATGATAATATTGATCTAAAAGGGAAATGGCTTAAACAATATAATCAAAATAGTGATACAATAAATTAGGAACATTCAGAGAAACACGTGTAGAGCGAAATATTGGAAACTTAATTATTATTAACAGCGGCAATAATAATTGTCGTACATAATATAAAAAATAGGAAATAACGAAGGTATCATTTAGCACAGATGTAACACAACTTATCTATTCTTATTTTAATTTTTTTTTTCTATCTGTAATATTATTGCGATTCAAATATTTTTAACAATAATTTAGGTTAAGGAACTAATGTTTTTGTATAAACTTATCATACAAACTGTGCAAGCTTGTTTGAATAGGTACATATTATTATAATATAAACTAGAAGTTAATTTTTTTTTCATTATGTAAGTCCGAGAAATAAATCTTAAGTAGATAGATCGAAACATCAATATAAGATTATATTTTGTAAATAAATTTAAATAAACTAAGTTTACTTTAGAAAGAAATTTCAGAAGATACATATTTTGTAGCAAATGCTAATAATGTATCGACTATAGATATCGTGTTTATATAGGTAATAATGATAATAATAATAATAATAATATAGTCATTAGGTACCGTCATGTATCCAACAACCAAAAAGAACCTAATTTAAAATGTTTACCGTAGAAATTTGGGTTACAGTTTACCTCACAACCGTAAGCGTGAGAACAGCTAACATCGTTATACGCCTTTTTCAATACAATACTGAAGCTGAAATTTAAACTTTTTTGGTGTCAACTACTATAGAGCGTACCTATGTATAATATTATAGTATTTTATTATATATGGGTGTATATATAGTTTATACAGCGACAACCTTTGAATTAATTGACTTTTTGTGTGCGACAGTAAGATAGAGGAAGAAGTAGTGAGACGGCCGGGGGCGAGGATGGGATAAAGCGAATGAGCCGCGTGCAGGTGTCCACTGCGGTGGTGTGAGCGTGGGTATGGTTATTGGTTACTGGTAACAGGGTAGGGGGTGCGAAACGACACACGGACATGCGGTGGGCAATGACGAATTAAGCGTTCGACTCTTTCAGGTTGTCAAAGTACTCCATCAGCTGTTTATAGTCCATGCCGAGGTTGAGGTCGTCGAGTTTGATCGTGTCACTGGCTCCTGCAGCGTTCTGGTGTTTCTGGTCAGCGGACGCGGGATCGAAGGCAAACATCGGGTTCCCGATGATTGCCGCCCGTTTCACGTCCATCGATCTCCGGTTACAGGACTCCACGAACAGCGGGTCGGAGTTCCTCTCCGGCAGTTTAGGGTTGTTATGGTTGCCAGCGATCGACGAAGATCTGCCACCACCTGTACGAAAAAATACAAATGAAACATTGAAAGATGCGGATCCCAAGTATAGGACAGTTAATAAGCCACTGGGGCCTAGACGTTTACACACCTTGACTGCGGTTGCGGTGATGGTGATGGTGGTGATGGTGTTGCCGTTTTGGGGGTGGCGGCGCTTGTTCGTCATTGTCGCCGTCACCGTCGCCAATCATCATGCTGTCCGCGTTGTTCAACTGCGTCCTGTGAGGAGGTACCGGTGGCCTATAGTCAGCTGGTTTCTCGAGATTCTGGTCGTTCGGTGTCGGAAGTCTGATGGAAGATTAATACAAATAAATAAATAAAATACAGTCAGTATCCCACACCGTGGATCAAAAAAGATTATTTTCCGAGACTTAATTTCCCGGGATCCTATAATAGTGAGTATTTTTCATTTGAAAATACAATTTGTTTTATAAATATGAGGCGTCATGTGGTAAAGTCATCAATCTCCAAACGCAGTGATTTTTGGTAAATGTCGAAAAACTGTTTTAAATTTATTTCTTGTATTTTTCCATGATATTTTATTTTCGTTGAGTTTATTTGGAGTTTGGTGTTATTCCCTGTATTCATATAATTTGTTAAGTGTCGATAACATTAAATAATAAAGGAGGGAAAATGGACTTTGTCAAATTTGCTGTGGAACCCACGGAGATTGCCACTTTTGTCACAGAAACGTAGAACATGTATTATATGGTATTATGATTGGAGATCGCTCTATTTGCTGCGATCAGCTAGTATTAAAAGTTTTATCTCGATGGGGGATTATATAAAAGGATTATAAAAATCAGAGTCACCAATCGACGCAGAGTAAAAAGTATTATTTGAATATGATCAAAACATGTATTTAAACAAATGTGGAGATTGCTGACTTCGCCACGTAACGCCTCATACCTATATTATATTATATGCAAATTGTCCATATATATATAATATAATATATTAAATTAACTCCCTTATACTATTGTTTATACTATATACCACCTGCAGCTATACGGTATACTGTGATAGGAATACCCGAATTCGTATTATTATAGTTAACACTGTTTAGAGTAAAAGCAACCGTTAATAAAGTACGGAGTGTTACTTTCTCCATACGTAAAAAGATTAAGGTATGTATATGGTTTTTACTTTTTGTGTAGACATAATAAAAAATATATAAGAAATACCTACAGGACGTATACGGTATACCTGAATAAATACAACCAAGATAAATACACGAATTTCAAGAAAAACTTGTAAAATTGTTCATAGGTGTACAAAGGTGGGTACTTAAAATTTTTTTTTATTGCCAATGTTCTACGCCGTTAAATTTTTTTTGAGCACCGGGTGTATATTTACATCAATATTTTATTATTACAGTTTTTATGCTTTTAGTAAAGTACTTAACAACATTTCAACTTTTAAGCTGTACTCGGAAAAATTTGAATGTTTTATAAATAAAATATTGTATTGGTCAATAGAAACGCATCGAACGATGAACGTTATTTATTTACCATTATACTTTAATTTAAACAAACACAGTAAAATGTTAAACAGAGGAAAATAAATAGTTGAGCTAAAAGTCAAGAATCTTTAATAGAAAATACACGAATTACTTTAACTTTAGGTAGTAACTATTGGAAATATATTTCAATGAAACGTTGAAAAACGTCAAAACCATTATTATAAGCTTTGTTATAAGTCGTTAATAATAATATTCAAATCTATTTTCAATACACAAAATTATAGCCAAGTTATACATGTACTATGTACATACAATTATAATATACAAAATACGCATATATAATATGTTAATACGCATATTATTATATTTCAAATGTTTAAACCCACACGTATAAAACGCATTATTATGAAATAATATAATCTGTACACCCTACCACAAAACAACGATAACCCAAAAGTACCTACTTAGAAACATAATGCGAGTGTTATTTACAAAAGGCAGACTGTTGTAGAACAAAAGTAATAACTTTATATAGTGCTCTTTAGGTGAATTTTTCATGATCATTATAAACATTCTAGCTACCTAGTTTTAGATATTTTATCTAAAATTTCTGTTGGTAAAATCTAAAGATAAAATAATTTTAAACGATGAGCGGAGCACTATACTTAACTGGAAATAATAGCACAATCAAAATATTTAACTAACTAAATCGAGTTAAATATTTTACGAAATTCGTGTTGTTTTAAGTAAAGTATAATGGTTATATTGTTATGTTTTACTACTTTAGGAATAATAAATCGATAATTTTCTCAACTTTCACTGTATACGTATATTACGTGTACCTACAGAATAATGGTGATGGAGCCCTGTTGGATGCAGTGAAAAACTAAATGTTAAAAATAAAATATAATTAGTCCTATTAGTTGGGGATAATAGAGGTTTAATAATCGGACGAGTTTGTGGAAGCTGTTAACTCAGCCGAAATATTAGTGAGTAGAATTCGGATACCAAATATGGACTCGTAATTTGTAAATAATAATAACGATGAAACAGCATTGGAAAAATACCACCAAAAATGGACTTGTCCAACATTTCAGATAGTTCTGTCATAACGGAATATTATATATGAAAGATCTTTCGGTGCTGTGTGGCCGTGGAGGGGGGGAGCGACCTTATTGAGCTCTTGAGTATGTGTTAATCGTACCTACAAGTAATCATCATGCAGGTTAGCAATATTGACGCATTAATAAGTGTCGTGCTAACATAATATATTCAAGTAGAAAATAATTCCGAAATCATTAAAGTCCAAATAATAATAGAATATTTATCGACAAAGTGTCTAATACCACGCATAACCGACTCGCTGCTTCTCTGTACTGTTAATATTTTATTTATAGTTCACAGTTGTCAGATTTTACGAGAGAAAACTTTAGTGATCGATCGGGACCAAGTTCTTACGCTCTGGTAATTGAGTGGTTTTTGTGTAAACAAGATTCATCATATAATAATAAGAGCAGACGACGGAATATCTAATACGTTTGACCGGGAACATGTCACGTTCCGATCACAAACCTAATGGGTAGCAGCAAGTGGAGCAAACGTTTTCGTACCTCTCCCCAACCACCCCAAAACTTAAAGAAGAAACGAACGAATCTCTAAAATATAATCTCTTTGTCGTTAAAACTGATACTTACACTTTCCATAGTTTATTGAAAACGATATTGCCGTTGGACAGCCGGTCCTTAACGCTGTACGTGGAAGTATTGATCTGCGGAGGAGGATTTCTGCTGCAAACCTGCTGTTGCTGCTGCTGCTGCTGCTGGTGGTTACCGATGTTACCACTACCGTTGTTGTCCACGCCATAAATTGGGTTTGACATAATTCTCATGTTGTGCTCGTTGATTTGGTTGTTGTTATTATTGTTGTTATTGTTGTTGTTGTTGTGTGATTTGTTGCCCATGGACGGTACCAGCATGCCGGACGAACGTTCCAACGTTGATCTGCCCAACCACACCCAATCGTGGGCGTTC
Source organism: Macrosiphum euphorbiae (assembly GCA_949089665.1). NCBI lineage: Eukaryota > Metazoa > Arthropoda > Insecta > Hemiptera > Aphididae > Macrosiphum > Macrosiphum euphorbiae. The sequence continues at coordinate 2,678,554 of CARXXK010000003.1, read as the reverse complement.
ATGGTCGGTTCATCTGACAAAGGTTTGGCACTGCCAGCACCACCGCCAATGCCTCCACAGCCGTCCTTAGCCCCGTTCATGTTACCCATGAACGATTTTGCTAAAAAAAAAAAACACAATAATAAATATTTTTTAGGTATGATTATAAAATAAAATATTACGATTTGAAAACAGATATAAATTCACCGCAGTCTATAACTGCACTTGAGAATGACCGGCAAATTTTTTAATTTCATATAAATACGTCATTCTCAAGCCGATTTTCCGCGGTAAATTCGCATCCGTGCATTCGAAATATAATACAACCGAATAGACGGTTCTTACTCATCAATGTGGTAGTGGGCATTTCCAACGAGTTCTGTTTGTATTTGGATGCGTAGACGACGCATGATATGACGAACGCCACGATGGCGAAGCACAGAGCCGCCAACAGGGTGTACATGCCGAGTTCAAACGGGCTCACCTGAGAGGGTACTTTGTGGGCGTGCACAGTTGTGCTCCCAATACTGTTGGTGATAGGGTTGACGACGTTGTTATAGGTGTGTCGAGCTTGCACTGTGGGTTCATCGTTGTTTTCGTCTATAATGCCAGCCATTCCTAATCGTAGGATGAAAAAAAATTCGTATTAGCTATGGGACGATGGAGCTCTATATAGGCGCGTCTACTGCATTGCAGAGCGATTACGATTTTTTCGAATCGCGTTGTGATAAAATCCAATGGAGTAACGTGCAATTCGAAATTCGCATCACAAAAGCCTCTCATGTATATTATAATATTCCCTTTAAATCGCCGCGAATACTATGCAAAGTTGTTGACAAAACATCTTTTAATTAAAATTGTAAACGTATTATGGAATTTGAATAACTATTCTGCAAGCGAAATAGCGAACGTATATACGGTCTAAAACAATAAACTGTATTAATCCAATTCCGGTGTGTGCGCGCGGCGTTAAATTTAATTTAGCACCACTTATATTGTGTTCTAATGTGAAAGTTAGTAATTCGAAAAGTAGTCACGGTTTGACGATAAAATAGTTTAGAGTGCTTTTATTGGATTTATTATGTCATAAAAATTATAATCGAGAACAATAATCAAATATGTAACAAAAGAACAATCCACCGTAAAATTAAAAATATTGCCGATGATTTTGTTAGGTATATAAAAGTGAGAAAAGTCTATACAGTAAATTGACATAAAAAATAACATTATATAACACTGTGTATCGGGTAATTGTACACTAATGGACGGAATAACTGAAACTATATTATACAGGAGTACATTTATTGTTTCACTCACCTATTTAATATTTTAACGTGAAAGATAAACCATAAAAATCGATCGCAATACGAAATATGTCATCTTCGTGAACGAATATTAGAAATAAATTAAAATCTGTTGGCGTGTCGAGAACTTAAGTGCCTACATTATATTATTTATATTTTATGCAACCCAATTTCAAATTGTTGTGGACATTATAAGTTGAGTACCTAGCTACTGCGCACAGTGGCAATCGTGTTCAATTTAATTCTCTCGACGTGACGCGAAATGCTCAAGAGAAAAAGTTCTTTGTGAGGTTAAACAAAAAAATAAATAAAAACGTGGGTGAAATGAAAATGGAGATTCGGCGTAGGTCTTTGTGGTTGTAATACTGTAATAGTAATAACGGATAGAGTGATAGAAACGCACACTGTAACTATAATAAGATGATCGTTACAAAACGAAGAAGTGGATGATAAAAGTAAAAAATGAAAACTATGTGGCGGACAACGACTATAAATGCGCGTTACAAATTTCACTGTCTTAGAAATGTCGTCGCGAACTCGCCTTTAAAGTGCGCTCTCGCATAAAGAGTATAGTATAATATGCCTCGTTACATATTATTGTTATTATATTGTGTTGTTATTGTTCACACATTACACTTTAATATTTCGTAGACCGACTTACCCGCCGAGTCCTTGTTGTGATCCTTTTTGTCACGAGGCGGTCCTACGTTCAGCACTCCACTGCCACCGCCACCACCGCCGTCGTTCTGAACGAACTGTTCGACCGAGTACGGAGACGAAGAAAAGTCCACCTGGACTTCGGCCGCCGTTTCGCTGAGCGTGGTCGGCAGAACAGTTTTCCGGCCCCCACTGACCGCCACCGGCTCGTGTTTGCCGCAAGCGTCGGGAGGGCCGAACGAAACGCGCAGCAGCTGCCCCTTACCGGAACCCACTGCTATGACCCTAGGGTGAGGAGAGGCGGCCATCGGGGCAAACGCCACCACGTCGGGGTTGGTTGACTCGACGCGGAGTGCGTAGTCGGACATGGCCACCGACCGTAGGGGTGTGCGCGTGTCGTCCGTGAACCACAGGTCGATGTCCAGCAGGCCCTCCTGGTACTTGGCCGTCAGCTTCCTGGTCACGGACGTCTCGGCGATGTAGTTGTTGTCAACGGCCGCGTCCGGCCGGATGTTCAGCTGCAGACCGGACACGACGTTCACTGCCAGCCGGGCCACGCTCACTTTGTCGCTGACCACCCGGATCTCCTTCGACACGAGCACGTGCCCAGACAGCGCCGAGATCACCTGGACCTCTGTCCGGCCTGGGTTGTGGCCACGCACGATCTGACCCGTGATGGACGCGACCCGCGGGTCCGACGACCGCAGGTAGTGCAGCAGCAGATCGGTCACCTTTAGCCACGTCCGACGGTTCACGAAGTAGCTCACCCGGCCCGAGTCGTGGTCAGTCGCCTTGAACCTGGCGTATATCTGCAAACGACACGAAATGCTAGCATTAGGTCAGTGTCACGACATATTTATATCCGTTCGGTTTAATCGAAGAGCTCTAGAAGCAATAGATTTTTAAGATTTGTATCCGTCAATTGTAATTATATCTATAGAGAACCACACTTATCCTAGTATGTTCGATTCCAACATTACTAAATGTCTTAAATTTAAATACCTTAGAAATAGGGAGTAACAAATTTATTTTTTGTAGTTCAGAGCGGTGCAGTGGCTGTAAGAGTAAGCTATGATGAGAGTAAGTAATGGCCGCTGCTACCAGTTCCCGGATGGATGACCCCCGGGTCGATAGTGGAAAAAGCCTTGCCACAGATAGGTACACGTGTTACTAACCAACCATACCAACCGTAAAACCTACAATAGCTAATAGCCATAGTTGACCGGCTCAAGACCAATAAAAACAAAATTAAATTTTTTTTTTGTAAAAGGTTCTCAACAATTTCATTGATTTCTAGGAATTATTAACTGTGATTACTTTCAAGATACCTATCTAAAAATAAGTTAGAGAAATTGTTAATTTCTTTTACTCGTTTTTATCTACTGCTTAATAATTTTTAAAGGTATCATTCACCTATCAATCGTACTACAGCGAATATAATATATAACATCGATCCTTTTGTTAAAATTTTTAATTTTATAAATTAAAAAGAGATATAAATTGAGCTCTATTTTTAATTATATCGTATACTAATTGTTATTGTAATAATTGGACCTTGTCTCCTTATGAATTATAAACAAATAAATATAATATAATACATTATGATTAAATTTAACAGTGCTCAAATCGCTGCAGGATATTGTGAGTCACGATATCCATATAGTTTTGCTGGGATTAGTTCGAATCATAAATAATTTTTTAATCAAAAATAAAAATCGAAGATATTTTTACATACCTACCTAATAATAATAAAAATCCGAATTAGTTATCACGTGCAATAGAATTGTTATATATTGAAAATTAAAAACGATTATAACCTATATACTTGAATATAAGTGTGATCTCGAGGAAATACGAGAAAATCTCTACTCGGTACACTTGAAGGACAGCCAATTTCAAAGAGTCTATTTAAATGCGGAAGCGTCGATTTAGAATAATAATAATAATATACACCCTGACGATTAACTCGAAGCACGTGATTTTCGAAAATTACATTACATCAAGTCATATGGTATTATACACCGTGGAGTATATAGACAGTGCTATAGGTTAGGTTAGGTTACACACTCCATGGTATTACGTTTTATAAAAATTATTGCACGTAATTCGATATGTAGGAGCAAATGTATTACAACCACGTACCTATATCGAGAGCCCAGAAAATGTACTTACCTATATATTATGACGGTGGAGGGTGTGATACCGCAGTGATTCTAACTCGTTTCACTCTGATTCGAGTGCGTATTGTAGCTGTTCATTAGTTTTTATTATGATTATTTCTTTTTTTTTCTGCGGTGGACATGTGTGGTTTGAAATGTTTGAATAGGATGTTTTCAGAGATAAAGCCGTACGGAATAATACGCCTCTTTCCGGGATTATACAGCTACATATATTATTATGCGAGCTTTCCCCCGACGACTATATTTACGATGGCCATTGTCCAATTAATCCCGAGTTAGGATTTAATTTATATTAATTCATTAAAATCCCTGTTTTTATAAAATCCCACGTTTTTATACTGTATTAAGGATTTTTTTTGTTTTTTTTTTTTTTTATAAATCGTTTTTAAATTGTTAATTAAAACGTATTATATGACTCACGTAGGTACCTATTCATATTTTATAAGGTAGGTATACATTTTCTCAAAATTCGTATAAAAACCAAACTAATTTGATAACCATAGCGGGTTATATTTATATTTTTATCACTAACTATAATTAATACATTTTCGTATTTTCCTCGTGATGGAGATTAGAGTGTCTTAGATAATGTAATAAATTCTCGTAATTCAATGATAAAGGTCAATTAGCCGTTGTATAAGTTGGCTAATGAACGGAAAAAATAAAAAAAACTTTCACTTTTATCGAACATTGTGTTCATAAAATGAAAGCACTGAAAAGTCGTTTTACAAAAGACTATTATTCTTTTCTACTGTTCTTGATTATTTAGTACTGTTGTTTAAGTTTTTTTCCCCAAACTTTTTACGAGTTTGGAGTTTTCATTAACCGAGAATAATACAAGCTAATAAAACTGTATTATGGCCTAATGAACAATTATTGTTTGAGTAATTTTTATTTTGCAAAGAATCGAATAATTTATTTTCATGGTAATCGTTTATTTAAGAAAGGTGATGAATAATTTTGTTTTGTATGTTTTTTCTTTCAACTCGAAAATTATTGTGAATAATCATTACAATTATGCATTATATGAATAATGTGAATAATCGAAATATTAGCCAGCAGGTTTTATATCATACTATAATAGTACCTATGCGTTATAAAGATGATTAGGATGCGGTGATTCGATTGCAATACATATGTATTTTATTCAGTGTGTTTATAAAAAACATTGCTTTTCTAGCACGAAATTCGTTTCATATATCTAAAAATGTAATTATGTAACTATTATTTTAGATTTTTGACAATTTTCGAATATTTTAATACGTCATGTTTTATAAAAAAAATAGATTAAAAATAAATAAATATAAGATAATATGTGGCACTGTGGTGTTTTATTCATAACTTTTAAATATAACTGAAACTGTGTCCTTGAAAAGGTGTTCAATGATATATTTAAATAATTTATCTAACCATTATAGTATATTATGTATAATTTTAGGGACTCAGATGGGTACCTATGGTTATTATAATGTTATCTTACCTCGACCGACGTCTGTTGAAATCTCAACTGGCAGCTGGTCTTTCTGTCGTATGCATCGGCAACCATATCCTCGGTGATCATTTCGTTCAACCGGAAATCGCCGTCCGGCATCGGTGATTTCATGTGAGCGCCACCTTTGCCCTCGGCTGACCTTTTCAACTTGTTGACGTAACTGCGAAAATCACATAATTTATGATATTATACTTTGTGTATACTTTGCCCAACACACGACTTTGGCATACAGTCAGGTGAAACTATACATTGTTAGACTTAGCAGTAGAAAATAAAATCGAAACTCACTCGTCCATGTCGTCATCGGCCTCTAGGCTCACCGGTACCCGCCAGCCTTTGATCTGGTTCAGTTTCTGGTCGGCAATGGTCAGGTCCATTTCATTGATTTCTGGCACCCACACGATGAAATGCGCCGTGCCTGTATACGTTTCGTACTTGACGATCACCGTAGCATTGGACGATCCCCGGATTTCCGATCCGTCCACGTACACCGAACTGCATGAAGACGTGACCTGTACGGGAACGCGTTAAATGCATAAATATCATAATATTATGTATTCAAAGGGTACCGGTCGGTTAGAAGATTTACGCCATGATAATAATAATATATTACCTATATGTTTACTCGTTTACTTTATCGAATGATATATTATATTATTATACATTAATAGCATTTATGGAGCCTACCTTAAGCACGCTGTCGTCCTCTATCTGACACACGGACTGTCGGGTGACGTCGGATATTTTGCCAGCGTAGCTGACCACGAACACCTTCATCGCGTGCGATATCTGCTTTCCGGTCAATACGGCAGTGTTGATTATTTCCCAGTTCTGTACAAATATAATGTGCACAATAATCAAATTTCATCTATTCTAAAATCTTAAAACGTAGGTATACTGCGTATATACTATTACTGCAGTTGTATCAATTATAATAAACGTTTAGAGGCAGCAATAAAATAGGCACCGCAGCGGCGACCCCCCGCGGGCCATTGAAATATTAATTTTCCGTAATGACACCGCGGTGTGAGTTATTTCACTCGGATACGTAATTCCCTGCGCAAATCAGTTAGGTACTCCACGAAATTCTCGGGGGGATCTAAATTATTTTACAGCCCGGCGACCTGCATACACTATATTATACACACACCCACACTCACTCACTCTGCACACACACCCACCTGTATCAGATGCACGTTTCACGGATGCAACACGGCACCTGCACCCGTCCCACACGACGATGACAAATTTCGGTCTTCCATACTCGTCCCCGGAAGCCAATCGGTCTGTCATTGCCCCATCCGCTGGGTACCGAAATACATATGGTACACATATTTCATACAGGTATAGGTACCAGGTATGATACGCACTAACCGACTAACCCTTTGCCCGGTGATTCATGGTGCGCCGTAAACGGACGGTGTTCACTGGGGATTCGAAAAGTAGTCGTATAATATACCGCTTGCAAAACGGTCGGGACCCCAGACCGCGATAACACGAAATCCCTATTAATTGATTCGCCGCATGTGTCGTACACGCCATAATACGAGCGAGAAAATCGGAGTACACCGGCGCTCGTGTATGCGTATAAAAATGACTCTATATTGTGTTATACAGTATAGACTCGAAAATACGATTTCGTTACCGCTATTACCGGGTTTGGTCGGGAGCTCGTCTTCGGACGATAAACTCTTGCTAAAACGTCGTAATCGTTGGATTTACGATGAGGTTCCTCGCGATAATTAACCCACTCGAACACGCCAGGTTTTCGGTTGGTTTTTATAAACGCGCCCGGCGGCACGGGTCGTCCTTTGTGTTACCATTTGCACGTGTAGTCGTGGGAAACTCGCCGACAACACTACATACACAACTGCAGCTGCTGACAGTTATTACAAAAGAACCGTATTGCTAAGACGCAACAAGACGTTTTTAATTCGATTTCAAGCTTACAAAAACATATCATATATGATTACACGTTCCCATTTTTCGAACTAAGAGAGCGGATTAAGAAGTACTAGGTAAATTACATTTAGTATAGGTATATACCTATTACCTACTACTGAATCACTACTACATTTATTTACTACTTTAAAGAGATAGTTTTTCCGTTTTCTCTAGAGAATTTTCATCTGCAGCGAAACATTTACGAGTAGAATGAGAATCGTTTTTCCCTGGCACAATTTTTCATAGTTTTACAATTTTACATACTAACATTAAGTATCTAAATAGTTGTACAATGTGTATACAAATATATTACACACGGACACATTTGCAAATATATGTACCTCTACGCTCTATTAGTGCTACTAAAATTAAAAAGTAAGATAATCATAATAAAGTATCAAAATGTAAACAAATATAATAATATCATAAGTACAAATGTGTTGTTTATACTGTAGAGAATAGATATAACCACGATTATCAATTTAATTATCATAAAGCTATACTATTAATTGTATGATATTGATAATATATATTAGGTAGTTCATAATGATAATAGATATACTATATAATGTATTAAGTTAAAATAGTAAAAATAAGAACTCTGCAATCCCTTGAAAATCAGTAAACACATTTTGAGAAATGTTGTGAGGTTTTGATAAAAGTGAAAATTATAGATGTTGAAAATTCTAGTTGAAAAAGGAGGATAGGGGGTCTCCAAAAATTCAAATCCGAATTCTGGTATTCAAAAATGTCCAATAAGTCTGTTAAATATACTAAAAGAGTAAAAAATCTTTTGCCGACTATCTAGGTCTAAACCTTTTTAATAAAAAGCTTATTACCTCAAAGAATGATATTCGCTTTAATAGGAGAAAAATATGATACTTTAACTTGCTATTTTCAAAACAAATAATCATCATTGATAATTTTATGAATAGAATAATTGTCGCATGATGATAGTTTGATAAGTTGTATCTTCTAAGATTAACAATGAAATTATGTTCTATGTTTGTCTGTATACTTATTTCAACTATAATTTGTAGAAAAATATACACTATATTAAATGTAATATTGCATGAACCTCATCCATAGCTGCACATAAACCTATTTTTCCGGGGGTTTCACTTTTCACTGGTATTGTATTATAATATAACGGAAAATGAAAGAGTCCGTATGTTTGTAGCATACAGATTCAAAAAATACTCGACCAGTTTTTTAGGAAAACGTCAGGGGGATTGTTTTTAGAGTGGTGTTAACGTGACACCGTTGGCAGTCAGCACAGTAATAATATCTTACAACACAAAATATCAGACGGACTTACCTTGGATATGGGAAGTACAGCTTCGGTGTCGTCCTTGTGTATCTCAAACCGGGCGGAAATCTTGCGCTTGACGCCGTCCAACACGCCGTTGACGCCGTCCAGGTAGAGCATCTTGGTCGCGGCCCCGGATAGCCGGGCCGTCCTCCTCCGTCCGGCCAACACGGCCGCCTGCCGCCGGTGATGTTTGTACGCGGCGCGGTGACGGTCGACCTTGGGCTGGTTTCCCTGAACGGCTGCGGCCGACGTCCAGTTGGTCACGTTACCCGCCGCCTCCATGACGTACTGCACGGTCCATACTACCCGGCCCTCCTCCCACACGTCCTCCGCCTCCGAGTCCACCTGCAGCAACCACTGCAACACCTCCTCGTACCGAGAGTTCGGCCACGTAGACCCGGCGGTCGTGGGCAGCCCCTTGTGCACAGCCGTCACCGTGATCTGAGTGCCCCTCGGGTTCGACGTGTAGTTGATGGTCCATCGTTCCGGGTCGCTGTTTTCGGCGCTCAACACCCGCAGCCCGTTCTTCACTTTGGCCCTGAGAATAAACCCTTTGATGTTCTGCTCCTTGGGTCCGGCGTCGAAAAACACGGGCACGTACGTGAACGACTTGGGATAGAGAGGGACGGACGGGACGAGAGTCAACAGGTACGCGTCCGTCTTGAGCTCCTTGTACGGGCGCTGGGCGTGCTCCAGGGCCGCCTGTCCGATGTAAGTGAACGGCTGGAGCTGCACGTCCGACTGACTGCACCGGTGGTCGGACTCGAGCAGCGCGTAAGAGATCTGTACGTACCGCTGCGGCGTCTTGACCGGCTTGGCGTCCGGCGGGTTCAGCGGCGGCCACCATTTGGCCGGCAACACCAGCCGAGCGGTGCAAACGCCGTCCTTGGGGTCGGGCTTGCAAGCCGCGGTGACCGGCCGCTCGGCTCCCTCGAACGTGGCCTTGGCCACCGCGCACAGTTTACCGTACGACGACGAGCCGGAAGCCGACCGCCCGGAACCACCGCCGACCGCGTCTCCGGCGGACAGCGGCATCGGAGGCGGAGGACCGGAACCGGCAGACTGCGACCTGACCACGCTGTAGCCGACGTGGAACAGCGTCCGGACCACCGGGTTCTCGCGGTACACGCGCCTCTGCACCAGGTGTGCGGACACGTCCATCGACGATATGTCCACGGCCGACGAGTAGCCGACCGACGAACCGGAACCGTTAACGCCACCGGACATGCCGGCCGAGTTCGGATCTGGTATCAGGTAACGCGACGGTACCGTTTGCTTGGTAGAGAACGGCCCGTAACTGGCCCTGATCGACGTCTGCGGTACGTCCTGCAACACGGTGAACCTGTCCACGCTGAGCACGGCACCACCGCCGACGTCGTCGTCGCCGTCGTCGTCCTCGCTGCCACCGCCCATTTGCTGTTGCTGCTGTCGGTTGTTGCCGGGACCTCCAATAATCGGGTGCCGGACGAAGAATCCTCCGTCTGGGTTGTCGAAATGCACCTCGACCGGAGTCACGAAACCTGCCGACATAGATTCATTAATTGTAATTTATAAGCAAACGACGTGATTGAAAAATGTCTTGTGCATACAGAGGGTTGAGGTCGGGGGGGAGCGGATAAAGCTTATGAGTTAAGGTTTTATTGTGCTTGGTGATAATGCGATCGCGTGTGATTGAAATGTGTACAATTTGCGTCTGTGAATTTATCGAATCAATTCCATCACATGATTATTTTATCATCCCTCAAATAAATAAAATAAAATAATATAGTTAACCAAACGTTCGATAAAGACAATTTTATGCCCTAGCTGAAGGCGCCAAATGGCTCGAGACGGCTCAGGCTTGGATTGTTGTAAAATGCATTACCCAATAATACACACACGAACACATAAATATATATTATATACATATATAGGAGTACGAGTTTATTGTTTATTATATTGGATGAGCATTTTGTCTTATAGTCTCGTCATAACGTGGTCGTATAACGACTTTAGGCTTGCAAAATTTATATTCTTCGTATTGATCTGATTTAATGAGCAACATACAAACCCAAAGGATCAATGTTTTGCGAAATACCTACATTGCGGTTAATATTTAAACTCGACACGCGCAATACTACCGATATCAAAGTTGTTTCATCCATTGAATTTTTAATGAAATTCAAAAGCGGTCTCATATCACAGCTAGTAACAACTTCGATTGTTGGGATAGCGTACGAAATTGGTTAAAACAACAAGTTTTTTGTATGTAGGGTAAAATAATTGTAAGTCAACAATTAGTTTCTACGAATGAAGAACACTTTACCCGTGAAGATATTTTCTTACTTACACCCTTTGCATACTTCATTAGTGAAAAAATGAAGTATTTCCAAACGCAAATAAAAACACAAAACCGAGCTTTTCGAAAGAAATAAGAATTTACTGTTCTACGACCATTTTATTCCGTCAACAATCATTATATTATGACAGCTCCATTATTTAGCTAGGCAGTTTAGCGGCATCTAAACAAATAACGAAAATAAGGTTTAACGACGAAACTACTTACGATAAACCAAAACCGTCGAATAGTTTTTCGAAAACTTCTACGAAATAAACTGAAAATATTTAATAGAGAGCGGCGTGTGTCATATTGCGTTCGAAAGACAACGGAAGTCTGAACTTGCGGTATTATTCAATATTTAATTTTCTCGTTTCGTGTATACCTACTATGACATCTGTCATCCATCGCCACAACAAAATATATAAATGAAATAAACGTTTTCAAATTGTGCATATACGTATACCTATATACGATACGAATAATAAATTACGACTGCTGCAGTAACGTCGTCGGCGAAAAAGCGTGTTGCTAAAATTTGAAAACTATGCACGTCCGCCGTCCACCACTTCACCCACCACAGCGTTGCACGCGTGCGTTGCGCAGAATTCAATAAAGTTTTGGGGCCGAAAAGTTCTGACACAAATCGCCCGCTCCACTTTACAGGGTATATATACTACGCCTTATATACTACACTCATGCACACACACAAACACATATAATGTGCATATATATGTAGGGTTTATTAACTGTATGTTATATATATACACCTATATTGTATGTCGATTCAAGATATATTCCGAACGGAAGGCACGTCCGGATGTATATATTGTGCACATATAATACATAATACCGACGAAACTATATATATTCGTACTGTTAATAAACATTCGATATAATATGTTGAAAACGAAATAAACAAAAAAAGTATTTATATATATATACATTATACCTACTCGAGTGTACCTTCTATGTCCCGACTTACTCCTTTCTATATATGTACACGTGATGCGGATATATTAATAAAACGGGGAAAATTCGCTGCGGGGTAAGTTTCAATACAATATATAATATATACCTATATTATATTATACTGTTGCAATTTAACTCGTACGCGGGCTGCAAGTGATAGGTATTATGTATACGGTGTGATCCATTTAACGTAAGTTATTTGTTTTCTCAGAAAACACTGAACGCTTTTGAAAATATTTCTTTTACATAATTTTAGGTCGTCATACAAAACGATATTTTAGGAAACAATTATATTTTTATTATTTTTCATCGTTATAATTTTTTAAAGGTTTTCATTCTTTTCAATGGTACCTAACATACAATCGTTTTATTTTTTATTATTCTGAAGCAGAACATTATTCGGTGTTTTTCGATTTATAAAAATCAAATTTCGGACAAGTTATAAATTATAATAGAACCCTTGCAGGTACTTCTGTATTACTCCACAAGGCATATTTAAGCTTTAAAATATTATACTAATAACTAAATAAGTAATAAGCATAGTTTAACTAATAAGCATAATGGGCGCTTTCAGGAAATTCATCAGGGAGGGCCATAATGAAAGCAAACACCAAAAAGTACACTAAAAACAGTTTAGTTAACATTTTCAACATTATATTTAAATCCCAGTAGGGGCAAATGCCCCGTCTTGAACCCCCCTCCGGGCGCCCACGCTAATAAGTAATAGCTCATAAACTACTCATCCAAAATTTTATTTTTATACACCAAAGTACCCTACAAAATATTCTACTTTGGAATAAAGAATAAAAATTCACGTTGTCATAAAAAACGTACTTAGAAAAAAATAACGATAACAAATAGTAAAAACAATGTTTTCAAAAATGTTGGTAGTTTTTAAAACTATATGAGTATTACGTTAAACGGATCACTCGGTATACACATATAGTGTCGCAGGAGGGATGTTTTGGCGTTGTGACATCCCCAGCAACGACATTTCAAACGCCCCACATATTTTTTTTTTGTCTAAAACCGTATTGATTCGGGGTTTTTCGAGAGCAGCCTTTGATGGGGGGAAAAAAATAATAAAAACAACACCAACGTCGAAATAAAATCATTCGTACGCTCTCCCTTAGTTATTACAATTCAGTGCGCAACTGTTTTTCGAAAAACTACCTCACGGAGGTAATGCGAGGTCAACGGTTGTAGACCCTAAGCCGGCATATCAAACCCGAGAGATCTCGTATTATTCCAAAACTTTTGAACTCAAAAGAAATAATAATATACACACTAATACAATTATTGACTTATTTAATAGAATGTATAGGTATATGTATAATATAGTTTTCGTCGTAATTACCTGTCACTACCACTGACGCAGAATATACGTGGAGAAATGTGGTATTATATGTGTTTTATTATATCGGTCGGACGTTATTAATCACAACTCGCGTGGGTATACGTCCTATTATACGGCTATTATACCTACTGTAATATAGACAATATATAGTATTGCGCTGCTACGAAATATGTGTATACCGGGGCATATAGACATATATATATATAATGTCTGCTGTGGTACAGAATTATCGCAGGTACCCATCCCTCGCCATGAACGCGGCCCGGCTAAGTAATAATATTATTTAAGTTTGGTTTTTAGTATATTCGTGAAACCTTCGGACCTTTAATTAATTTCAGAACGCCGCGTAGATTATTATACCCGATGTAATGCAATGATATCGTAATGATATGTGCATTCGGTTAATATAATGATAATATCTACATACGAACTACAAACAGATTTTAAATTGAAATTATGGAAAACTTTTGCAGCGCCGTTTAATCTATGGGCACATTTAATGCGCATCGCACGCGTGTGAGTGTGTGCGACACCGTGTACGGGACACGACATAATCGCGACTAATTAAAATTTCAATCGCTCTAATATTATAATAATATGTACATAATAATAATAATATAACATGAATATGTATTATTCCGTTTGAGTTTGGCAGTGCAACCGAAAAAAAAACTATTATAATGATAGTACCAGACGGAACGCATACGAAATATTAAACGTGTAGGTACCGTGGATGTGTTATTTAATATTTATAATACAACATGTATTATAGGATCGAGGGCGTAGTGCCTATATATATATATATTGTGGTGTGTGTGTGTGTGTATTACATATACATATATGTATAACACGCAAACAATTAATACACGCGGTAATTTAAATCGAATTTAAATGCTCCACCCATGTTCGGACAACAATATTATTTTTAAATCAAACATTGTCATAATATTTTAGTAATAATGTGCATGTATATAATGAGACGTTTAATCGGACTAATCCGTAATATAAGCCCGCAGATAAGTAGCTCACTGGGTGCACAATACTTTTAGTGACAATATGTTATAAGCTGGGGGTGCTTTTTAAATCCTTTACTAAAGTTCGACATATGACTGTTTCCGGGGGTTGAAGTGGGAAAAAATTCCAGAGGGGACTAATGTCTCCATATAGTTTTAAGAGTTCCATATATAATTGTATGTATAATGTCTAATGTATAAAATCCTAATTTGTTAAAGGGGACGCTTTTTAACCACCGTCAGAGGTAGGGGGACTGAGTTTTCTTGCGTCCCCCCCCCCCACTTAAACCCCTGAGTCTGTTTCGTGAGAATAGGTATTTACCATATTGGGCATAATAAGTGGACATAAATTATAAATTAACAGAGAAGGAGTTTTTATATTTTATTAGAAAAATCGAAATCATTAAAATTCTCGGGTGGTGAATCTGCACCACCTGCCCCCCCCCCCCACCGGGCGTGACTGAATAAGACCGTAGGTATATTATATAATATTGTAGAACACGAAGGGTTATTTGTGCATTTTACCGACGCTTGCACCCACTTAAAGCGTCACATTTGTCGCTCATTGTTTCGACTTGGGGGCACGGTGCACTATAGGTAAATACTAAATACATAGTTTATAATTTCATTTTCACTTCATACATAATACATCACGTCCTACGGGCGACTGCCGCTGTACGTTTCGGCTTATTTCTCACCGCTCAACATAATGTTATAATAATAATAATATATATTTAATATTTATGCATATTAATAGGTATATTATGTGTGTACGACGACGTAGGTATTTACATTTATCGCACTTAAACAGATTGATATTCCGTCTTAGAGTTGATATTGTATAATATTATTATGAGTGTGTATACACACGAACAACACACGTCATGAAATAAACTTTACTCCGCGGGACTAATTGCGTTATTTATATACGTCCTATAATGTTTTGTTATTTAAATCATTTAATCGTACAACATAATTATATACGTATATAAAACAAGTTATACTCATAATAGTTTAATGTTATGTAATTAATTTAACATCAATGTTAATATGTTAAAAATCAGGTTTTTGTGAAAACATGATTTACGTTACGAAAAAACTGGTTTCGAAAAAAAAAATTTTACTCATATTATACATAATATTATTAGTATAAAACTATGATAATGTAGGCCCTGAGATTTTGTTTTTCGCGCACAAAATGTTTTAACCGCGCTCCGAGTTCTGTCGCGTATAAATTATTATATTAGGTACCATTGAAACACACGCGAGTGCCGCTTATAGTAATTTGTATATCCGTTGATCATTGCTGTATTGCATAAATGTAATATATATATAAATAAATAATATACATTCACGTGTGTATATAATGAAAATGCATTAGGCACTCGAACCGAACGTCGACGGAGAATATAAGCTAGTCGGTCAGGCAGTGCAGCACCAGCTGCATTGTACGCACCTATTCTGTCCTACTCGTGTCTTATATATATATATGTAACTCTCGTGTTCTGCGATTGTTACGTGAACACCCGAATGGATTTTTATGAAACTAGATTTTTTTTTATCCCGATTCTCGTGTATGCTGCAGCAGCAGCAGCTGACAAGGGACGGTTTTCGAAATTACCAAATTATACGGGTTTAATACGCTGTGGATTTTTTTCGAGATTACCCTGGTATATATATATAGTTTATTGTACACCTCCACTCAGCACAAAAACGTACGACGACGACGACGACGGTACGTGCGACGAATACGATTTGTTCGATCCGATGGAGTTTTCGTGTATTCGCGAGATAGATGTTAGGTACGAGTTTGTACATCAATACGCGTTAGGGAGACGTGTGATGTGAGAAAAAAATAACTTTGAACGATTTTTATCAATTTTTGCACGTGCGTGCCAATCCGGCCGCCGTCGGGACACAGTCATCACCGTTGCGAAGTAAATCTTGCTACGTCGGCCAAAATGTGTGGTAGGTACCTTTGTTTTTATTACGACGGATTTTTGCGGAAAAAAAATATAACACGGCGCGGTCTTAACAAAACAATGGCGCGGGAGAAAAGTTGTAATTTATACCGTTGAAACTTTTTTAATAACACTACTGGAGAGAAGAAAAACGTTGTCGCGCGGACAAACGAAACAAAAAACAAAATATGAAAAGTATTTATTTATTTATGCCCCGTCGGACGTACATAATATATTATAATATCTACTTACGAAAATTTAAATTCAAGCCTCTCTCGTCCGACGAAATTTTCATGTACATAACCAGTGAAAACGTGATCGTATAATATTATGTATATCATATACCGGAGACCGCTGCGTCTCCCACCTCGGCTGTGCGGAAAATGAGATGATAATGAATGCATGCATGCGTGCAGAAAAAAAAAAAGGTTTTTGGCGGAAAGAAAAATGTATAAACATATTATTATAATACGAAAAACGGAACGCGTGTTATCGTCCGCAAAGGCCATCTCCGCCGAACGAAATCGAATGCACGCACATAATATTAATGTACATAAACCTATATATTATAATATAATGCCCGGTGATGTCGCATGTGTGCCAGCAGAAAATTGGTTGAATATTAGTGTGTATTATATTATAGACACCGGCGAGAGAGACGGACAGGGAAGGAGCGAGAGAAGATGGATACAAATACGAACGATGAAGAACAAACAGCCGCGGGCCGATTAGCGTTATTATTATACGTAGTTACGTCTGATCTTCACGATTGTTTTTCGTTTCAACAATTTTCGCTGCCGCGAGGGCGGTTAGACGAAAATAAAATAACATTTGCATATTGAATTAAAAAATACTAGGGAAAAAAACGAATGTATATATAAATAAATCCATCGGATCCTATGTAGGTATATAAAAAACATATCTAAAATCTATATGCACCTATTCGGCTGTACACCTAAGAGTATAATATATGGATGAAAAATAAAGAAATGCACTATAGAACCGTCTGCGAGCAGGTAGAACGGAAGGGTTACCACCTGCCGGAGGGCGGCGGCTCAAACAGGTGTTGTCCGACGAGGATTGTGGCGCGTATATATCCGTCGTGCATTAAACACCGGTTTCCAATTTCGGGATTTAATTAATCGATAACCGCAACGGTGGCGGCGGTGGATTCGAAAAGATTCGGTGTGTCGATATAATATTATTCGGTACGATGGTATATACCTACATGTACGTGGGGCACTCCGCGTCTCCTGCAAGTCCCCGAGCAACGGCCAAGGTGGCCATAGGTACTATTCTTACTACTTACAATATGTAACCGCGTCCACTACCACGACGTAACCAACGTAATCGCTGCAGTACCTATATTATATGCATTATAATATGTTGGTATAATACATAGGTATGATCGTGGTATATTATTACGTAGCGGCGGATGGATGCAAAACCTCGCCCGGAGTCCGATGGCGCCTGCACTAGGACGGAGGTCCAAATTCGTGTTCAGAGTTGTACATTCCCAAACAGAGACGTCGCGGTATTATAGCGTACCTATATATTATTATAATATTATATATTACACGTTGCGCACATGCGATGACGACGACTACAACAATAATATAATATACACGACGAGGGGACGAAAAATAGACAAAAAAGAAAAAAAAATGAATAGAACGCACAACAATAGTGGCGAGGACGAAAAAAGAAATAAAAACGACACGCATTCCACCGAAGGCAGCTCGTACACGAATACGTCATGTATATATATATATATATATATTATGCGTATTATATATACACACATGTATATAGGCAGACCGTGCAGTTCTGTTTTGGAATATTATGGACTACCCTGCGGAGAGCACAATGGCGTTCACACAGTGAATATACATGTATAGTATAATAATAATATTTTTAATACATATATTATATTATATACACATATCGAGCGTGTATATTATTATACGAGGAGTACAGTGTACTGTAAGTACGTGGAATCCGTCGAGATGCAGGGTTCCACGGCAGACTGGGGGCGCATTTTATGGTCACGTTTTTATTTCGACGAATCATCCCCTTTGCGGGAGACCGTGGCCGAGATAAAGCGAGACCACCGAGCGAAACGAACGTTTTACGATTCGTTGTAAATACCGTAACGTCATATTGTTATACTGCACCAAATCTTTTCCGTCCACTCAAATCATATCAGCGGCTTGTTCAGTGGCGTCATTTGAGGGGAGGGGAGGCGGAAGGTAAAGTGGGCATTTGCCTCTGTTTGATATTTTAAAAGCAGCCAAAATGGGATAGTTCTCGGTTAAAAATTGTAACTATATTTTTATAAATTTAAGGAAATATAATAGGTAATGTGTAGGTACTAGAAATTTAGTCCAACAATAATACAAATTTATATAGTTTGAATATGTTTAGCCGCTGGGCCAGTTGGGCGTTTCATATACGATTTGGTGCAAATGGTGGGTGTTTATTGTCCATAGGAACATAATAGTATTATATCTTCAAGTTGAAACCTGCATTTATATTATTGATTTTTAAATTCGAGTATTATTATGTATTCTTCTTCTTCAGTCCAACGGAATGATGCTGCTATATTATAATATAGGTAAACTTTTACAACAATTTGTATTTTTCACTTTTTCAGTATCATTTCAACAGTCGTGTTTAGTATTGTAATTTTAGTGTGTTCGACCTCTCCTGTATAAAAAAATCTTAAATTAACAGACGTAAGTTAGCTAATCATTTGAATATTTTAGCCTATAATAATACATGCACAATTTATTATTTAAGATAGAAATTGAATTGAGATAAAAAAAAAAGTAAGTGGAAATGAGCTTGCAAGTAAAGTGATTGGAATTTTTTTGTTAGGTATATACCATATAACCATGTATGGTCAAAACTTTTGCTTTCTCTATTGAAAGCTGAAATGACGTTACTACGTTGGTTGTTTTTCGTGCAATTTAATAAGCCAAGATGTCCGATTTAAAGTAAACGAAAAGTTTATAATCGAAATCATTAAAAACCCAGAATTCTTATATGAGAAGTAAAAATGTTAACGTTCAACGGATTTGAAAAAAAAAATAGTGGGACAAATGTACTACAGGATATGACCAAAAGACTTTGATAAAAACAACTTCACATTATATTAAATTTATGTTGTATTGCACTATGTATATTATATTTAGCTACATGCTAATGCAATTTGTATTATTTTTCTCTACCGAGATCGAATATTTACTCGGAATAATTTACAACGAGGCGGTGCACGTTTCGTATTATATACATTTTTGGAAAAATAATATCATATTGTCTGGTATATTTATTTTTAGTATCGTCTCTTGTGTTCGGTTGTGTACGCCGAGCTCTGCTTTTGCGTTATTATATAATTTTTTAATAAAAGGAACGATGGGTACCCCCATTGGTCTTAATAATTAGAATTTTAGTTGATATATATATAAGTTGTTGGCGCTGCAGTATACCTATCGGTACGATTCAGAAGATTTTAAGAATTTTCGCGACTTAACATTTATTGCGGAGGAAATGAAAAAAAAAATATGTAAGTTATAAACTATAATAAAGTAATAACATGCACTTCGATAAAAGATACAGCGAAATAAATTACATCACAAAATATAATAATATAAAACCGTATTATATTATTTTATTTTGATATATTAATACCTATATCTATGGACGCGTATTATTTAGTCTCCTGCTTTAACGGTCGTGTAGCGTTTTTCTTTATCGTTCAGCTGAATGTGATCTCATTATTTCTAACGAGCTTTATTTTAATAAGTGTAATTTTTCCAGAGGAGTATAATTTAGAGTGCCATTTATTATTTAAACTGTTCGTCTGGTACAATAATTACCAACTAGGGAACACCGGCAATAAACGCGGCGCAGCGAGACTGGCTGACTATATAGTATATACATAAATATTTTTGGACGCCATTCAAACGGTATAGAATTAAATATTACACAAAAGGAGATGAAAAGCGTGCCACTGCGATGCGGCCAAGTCTATAGATCCGCAAAACAAATGAGACAATACGTTAGAAAATACATCGAAAGCATATTATAACGATATAATATCGTCGCCGGAAAAACGAAAAAATAATAAGCAATAACAATAATACTCGTATAAAAGTGTACGTATATTATATTGCTATCATACAGGTCCGTACCACGAACTTAACCTTTAGATGGGTACATAATTTCTGGTCTGCCGGCGAGACGACGACGCGCACGACCGAGCAAATACGAGAACTATTATGGTAGAGTATTATTGTCACATTATAACAGACGTTATACCTACTACCCATAGTTTTGAAAAATAGGAAAAAAACAAAACAATAAAAACCTACACGTGTTTGTCAATTATTACGCGCCGAAAGACGCATACAGCAATATATTAATTGTACACGATAAATAATATAATATATCACATCGAACACTTGCATATCGTGATAAATCTTGTATTCACGTATGAGTGAATGACATTATACAGGGTTGTTCAAAATGATTCATCCGATTTAAGATGGCTATACAAAGATCTGACGCCATGTGATTATTTCTTTTGGGGATATGTTAAAGACACCGTGTACATACCACCACGGCCATCAAATCTAGTTGAATTGAAAAATCGAATAACAACAGCCATGTAGTCTATGCTGCAAAAAGTATGGTATGAATCTGACTACCGACTAGATGTGTAACCAAAGGAGCTCGCATAGAACATTTATAGATACAGTTAATTAAACTTGACATATGTTTCTTTTATTTAATATATATAACGTATTGTTCTAAACCTAAAATATAAAATTACATAAGCACTTTAAATCGGATGAACCATTTTGAATAACCCCGTATTACATGGTATTATTATATTGTTATTTAGAAATTTGGTTGAGGACAACTATATACGAGTCGGCGAAGTACAGCACGAGTGTATCATATTCATATACGTATATCATATAAAATATATTATGTAGGCAGGTACTAAACAGCGTTTTTACGTCCACCGATATTTTACGTCTCTTTCGGTCTTTTACCTTTATTATTATTTTTTTTTTACGTCCCGAAAACTCCGCCTATGTCGATGACGACGTGCAGAGCGTGTAACGACGACGACGACGACTACGACGGTGGTTCGGAGACCGTCGGCGCCGCCACTGGCGTCTACCCTCGGCGAAAATCAATACGCCGGCGTGTATATATATATATATATATATATTTTAGTACACACACGCACACACAGTGCACACAATGTGGCACACAAATCTCGTAGACGTTCTGTACGTGGCCAAAAGTATACACATTTACCTTTTTTTTTTTACCTCACCTCCGCCACGACCCATCCAGCACTGCACAACCCCCAGAGCACAGCCCACCCCTGCGAGTACTGCAGAGGAAAAAAGGACCGGGCAGCACAAAATCCGACAACCCGTGTACGAATATAGTGTTTAATACATATAATATGTATATAAGTATATATAAACAGGTATACAGTTCTCCACTTGCGTCCATTGACGACAATAATATAACCTAACCTTATATATCCATATAATATAGGTATACCGGAAAAACGATAACCGCTCGTCGTCGACCGCTTAATATATTGGCACCATCATTATTTTTATATTTATGCGTACGAAGTCGTTTCGAGGCGGTGGTTATATAGACAGTCGGTCTCGTAGAACGTATAATATGTGTCAAAAACCGAAAGGCAGACCAAGCCTGTATGTGCGAGTGCGTTGGGTATTTATTATTTTTTTTTTAATTACAAGCATAATATATTATTAATGTGCGTGTGACAAAAATGCAACTCAAAGACAAACGGCCAAAAAAAAAAAAAAATATATATATATTACAATAATCATAATGATAATAAATAAACAAACATAAGACGCTTTCATCGCATATATTATAATAATAATTATAATGGTCTCTCATCCGAACGAATTAAAATAACGAACCAACGCCACGAAGCGATTGTTTTTTTTCACACAATGTACGGAATATTATTCGTTTATTTAATTTTTTTTTTTTTTGCATCGCGGTAGTGTCTTGCTGAACGGCTCTCAAGACATCACAAAATATTAGTGGTCGGTGTTGTTGTGCTTTAATAAGTAGAAAAAATAACCTGACGACCTCACCCAAATTACATTTTGCTACAGCAGCCGTCGACGTGACAGTTCGTTTCATTTCAGCGGCCATATCATTTGCCACCACGACCATATTCCATTGGTCAATTTTTTTTCTTACACAATAATATGTATTTATCTTTAAAGATCTCAGACATTATTTTCGTCACTTTGAAAATCCACAGCGACTCTCGTGTCGGGTCTAAATTTTTTTTTTTAATATATAAGTTCAAGACCGTCTTACGGTTATCTTTTAGTATAACGACTGTATAAAAATAAGATTTTATTCACTGATAAGAAACGGAATCTTCGTTGTAAAGAAAATAAACTAGTTTCTCAACTAGTTTTATTATTATTATTATTATTATTTTAACAACATAAAATTCCTCTGAAGATATCAGATGTCCGGTATTATATTTTGTTCGTTACATACGATAAACGCATACTTTGGGAAAAATATTTGACAGAAAAAATAATAAACATCATATTATAATAATAATTATAAGTAGAGTATAATCTGGTACAGTACAATATTATACAGTTACAGAACACTATTAGGTATATAAATGTAAAAGTAATATACAGGATGATTCACCAAACATGCTCACCCCCATTTATTCCCTTTATAATGAATTTACTTTTTAAGTGTACTTATCACCACAAACTTAGATTTTTAAATAATTTAAAGAGTGTACTGTGAGTATGTGATGACACAAAATTATTATTATTTATTAAATGATTTGGTTATTTTCAAACTAGAAAAAATCATTTTTACTGTCTATTTGTTAAGCTGATAATTTATTGTCTTGAACATTTATATGTAGGTAAATAAATCAAAATTCTAATGAGTATTTTTTGAGTTATTAAAATACTGTACTGATGATAATAGACCTTAAAAATGGTTTTACAAAAATATAAATTACCTATACCTGTGTTATACTTAATAAATCTAGCACTCAAACAGTTTTTACAAAATATAAAATTTTGATATATTAATATTAACTACTATAATATTTGTAAATCACCATAATCATCACATCTTATAACTGATTATAAGCAATCGTATTAATGACCTACCTATAATTAATTTATCTTTAGTACACAAAATTAAAAAAGTTTCGTTTGAATTTCGATCTGGGTACATCAATATTTTCCAAAAAATCACATGCTTAACAATTTATAAAGAAAAATGAGATGCTCATTTGAAAAAAATCTTTATCACCACATGACGCCACTATTTTTTTAACATAACAATCTAAGTGTTATACAATAATGAAGTATAGGTAGGCCCTACTTAAAATTTGTAATAATCAGTATTTGAGTAAATTCATTACCGAATAAATAAATAGGGGATGAGCATGCTTGGCTATATAGTATCAGTATATATACTCTATATATACTATAATGTGATCAAGAGCAGCCGACATTTTTATATTGAAAATCGGATAACATACATGATCAACATCCAAACTCCAAAGTACATAATATGTAGGTGTATAAATATCTTATATTTATTAGTTATAGAAGGTAGGTACTAAATAAATATTTAGCTTGGAGTAAAATAATAGAATATACTTATAATATAATACGTCATATTATATAGTTTATTTTTAAGATTATGATTATCACTTATCAGGCTAGTGTTAAAAATCATAAGAAAATTCACAGAACACGCCTGAATTCAGCTTCAGATCAGTTGCAGAAAGTTGCGGTTATTTGTTTAATGTATTACCAAATATCGATAAAATCGTACTAAAAATAAAAATAGACGAAAATAATCCAAACGGTTAAGTCTTTTTTTTGGCTAGACAAACTCAGTTGTATCCAACGACTATCCATTGTATACCTATATTATTATGATCTAAGGTTATAAACATAATATATTATATACGTGAAATAGCTGCAGGAATGTTGGCGATTTGCATCAACCGTCGACTTCGAGTGAGTATAACTTCAAGGAGCGATCTCAACCGCGGACTGGTTATTCTTACTTACCTCATCCTAAACGATAAAACACGACGGGCGACGTATGCGGAGATTCAACCGACTGTAGGAACGTTTTTAACGATATAATTAACCGTCTACGGGCAGTCCATTAATGTTGCAGAGTTTTAAACTTCACGTTAGAGTGGGCACGAAAAGTTGGCTCATAGAATGTTTTATACAGTGTTTAGCCGGTTTCATACTCGCGGTGTGCGTGCTATACGGCTTGGCGTCACATTAACGTTGCTTAGCAACGCACCCCCTCCCGAGTCGTACTATACTTAGGTCGTTTTGGCGAATCGGCAACGGTTCGAGCTTTTAAGATGCGCCATAAGACACGGTTGTAGTGTATATGATTTACACGCCCGTACGACGTATATAAGCACATAATATACAAATTATATACATTATTAGGTATATATAGGTAGGTAGTCAATAACCCGTTTAAAGGGTGATGACTATACCTGTATACATACCATATACTACATATTATAATGATAATAAATATACATACATTGATAGCAGAACCCCCCCCCCCCCGGCCAACCTCTCGAAACGATTCCACCCCATCGTCCACCGACAAATGTTTTTGGCATAGTTTTCACGTTCAAGCTTTTTTTTATACCTCACATTATTTCATGCTACCGTGGCATTACGGGTATTATATTATTATGAAACACTAACGATATACACACTCCAGCAGAAAGACATGGAACATTATAATAATATAGTACTAACGTCTAACACGGTCGTTTCTTTGGTTATACGAAAATTATACTGAAAAGCTTTAACGTTGCAGGTATAATAATATCATGTTCAAGTTACACAAGTATGTGGAGGTGTTATTTTTGCGGTTGTTATTATCTGTACAACGAAAATCGAAATAATATTTTAAAGTTTGAAAACTATTATACGTTTTGTCCACAGAGAAAACCGTTTATATAAAATATAGGTACATAGTCCGTATATAAAATAAGACCATCAGTCGGAACCGAATTTAGAGTGTATCGAGAACGTATATAAGTAGTTGCAGTGTCCAAGATAATAATACATTTTTAACGACGTGTCAAATTTTTAGGGTGGAAACAACCGTTTATACTGTATTGAGCGTCGTTTTTGTTTCCGACTGGTCTCTGGCTTCTTCTTTTAAAACTTCAGCTGACTATATCACATACGCCGCGCCTTTATAATAGCAGTACCTATACAACGTATATATGTAACGGAAAATATCTCAAAAAGTGTCATCCACACGAGTCACGTCGACTAATATTCCCGTTCGAAACAAATTATCTGCGTATGACTGCATATGTATATAACAATATTATATAATATGAAAAAATATTTTATACAGTATTATATAGAAGGCTATGAGTATAATAGATACGACTATATCTACGACGACAAGACGTTACACTTCAAACAAAATAATAATATGTCAGACATCCGTGCGTACGTTCTGTGTGCTGCAGTAATTGGTTCCGAGGAAATATCGCAAGTCGTCACATTTCACAGTTACAAACATAATTTTTTCATTATCACACCATATAATATGTTGGTACGTTATAGATTGCAATTTCCAACTGGCGGAGCCACCCCCCCCCCCCCCCCCCCTCCGAATATAATAACGCATAATAGATAATATTCAAATTATACAACGGTCGTATAATCGTTGTTATACAGCATCGTCTACGATTCTTGGCAGATAACAATTTATCATTATTATAATATTATGTACGTAGCCAATTTTTTTTATGCACATCATTTTAGCCACGCGTGACACCGACAATGGTAAACGCAAATTGTGCGAACAAACGGATGTACCGTGAATGCACAGAATATCAAAGAGATGACATACAATAATTTAACTAGGAGATGAAGAATAATATTTATCTGTTATCGGTTAGCTGCCATGATTACACTTTAGCTATGCGCGGTCGGCAACAATTAAAAGTACCTACCCAGGAACAGTCAGTGTGTGTATTTAATATTATATCGAAGAAAATATGTTTTGATAATATTGTTTTATACTGCACGAAGAGACATGTATTATAGGACTTATATTATATTTTGATCGTCTTGCAGTAATTTTCACTTAACTATATACGATTACAATTTACAACAATAATATTAACGCTTTGATCAAACCGACCATTCTGAAGTAGCACAGAGGATTTCGTTTAAAACCCAAAGATTGAATTTTTAAAAGAATATCATAATATTATAATATATTAATTTAATCTTGCATTATCGTGTTCCGGAGTAGAAAGATAAATATATAAAAGAAATAAAATACACCAATCGACAATTATTAATGAAAACAACAAATTGTATACACGGTTTTAATTTCAAATTTTTAAAATAATATAACCACGACATGATAATATATATGGGTATTTTTACAGACGCAGATTCCATAAGAGAATCCGTTTAGACCAGTCAAACCATTTTTAAATGTATAACCTTTTTAGATTAATTTTGGGGATCTGATTATAGATCAAATGAAACGATGCACCGCATGTTTTCCAAAACGAACTTGTGTGCAAAATTATACTATTTTACTCCAACGGCGGATAACGTATAATGTACATAATACATGTGTACAATTTTAAACATTATAATATGAGTTACCGTTCTGAATCATATTTCATATTTGGTAATTATTCTATAATGATTAATAGTAAATATTATTGCCAGTAATAGTGATATATGTGCAAATGTTTGTTAATAATTTTGTTGCAGTGTGGATCCTGTTCAAAACTATCTCGATACTCAGAAATCGGTTGATATTCGTTAAAACACGAAGGACGCTTGGATTGGATGTACTATACGAACCGATTGATGTAACATCTGTCACATTTGGTGAATTAATACAGTTACGTTACGGTGTTACATTGCATCAAAGTCCGAAATACGCATATTATATGTGTTTCCGAGCCAACCCATACTATTATAATATGTAAACATGATAAATTCGAATTTCTAAAATCTAAATAACGGTTATAGAGGGCTATGCAAATTGACTGCCCCTACAAGAAACCTGTGAATAATATAAGTTGACTTCGTGTCCCTATTGGCTCGTGATCCGCTGGAAACGGATGGCATGGATATGGAGGTGATCAAGAATCGTTACATCACCACGAAATACCACTATAATATATAATATAGTGTGTATAATATACACTCTTACACGGCGATGCTATGACGGTCAAAGATTATAAGTCAAGATTTGAGGCCGAAATTCCGTAGTACTGCACCACACTGTATACGTAGGCACTCGTGGACCCAAAAATAAAAATATGAAAATGATGGTACTATTATATCAAGGGTCGGGCCGTGGAGAACGCCTATAAAGTATATTATGATGGTGACAAAGCCATTGATAGTTTTCTATCGCTTCGATGTTTTCTTCACCGATTCACGGACGCCATATTTATATCAGCCAAATACTTCAAGTATGGGTACCTCCCAATATCATCATGCGAAATTGCATTATGACAATATCCTAAAAACTGTTTTGCTATTACAATAGGTGCTGAAGTCTTATTAAGATTGATTGGTTTAGGTTAATGATTATATTTTAAAATTCTATTGTTTAGTATAATAATATGATGTTTGGTCTATCAAGAAAAATTATATAGTATAGGTACATGATATTTTAAATATTTTATCATAAAAATTGTATTATAATTAAAATATTGATAAAGGCTAAAGTTAAATAGTGTTTAAAAACAAGGTAAATATGTGTGCTTACATCATTAGTATCTGTAGAGTAAAATATAATCATTTTAAAATTAAACTCAATTTTTATCATTAAGAGGAAAATAAAAATATTTTACACTTATATTGTTCTATACTTCTATCAGTTCTATCACGTAGGTACCTATTTTCCTGCCCATGTTTTAACGTTTAATTAAGTTTAATCAAAGTTACGTGATAATTGACTGTCATAGTGCCATACTTAATACAGTACGCCATAGTTAAGGCTATCGGTGCTGGCTAGGATATATTATATTATATACTATAGAGTATTAATATAGGCAAAATATTCGTTAAAATACTATAATCAGTAGGTTTTAGCAATACGCATATTGTATTATAACTAATAATATATCAATAAAAACAATTTAATGGTTTTGACGTAACTATACCCATACGCATTACACAAGAGAGTAATTTGTTTGAGCTGAACAGATATATAATATTTGATTTTACCATATACAATAATATACAATTTATACATATATAATGTATAGTATATAACTAGATACTTACAAGTATATTTTAGAGCTAATTTAACCGGAACTTCTTTTTACAATATAAATGTGGTATAAAACCCGACTGCGCATATGTATTATGGTAATACTGAATTGTCGTAAATGTCACTCTCGAACCGATACAATTAGGAAGTAAACATTTTTTTATTTTTACAGTCCATTGTTTAACTTCGTTTTAATAAGTTTAATGGGTTTTCAGATAGATTTACAACTCCACCGGGCACGGAGTACCAATAATTCGTGTGATCAATTTATACACAAAAGGATGTACGAAATGTGATGCATTGTTCTTATAGTACACAAATATTTTTCATAAGAACGTTCATATTTTAAGTTTTAATATTATGTAAAAACTGTACATTGAAATATTTGTAAGAAAAATTATTTTTAATGAATAAAGTTTTCAGCGGGGTGGTATTTTTAAAGCTGCAAATAAGAAAATATATTAAACATCTGTTGTAAAGAAATTGCTTGTGTACATAATTATTAAATAGTTATAGAAACCTATAAAATATAGTTACATATACATAATTACTGTACATGGATGACGATAGTAAAGTTATATATTATGATTTATATTTTATAATAATAATATATAATATACCGACTATACCAATATATATTAATATCGAAAACTGTTTCAACAATGTTATCGTTGTACCTGCAGTCGTAAGTTTAATATTATTATATTATTCAACACTTCTAGTCTTTTATTGTATTGACAATTGACATTTTTCCGGTTGCAGCATATTAAGAGAAAATCACAAAGAATCGATGCAACTGGTACAACTGTATTAAATTTCTGGTTTTACGATTATTATCCGTCAATTGATCGTATTGACTAAATATTGAATCTTTGAAACAATAATAACTCGTTATTTTTTAAAGGAATTCATTTTTGTATAGACTATACTAGACTATTCGATAATAATAAACCAATGTACAACATTTAGTAATATTATATTATAGTTGTCAGATTATTATTATTATCCATTAAAATGTTACACAGACAATAATATGTATAGATACTATTGCCATGGAGGCAAGTAATGTGTTCCCCTCCCACTTATTATCGCTACCGTTAAATAATAATTAAAAAATAAGTACTACTATCAAGTGAGAAATCAAGACGACTAACACCTAACTTGCGTCAACGAGCAGAATATAAGAAGGTTGATCTCGCGGTTCGACATCGACGTATGAATAACTACCAGCTGGTTTTCTCATCCAGATAAATAGACAAAAGTGTTACAATATTATCATAATTTATCTTCATCTTGATATTTTATACTTTTACTATACATATATAATATTTTAATCTGTATCTAGATTCTAGATACATTAGGTATATATACGATTGTGTTTTTTTTTTATCTAGAAAAATGTGTAAGTATTTACATTTTACAGTATTTATATTTGCGAACATCAGCTGGTTAGTGTTTAACAAGAAATACAAAATAGCTGTATACTTATCTTGTTTTTAAATTATAATAATTCACGTTAATACTCGAGAGCCGTACTACCTATATAACTGTAGAAAATACACTATTTGTTCGTTTAAAAATATTTTCTCGGTTTTAGTATGAAAGCAGAAAGATGCTATTTTATTAAGATCATAAATCTATACGGGTTTATATACACTTGTGTTTATATAGGTTTATTTTTTCTCTATGAAAAGAAAAACACGTTTGTTGGAGCATGATTCCATTTTGTAATAAACAAGTAAAATAAATAATCTCGAGCGGGTTGTCTCGGGTACGGCGAGCAAGACGATATATAGGACCGAAGACAATTTATTTATTCTCTAAAGCACATTGTTGTGTACAGCAAATAATTACTATACCAGTAGCACTTAGAGGGTCGTGTTTTCGTTAAGTTCAACACTTTAAAAGGTTCCAGTAGGTATATAGCAAAGTACTATTATAGTAATTGCATAGGTACGGTAGACAATTAAGGCAAACACGACCGAGCGTTTAGTTTAATAGTTTTTAATTTTAATTATTATTAATAAATATAATTTGTATTTTAACTGTTTTTGTATTATAGTCGAAAACGCCAGAAAATTGTTTCTAGAAATGCTGAGAAATAAACATACCTATGCGTTTAATGGGATATAATCCGATAGTAATTGTGTACACTGTACAATATGATGATAATATGGCAATGTAGTAATAATAGTACCTAGTTTGTGTTTTTGAAACGCTGATGTTTAAAATCTCTTTATACTTTTATAGAGTTTTTGCAACTGTTTTAATTCCTCAAGACAAACCGAACAATATTATTTTCACTACTAATTTTAATTTATCCCATCAAAATAAATACTTAAGGCAAATGGTTTAATAATATTATATTATAATTTTCAAATAATATTCACCGACTTCTATTAAGAAATATGAAGTATTGACCAATCACTGTCGTTGCATACCTACGTCTGTTTGACAAGGACCTTGCGGTCGAATAATTTGAATTTGGGTTTAAATTCCTGCTTTTCTCCCTTTGTATAATACATCATTTTAAATTGAATTACACATTTTAGTCGTTATATTATTGTTTGAATATACAATAATTAATAATTATTATGTACGAAGCGCATCACACAACAATGGTATATATAGTAATCTAATTTATATTTTAATTAATTTGTTGCCCAATAATCACACGCCCCTTCGTTACAAGACCACTTACAGAGGGTTGGATATTTCTCTATGAAGGAAGTTATTTTAAATAACGAAAATAAACCGTTCCGGGCACAAAATTATAAATGCATTATTAATAATTAAAACATGTTGGTTTATGCAAATGCTTAATACTTGACATGTAATTTAAGGGACAAAAAAGAGGAATTTTAAAATATACAATTCCTAGTTGCTATACTTGTATACATATTACAATATATTTACACTCTTATTTACATATATTATAATATATATATATATTGATAACCTAACCTAACCTGAATATTTATAAGCACATAAAACCTATTTTAATCATAGGACATTTGATCAAAGTTGAAAACAATATATACTCTCTATCAGCGATTCTGTGAGTCACTATTGCGTTTTTAGAAATAACTCAATAATTCAATTAAGTATTTCAATTCACTAATTAATACTTAATAATTACTAAATTTAGCATTTATTTTTTATTTCACATCTTTCATAGTTTAATAAGAGTGATTTTTTGTGTTATGCGCAAAAATAATTGGATATTGTTTTATATTACATTATACCAGAAATGCGTCATTCGAGGATTGAATTTGAAATGTTCAATAAATTATTATAGGTACCTATATCATTTAAAAAATAATAACTCACAAAACCTCGGTATTTCAAATTTGCATGTTAAAAAAACTCCCGTATTTAATAGCATTCACAAATATAATTTTTTACAAATGAAAAATCGTCGTCCGGACTCGTCAGTTTTCCCATTGTGAATTATTTCTCAAAAAAAAAAAAAAACACCATTAGTTGAAATCCACTATGTATACTGATTTCTGAGTTTATACTATATAATGGTGGTCGGTAGTCTTTGGTTAACAATAAATAACATTATACATATACATATTATATTATATTTTTGATATAATATCGAAGAGCTATATGCTCAAAACATTATTGGTACTCTTAAATAAATTAAATTCCCGTAAAAAGAATAATAAAATGAATTATTTATTTTTTAAGTCTGCAGTATATAACGACGTGCAAAACAAAAGCATATCATTCAATAACTACAAAAGTTATTATTATTATCATTATCATATTTTGGTACCTAATTTATCATTATAATAAAAAAAAAATGCCAGTGCCCGTTTCTAATTTGAAAGTTTAAAACGGTGAGATGAAAAAGTCAAAACGCCATGTGGGATTATTATAAATTTTGTTAATTACCGGTAGTGCAAGGGTATACCTATATATATGTATAAAAGTTTAAATTAACAATACGAAATTAATTTCACTGGGCATTGTGCCAGTCATAATTTTATAAATATAAACAATTAAACAAAATATAACTGCAAAATCGTTCTTCAGTATATGAGCACACAATTCCCCGCAGCGTTTAATATTCATATTTGATGGCACTAAGCTACTGCAGTCGGCACAGCAGGCCCCGCAAGCAGTGTCGAATAATATTCATTTAAATTTCCAACAAATGTGATTTTCAAGCTTTCCCGTTCGTCGTCATCCCCCCGGTATTGTACACACACACACACACACATATATATATATATATATTCATATAATATGGTAGATCGGTTTGCCTCGACTATCCAAACAACAAATATTCCTTAAGCGGATTTATCGTGTATACATTTATATTGTAATATAAATATATATAATATATATATATATATATGTGTGAATGATATACGCTGTACATACAATGCGTATATATGGGGTACTCCATAGTCCGTGTATAATATAATATATTATACTCGCAACGATTAAAAACAACTAGAAAATCATCGCTACCGATAAGAAGGCTTTTCGAGGGTTCGATAAATACAACCCGAATGGAATTATACATGTCGCACCCGGTCCGAGAGAAATGTCCCTAACCACCGTCGCCAATCGAATTTCCAAAATCAAAATTTATCGTCGGCTTATAATCTAATATTTTAGTACAACAATCGGATAATAATTTTTCGACGCCAAATACACGCCGGGGGACAAGGGATGGGACCACAGTCAAGTGGGTATTATTGTATATGCGTTTGCCCGAGGGAATTCACCGACGTAGCGTTTTCATTTTTAATGAAAAAACCTGGTCAAACACCATTATGCAGTATCTACTCAAACTCTCTCACCCTTTTTTTTCTCTATATACTTATACACGCACGTCCGATTGCGAGTGGTCATCATTAATGAACGCGTTTCCCCGAGTCGACCACCTCTGCGGCAGCACACGACGTCGGTGTAAAAAATACACCCTGAATATTCAATTATACTGTGTATACCTAACCATAATATTTATTTGGTTTTCAAATAAAATACGTACGTTTGAATAATGATATGAAGCATATTTATTATACTCCGAGAATATACCGAAACGATTGAACAGTAGGTATATATACCAGATAACCTACCTATTAGACCCTTTCGCTTCTGCAGTATACAATTTTACATACGTATTTCTGCGTTACATAATATTAATTATATTATTATAAGTGTAACGCAGAAATCAATGTGACAATATCGAAGCGAAATAGTCGTCGACAAACAACACACGCACGCGCAGAGTACCTGACCTCGTTTATAATGCATCATCTATATTCAATATATGTATAGAAAATTGTCCTTGTCAAATACCGAAATATCGGTAATGAATGGTTCTGCAGGAGTAGGTTTGTGATTGTGCGGAAAAAAAATTGTAAACGATTGCCGAAGCTTAAAAAATATATATGTTAAAAAAAAAAACACTATACCTTTTTGCCTCGGGCGACCGTAGAATAATGTACGTATATATATGTATGTGTAGCTCCGACACATAATAACCTACCTATATATATACCTACCTATATAACCTATCTATATATATTATATATATACGCTGTTCGGGGACACGACACAAGACATATGGATCGTTTATGCGACCAAACGATCAGGTCGTTTTTTCGCCGCCCGTTATGTAGAACGGAAAGCGATTTTTCAAAATGACAAAAAAATTGCTCGGCTCGTTTTTTACAATTGACGATGTGTAGTTCATATTATATCCGGGTAGTATGTTTTATCCCGTAGCATTTATTCGGTGTGACAGTGATCAAAACGTAATTTACAACGAAACGACTTCGTGCACAAATGTGTATTACTGCGTTTTATCAATTATTGTAAGTACGGCCCAACTATCTGTAGATATACACGTATTCTTTTGACATGTTCATTTGTTGTACCATAGTAAGCGTTTATTTATTTTATATGAAAAATATCGGAGGTAGAAACTCAAGTAGTTAGTCTCGGATTCAGTGGAGAATTGGGCTTATACCCCCCCCCCCTTTTGTAAGTGTATTATACTATGTAAATAATAAATACTTAATGATAATACCTATATCCATAAATTAAAACATAATTATAATTGTTAGTATTGGTTCCTGCTTATGCCTATCAAATTTGTAAAATTCATCATAATTTAAAACAATATATTATTAATATTTTTAATTAACTAATAGAGGTAGTTAATATGTATATCGTATAAAAATTATATTTGTTGTCTTTCTGGAAAAAAATTAATCACCCTTTTTAAGTCTTATCACATCTGAGAGGTATACCCGCGCATATATCAAATACCTGTAGTTCCTAACTAAATACTTGGAAAATCAAAAACGTTTCAAAAGTATTCAGTTAAAGGCAAAACATGGATACTATATATAGAGAAATGTAGGTTTTGCATACATACACGGGTATCTATAAGTATAATATTATACAAGTCGGTTTGGCTTTGGATTACTCGGAGACGGAATAGAGAAACATTTTATTATATATGCGTACTGCACTATAAATATATACAGCCTATATGTACATTCCACCGTTGGAAAACACAATTACCGTCTATAATACTCTATATACACAAAATAAACCGCTACCCACGTGAATGGTTCGTTTTTCAATTACTTATATACGTGTACAGTACACTCGGACGCTAAGCCGCGGTATAAACTTCAGAGCATGAGCAAAAACGCGAGTTACAAAAAAAAAATGCGTGTGAATTTTCCCCAGAATCGTAGCCCGCGAACGAACACCGATCGATCGCCTTTTTTGTAACATGACTTTCTGACAGCTCGGCGCAAAGGCAAGACAAAATTACGGCGCCTTGCTGGCTCATATATCATACAATATAATATGCACCGAGGCGAAATGTTTGAAAAAAGGCTGCAACAATATAAACATTGTGAATTTTGTTGGAGTGGTCAACCAAACGCATGCAACGTGGTCACCTTCAAGTCGGGGGGCATATTATATACAGTACAGAAACCAAAATGAAATCAAACGTGAATTTCTGAACGTATAAATTTGCTGCGTTACTACACTCAGGTGTATGGCGAAGACGACGCATTCCCTTCAAGAGCAGGAAATCAAAACGTATCGGAGCTGTACGAAAAATACGAAGTGCTCATAACTATATATACGTTTCCGAACCGGACCGGCGAAGAGGGAAACCGTCGAGGGGCGCAGGACCGTTTTGGCCGGCACGCGGACACTTGTCTCTCGGCTTTCAATTAATCTCTCTCCGTCGTTATACATTTCCCCTCTTGCACACGGCCGCCGCGTGTGTGTGTGTATACCGTATATACATGTAATCGGATAAAACGTTCAAGAATAGAACACACACGAGCAGCAGCATACGGCAACCCGATGGACGGTAAAGATTTTTCATTATTATTTTCGACTTGGCAGAGAAACGATGTACATAAACTGTGTGTGCTCGCCGGGTATTTATGTTATACAGTGCGGCGCGCGCCTGGTCGGTCCGTGTGATCGTCATCGTCATCATCTGCGACGGCGGTGGTTCAAGTTTCTCTCTCTCTGTTTAACAATGCATGCCCACGCATATAATGATGTCTGTCAAGTGACTCGAACCCCACATAACGCGATTTGATGAATTATTATAATGATAAACGTCTGTACGCACATTATTACAATATCGTATACGTATATATTATAATATAGTAAACAGAAACAGCCCTCCCCCCACCAACATCAATACCACCACCGCTGCCACCACCACCGGGAGTGGATTCTATTTAGACGACGACGTATATCCGCCTTGTGCCCCGTTGATAATTTAATTTTAATTAGCGCAGCATCCCTTCTCGGCGGTGTGTGTGTGCGAGAGTGTAATTAATTCTCCCCGGGACGATTATGCGTGGATAAGAAGACTGTCGGAGATAATATTATAATACTATAGGAAGATGAGCGTAATATTGTATAATATACATGTACCTATATATATATATATATATATGTACTTTTCTAAACGTTTTGTTGTGTACACACATATATACACAGCGACCGTAGTCTTCTTCGGTGAGGTCCCACGTCGACGTATAACACAATAATGCGGTCCGGAGAAATCGTTAAAAATACAATGCAGCTCTTAATGGCCCACGGGCGTTTTGTCTCTTTTTTCTTTTTCTCCGGCCAGTTATCTTCGTGTGTCTCTCCCTCTTCGCTCTCGCTCTACGGTAGGTAGGTGTACTCACACCGCGGCGAAGAGGAGCTCTTTATCGAAAAACTATTACTGCTGCAGTCGTTTCGATACGGACAGAAGGAGAGGAACGCATGCCCATTGATGACTATGTTCCGGGCCAACGATTAAAATCTATAGGTACGCTCGTTTATCGCACTCGCCGCCGCCGCCGTACTCGGGCGTCGGCGATGGTGTGCGCGGAACATAATATTTATATTTTTTTCCTCCTTTATCTCTTTATCAGCCTCGTATACATTATGCACTATATAATAATAATATATTACACACACACACATGGGTTTCACGGCCCAGCGGTTTGCGTCGACAAGACTTTTGCACGTCGCATTCTCAGCGTCAAGTTGGAGCAAATACGGTTTCCAGAGTGAAATCGTGCCGTTGTCGTGTATGCATATTATATACATATAGGTACCGATGCTTCCCCGACTGCGGGTATATTTCCGTACGCTCTCGTAGTCACGTGTTTAATGGAAATTTTAATCCTTACGAGAACGCTGCGACGACCCAAAAAAAAAAAAAATACAGCAGATTGCGTTTTTTTTTTCAATTCCAAACGACCGTCCCGAGAATAAACAGTCCGTCGACGGATTACGGTAAGCCTGAAATCCTCAAACGAGTTTCTCGTCCACACGGACGACGACATCGGGACTCAATATTCAGACGGCATAGTTTATCGTATGTTTCTGATTTCGGAAATCTTATTTTCATCATTCCTCCGGAGCGTAAAGCTCGTCGGGAACGACGAAAAGTCACGTTATAGAAGGCAAAACCCAGAATATTATTACCAAGACGTGTTTGCACATTCGTTACACTCCGACCTTACGGCGAAGTCCAGATGATGACGTGTGTAGTGTGTTTCTCCGCATTCGAAATAATTGAGTTTATAAAACTATCCGACTTTTAATCAGCTAAAGAAGGATATCCGATACGTGGTATCGACCACGCAGTTTAATTCA
Source organism: Macrosiphum euphorbiae (assembly GCA_949089665.1). NCBI lineage: Eukaryota > Metazoa > Arthropoda > Insecta > Hemiptera > Aphididae > Macrosiphum > Macrosiphum euphorbiae. The sequence goes on along the minus strand of CARXXK010000003.1, from coordinate 2,640,502 downwards.
TTAATTCCCACACTAGGCCGCAGGTGTGCACGCGTTCGTGTGGTTGCAATATTAATATTTACATACTGTCCCATTGTCAATCGAAACCGGATTAGGTAGACATTATATTATTATGCGCGACGAAGCGATTGTTCAAAAGCATTGAGAAATCCAAGAGAAACCGATTGAGATTTGATAAAGAAACGTTTTAAGTAAATACCTCCGAGCCGTATAAAAGTCTAACTATTTTAATAAAACTTCAGTTTTCAAATATTTACTTTCTCCGTGCGTTTGGTCCAGTGAAGCGAGAAAATGTCCAACGTTCAGAACTTTTTGCTTAGTGACACACAACTAACAATATTGTCATATACTGATATTGCGCGTATAAAATTTAATTCCTAAATCATAAGTTTTCCAGTTTAATACCTATGCATATTTAAATATTGTATTTACGCTAAAAAATTACATACTAATTTAAGGATATAATTACCACAGACATTATTGGTCTGTGAACAAAAAAAAATTCACATAAACAATAAATTGAAGCACGCGTTAAGCACAACAATGGTTTGAAATAAAAAAAAAAAAACGGTTTCGTTCCCACATTTAAAGATACTCATAAAAGTGTATTGAGTGCCAATTGATAATAAAGAGTGGAAAATGGAATATTATTTTTAGGTAATTTGTTTAATATATTATTTAACAATGTACCTATATCACTCAATGCACCAAATCAGCCCTTCTCATGGTTATTAACGTTTCTAAAAGTAATACCTGAGCACTTGAAAAAAAGTAGGTACATTCATTGTCAAACGGGTCATCAACGTCAACCGTTATCTTTGGATTGTTTCATCTAACATCAATATCGTAGTGTACACCTTTGTTCTATTCTTTATTTCATATTATTCTTTTGTTCTTTAAATCAATTTAACGACTAACTATTGTTGACTTTTGAGAAACATCATTCTTGTCACGTTCTGTCGGTAAAATTATACAGACCAGGAATGATAAATAACTCACTAATAGAAAATCTTATAGATTTTTTTTTAATTATCTTTATATGAAAGACACACAGAAGTAGATACATATATAGTAGTAATAAATTATAAAAGCAGTACGTTTTTTTTATCACATGCAGTAAGACCACTGGAAAGATGTTTTAAAAATGTGAACATACCATTAATAATTCAGCGTCTATTACAATATTTTAAAATTAACTATGTAAGTACTATATTTTAGAATTCCTTGAAATATTTAGATTTTATACTCGAACATCTAACACAGTTGTATAACTATTCCGGATCACAATGGGCTAAGTACTTTTGTAAATTGTTGTAACAACATAATTGCATCGAGTACTATTAAAAATATATAATATATACAAGCCTCGAAAGATTATGCAATATTATCAGCGATACCTGTTATAAGTTCTAACAACATTTCTAGTGCCTAATTATTCGTAAATTATCAAATACGAATATTTACTATGTCCATACAAGTGGTATTCGAACAACCAACCCAAAGAAATATAATTAATTCACTTGTTATAATGTTTTGAGCTACAGGCGATGCAGTCAAGATATTTTCTGCTCGAAGATCGTTAAAAGACTGGCTGACGAATAAAAGAAAATATAGGTCCTTGAAATACTATTGGATACGATTTAATACGAATCACAATAACGGAATGTCTGGACGGTCTTATAAATCACATTGCAGCTGATCGACATAATATGTCGATTATTGAAATTTGGAGATTCTAACAAGGTATAAAATAAACAAGCCTTCGGGCTTATACTTTACACGTAAGTGTTGATAAAATTAATTTAAACTTTTAATTTCATCCCATGACGATTAGTTAAAGTATTTTAAAAAGTATTTGAGATTAAACATGTCGAGTGGAGTATTTTTTCTCTTAATATTACAGGCTCTCATGATGATGGTCAAATAATACGTTCAGGTTTCGAACAAAATCGATTTCGAGCAAACTACTTTACGACCCTAAATGTTCGGTAGGTACTTAAATCCCAGGTAAAAGAGTTCAAACAAAATTAATAATTACTATAAAAATGAAAAATACTACAATCCCTCCTTATAATTTATCGTTTTTCTAATATAAATAACATTTTTAATATCATTTTTATGCGTCGATTTTTTAAAAAGGAAAAAAACTGATGGAAACTAAAAATATATTTTTTAATAAGATAAAACAAAAACAAAAAAATCAATATTATGAAACATAATTTGTTTCATCCTTTAAAAACATTTATATAGCCATGTATAGATATGCGAAAACGATGGTTAATAATTCAATAGAATATACTGATATTCCCTGGATTGTTTCTCATTGGTATTGTATATTCTGACTGAGGTTTAGAAAACGTCATTGATTATTAATGAATTTATGGTAGCTACAAACCCGTCGAATTGTTATCGACTCTATAGTCTATACTCTATACTATATAGGTATAGACTTAACTAAAGGTATAGTTGTGTGTAAATAACTTGCACAAAAATGTATAGTAAATATGTAACTAAATTATAATAACAAAAAATAACGTTATTGCAAATATAACGATGATATAAATTCGAAAAAAAATAGTAAGAATCAGATTTATAATAACCTTGTCCCAATAATGCAACAAATAATGTCCAAAAAAAACATAAACGATCTCTAGACATTGAATTAAAAATAAGTTTTCAAGTAATTTTTTTCCCATCATATTGGTAGAAAAAAAAAGTCGTTAACAACTTCAGGGAAAAGGCAGATGAATGAGGACGGTTTATGACATGCCAAAAACGAGTTTTTTTCAATCGGATATAAACTCGGCGCCACATAAAACATTATGACGGTAAACATTACGTCGGGTTTCGTCGTGTATGATATATTATATTCTCTACAATATTCTAGAACACGGCGTGCAGTTAAATTAATTATTAATTGACAAAACATTTTTCAAATTAAAAATAAAATCACACCAACGGACATAGATTACTATAAAAAAAAGGGAACCACTGTTGACATAATTAAGTAGGTATCTACGAGGCTACGCTGCGTGGGTAGCAATATAGAATACTAAAATAGACGGCATTATAATCAAACCTTTTCTTTTATGCAAGTGTTGGGTAAACTATAGTATAATATTCAATTTCCAATAGAATATAGAATATTTGATTCTATCATATACAATATAGGTAATAAATAATAGATGTACAACACAAAATAAAGAAATATTTTACTGGGAGTATGGACGCATGACTGCGAGGTTTATAACTGCTGATCAATATAAAATGTCAAGTTCCTAATGTTTATAAAGAAAAAGGGCACACATGTCAAACTGTATTATTTAGGTATATAAAAATTGATCTGATGACAATCCTGCACGGTCGCATGGATATAACTTTACAAAAGGTAAGTTTTATTGAAAACATATTAGTAAAACGTCAGTATGGCTCACAACTTTCCTCGTGTAGGTACTTATCTAACTCTTATCTATATGTATTTACATTTTTTTCAATGTTGTTCATTTTATGAATTTAATAATAAACTAAGACGGCACAACATATTGACGGGGGGGGGGGGGGGCAAACAGATGTACGTGATAGTTATAAAGGGTAGCAGATTTCAAACTACCTATATGGAGCAAAAAATAAACTACCTACTGAGTAATTTTCACATTAATCAACCCATTATTACATTAGTATTTTTTTCATTACAAATTAATTATATATCGATTCTATAAATGCCTATGTGTTTTTACAGAGTGAATATTGAATAATACCTATTATACCTATAAGTAATATCATTATTTTAGTTTGTAATTACATTAGTATAATCAATGGTATAATGTTATAAATCGTAATTAAAATTATCATTATTTAAAATAAATATTAATTTCAGTTCTCATAAAATAGGTGTAGTATAAAATACTGTTCCATCGACCTGCAGAAGAAGGTAGAAATATTTCGCATGAAACATGTCAAGTTATAAATACATCAATAATACTCGACACGATAATGACAACTATATAAAGTGAGAATTGTTCTTAGAAAGACGAGACAAGAGAGTTGAGATCAAACGAAGCCACGAAGGAGATAAAAAAACAATCTTTATACGAAATTGCTTTTATACATTAATTTTGGTCACCTTCATAGTAATGAGTTGCACTCAAATCCATTTGCATTTCAATTCCAATACCATTTTATCTTCTCTTCTCAGGCATGAAAATATACAATCCTTAAGATAAATGGTCGATTCATAGTTAACGATATATACCTAATGTTTAATGATATAATATAATCTCAATTTTTCAACTGAAATGCCAATACATTTTACGATTGTGTTATTTTTCTTCTAATCGAATTTATAATAAAAATGATTCACAATAGAAGAAGTAAAGTATATTGTAGGTCTGTATATATTCCTTAAATCCCTTTCACTTGACAAAATATTTCTTGACAATACGTCAATACTATTTTATAACAACAGCAAACTAAATTACATTACTATTTATTTTTGCTACTTTATAAAAAAAAAATTGAAAAAATTGAAATACAGTATATGTTATTAAATATTATATGCATAGTTCTAAATGTAATAACTATACCAAAATAATATTCTAGAACCAAAATATAATTACACTATAGGTAGTTCAAAAAGGATAGGAAATTAAAATTAAAATTAATCCCTAATGAATATCAAAATGACAAATAATTTAATCCTAATTTGAATACAAATCACAATCAAGCAAATATTTTAACCAAAAATACAATTGCAATGACAATATTTCTAAAATTATTTCAAATGTCTGTAAAATTGGCAAAAGGACCTACCAGTGTTTCTAGTATAAAAATAATAAATAATATTAATGTACCTATTATTATTTATTATTTATTAAAATATAAGTGGAAAAAATTGTGAAAAACTAAACATTAAACATTTTTATTCGCATTTGTTATATTTCAATTTTAAAGTGAATTATTAGTATTTTAAAATTGTAAATTGTCTATACATCATTTAATATTCATAACTCAATTCAAAATTAAAATATAACGAAAAGCTGATGAGATGCCCTAGATAATATTCTTACCTTTAAATTGTATAAGAGGTCAATTCACTCTAATTTTAAAATTAACGGGGCTAAACGTGATCTGCTGAGCTTAAAATTTTCAGGTATGTCGTACACGTGTAAAACGGAGACAACATATGCGGGTGCGACGTCCTCTTAATACTAAAGATGTAATTCAAGATACGTCCACACTACACACACATAAAATGATTTATTTATCTAGTTTATCTTCATTCTAGTTCTAGAAGTCCTAATCGACCTAATATAGATAACTAATTATATAAAGACAGTAACACCACGGTATTATCGGATATAACTACCAATATTATATCAGTACCTGGTAGTTGTAGGTAATAGGTATACGAATATCGAATTAAGGTTTATTATCTGCAATAAACTTATAAGAACTTTCAATAAATCATGTTCAATTTCTACGGCCCCGTACACTAAACTAATAACATAAGTACAGACCAATAAACTATTAAAACAACAAGTACAAGTTACAAGTAACTATATTATGAGATAACAATATTTTAAGCGGTGTAAAATGCCGATAAATAAAAAGACATGGATGAGTGTTGCCGTATCAATGCTACATCTTTCGAAACTTATGTGTTTTATATGATATGTGTTTATTTTTTGTACTATACTATTACTATAATAATAATTAATTACCTTAAAATATCAAGTTGATGGAATTCTAACAAAATATTATCACATAAATATACCCTATGACCAAGTACCTACAACTTACACATGTGCCAATAATCTTTACTTCACGGTGAGAAAGTCCAATCACGAATCAATAATGCTTAAAATAACTTTACGTCTGCTATAGACCCCGGAGGCGGTCTCATTTAAATTTTTCTTCAGCCAGTTATAATCAGAACATTTCAAGAACTAATGGACTTTGTTAAATTTTTTTTTTTAAGATTTAGGTTTTCAAACTATTTATGATAGGCTTCCGTGTTGTCCGACCATTACATTATTACAATGGTTCTCTTCATGACCGCGACTGTCAAATATTTTATTTAGTACTTACATTAGTACTCCCTACCCCTCAAATTACTATTCTAAAATATTTACTTAATAACATATTATTATTCTCAATTCAGCCCTTCGTTATTACAGTTTTTGAATCATATATATGTATACGACCTATGTACAATGGTGGAAACTAGGGTGGGTCCGTGATAGACTAGATTGGAGCGTTCAATAATAATAATTCTATGGTTTTAAAAATATACTGTACTTTATAATATATTTGGGAGTTTTGAATTTTGAATTTTGTACGAACTACCAGATAATGTGAGTATTAATTGATTAATTATTATTTTACTATACATACTGTTGTATTAAGCGTTTAATACAGGTATAAGTTGAAAGGATGTAGTAATAAGAAATGTTAGTACATAAAAACTAGGTTAAGAAAACAATTATAGGTAAAAATAATAAATTAGAATACCACAGCCATTCAAATTCTATAAACATTAAACATATTGCATGTAACTAGGTTGAGACAACAATTATATGTAATATAATAACAATTAAGTATAATATTTTAACTATAGCGACAATCGATATTATTCCGATAGTTATTCGATTTTAAGTTTAAGATATAAGGAACATATGTTAAGACAGAAAAGGGGTCAGAGGGTGGTGATCGTGTGACTCGATTATCACTGGGCATCAGAGTATAATAAAATGCTTATATTAATATTCGTTTGTTTATTTGTGTACGTCCGTGATCGACGTATACGACAATACTTATTATTTTTTTTTATTATCATGTATATATTTTTTTAATTCATTCTAAAAATCTTCAACATCTTCATCGCCCCGACCAATGGATTGGACCAATACATTGGAGTTGGCCAAAATATTATTATTACATAGAGTGGTTGTGTTCAAAGGACGTAACCTGTCACGAATTAGAACTCAACTGCAATCATGCGATGATGTCCTCCCTCAATATTTAAAGGCAACATAGTAAATGCAACACCCCCCCCCCCCTGATTTAGCGTTAAGCATGTACGTCATTATTGTGTATTGATTATACTATACACGACGTAATAGATTTATTATGGGTAGTAAATAGTATTAGTAGCACGTATACATATTGTTATTATGCGTTTAAGTTTTTAACACAATGTACGTTTGTAAAAAAATATCACAAACAATGATGTAAATTATATTATTATGCATTGCGATTTCGCTACCGTGTACCGGAATATCCTGATTAGGGTGACTAGTCCTTCAAAATTCGCTAAAGTGTTTCGAGGAATCCATTGAATCCCACGTCCACGTTTTCGGAACACGAGCGAATAACAAACGCGCCCTATATCTCCTCCCCAACTATACCAAACACATATTATATTTATACACATTATACACTATGCATATTGTATATGACTGTCGGTTCGACTCTGCTAGACGACGCATAATTTAGGTACTTTTACTAAACAGCAGTACCAAACATATTGTAATGTAGGTAATGTATAATATGGTCGTCGTTGTTTTCACCATCGAATTTTAAACCATCCTCTCGTCCCCGCGAAATTATTACTGTTGGACCGTAATCGTCGATCCGTTGATGTTCGTCGTATGATGTATACGTGTAATACATCACACACGAGACCGCCGCAGGATAGAACACATTATGATTATGATGGACGGGAGGCGGCACGAGAAGCGTCTCTCATCGCATAGTATATGAATAACGGGCGTACATCTCGTGATGTACAGGGTACGCGTATATCATGGCGCTTTCCCGAAAACCCCACGGCCCACACATGTGAGTACACGACACACCCACCCCGTATACAAAATACCATACCTAGCCTCCTATATTATAAAACTGCCCTCGTCGACTGTATTAATGTGCGGGACGCAGCCTGCGCCACCGCCTCTGGTGTGATAAATTACGGTTATTCCCTAGACACATGACGGCAGACTTTCTGTAATTGACCGGCGCGGTGCGGGGATTGGAATATATATTATGGTATGGGCTTTTGCGCGGGACGAAATAATAATAGTGAAACGTTAGGCTTTGACACCATCATACCACAACGGCGGTGCACGCAGGAACAATGAACTCATATTTTTCTTTCTTCTTTATAATAATATAATATTTCGTATTAAATCTGGATATCGATATTATAATATATATTATTGATATGAACTAAACCACCATCGGGACACGCCACCACCTGTCACCAGAGTGTTATTACTTATCATGTTATATTATGCACCTATACGTATAATGTCGAAAATTGAAATCCTCACGGCGGAAATAACACGAAATACGAACAGACATTTCTACCGCAGCTGCGACAGGGAGAGAAATAATAATAATAATACCGGTGAGTGTGTAATATGTACATGAATTGTAATTAATACTCTGCAGAGTCGAGCGACGGGACATAGGTGTAGTCGTGTAAACGACGTACTACAGCGAATTCGCCTGTTTCGAAATGATACCCGAGATCATACATAATACGGATTTCCGGCCACCATCCGATCGAGAATATTCCGGAAGCTTTGCGCCGCCGAAACTAGATGCTGTTGCATACGGAGACTTATAGATACTATGAATTTATGATTTCTGTTCCGTGCTGTTTGACCAAACCATATGATAATAGTATTCAATATTGTTATTATAATATTATATATTTATACCTATTATTAATGTTACTGCGTTGGTGTCGGACGACGAGTTACCCCATCTATATATATAAAAATGAATGTATGTCAGTGTGTCAGTGTGTCTGTGTGTCTGTGTGTCCATGTTACCATGGTTACCAAGGTTGCCATGGTTACTAAGGTTACCAAGATTTCATATCAATCTATATATATAAAAATGAATGTATGTCAGTGTGTGTGTGTGTGTGGGTCCATATTACCATGGCAACCATATCTGTATATAAAAAACAGTAAGCCGATTGACTGCTATCAACGCACAGCTCAAACCATTGGACGGATCTGGCTGAAATTTGGCATACAGATAGCTATTATAATATAGACGTGCGCTAAGAAAGGATTTGCCAAAATTCGCATTTTAAATAGGTGCTGAAACAGGGACATTGAGATTCACGATAGAAATTGGAAATTTTATTTTTATTTATTTATAGTTGCCATTGGTTACAGTCTACATTAGAAATTAGCATTTATTTATTGGTTGCCATTGGTTATTCGGGCAGATCAGGTACAAGCTTGCATCAAATCGAATTATTGAACAATGCTTACCAGGGTGGCAGAGTTGCACTTACCGCAGAAAATTACACCCAAAAGGAGTTCAACAATCATAATTTTTTTAAGAGTTGCGATTTTTTACGAGCAACCAAATTTATTATATTAATCCACAGTATTACATCAAAATAAACTTGGTATAACTTTGATACTTTAGAGTTAAATCATACACTTCCGTACAAACAGCACGGGGTCCGCGATCTACCGCAGGTAGATTGCCTACTTGATAATGTACTGCCGCGATTCAGAATTTTTATTCAGGGCAACGGGAAAGATAAGATAAATTTTGAACACCATACACGTTAATGAATTGAACAAAGTTTGAGTAGGTGGTATTGAGTTGATCCATTTAACGGGCGACGAAGTGCACGGGATCAGCTAGTATTATTATATTTGCCAGATTGTCAAGAGCAGGGGCGTACTCAGGAATTTTCAATGGGGGGGGTTGAACATTTTGTTTTTTATCACGGGGACTTTGTCACCTCCTTTTTACAAATATTAAATATAAACATGTTAATGTACCTACTCTACAGAAAATAAATTTCAAAAATGAAAAATGTTTATTTAAAGAACAATATTCCGATTCCGATTGATTAACGTGTTCATGTTTTCTTTTAAGATTATTGTAGGGTTCAATGTACTTAGAACTTCCAGGCACACTAGTAAAAAATGTTATTATTTTATTTTTATTTTAATTTTTTGACTTTAAGCGTTTATGGAAAAAGAATAAATACTTAAATTTTAATACTATCATTAATATTTTTCAAAAGTATATTAAATTACTATACATTTTAATAATTAATCTGTGTGAAATAATACAAGTAATTTTAGTATATACCTAATTTAGAAAAAACAATTAATAATTTTGATTAAGGGGGCCTTGACAGTTTTACCTACATTAAATTTAGGGAGCCTCACGACAAAAAAAATTGAGAAATACTGTACTAGATTATAGTGTAAAATATCTAAATATAATAAATATAACTAGCTGTCCCGGTAAAAGATCATGTTTTTAATGTTGCATTTCAATTTAAAAACTACATATACGTTTTTCACTGTTTATTTTTCTAACATAATTTATATTTATTGAAGAAATATATAAACAAATTTTTTGACAAAGGTTGGTTGCTCAATACACAGTCAAATATTAACCAAATATATCATAACGCATTATGTCAAAACAAGAATGATATTCACTTACAAAAGAAAAAAATGAGCAAGGTTCTAAAAACAAGAAAACACCAAAAAAACTAAACAATTTTTCAAAATTAGTTTGAAGTTTTAAGATAACTATTATTGAATAATATTATAATATAAATAATATACCTAATCATAAAATAAAATATGCAAAATATTTTAAACATGTTTTTAGTTTTTTATGAGCACTAGAAAATAATACTCCACTCTACCAGACTACTATTAGAATTAGGAGTAGAATCATAATAGTTTTAATTTAATTTAAAGATTTTAAGAAGGATGTAAATATCCAAAGAAGTGACTAAATTATACATAATATTTTTTTCTAATTGATGTCTATTCGATAAAAATATTGCCAATGAATAAAATGCAAATGTAATGTATAATTACAGGCTCCAAATTTATTATACCAACTCAATTAAAAAAAAAAACTTTTTATGATTCAATGTTTTTGTAAATACTGACTTCAATTTTAAAAAATATTAGCATTTTAATTCTGAAGTTTTAAGACATTTTGCATTTAACAGAATGAATATACAGGCCTTCGTAGGACAAGAAGCGCACTCTGGTGACTATAGAACTGTGGTAATATTTTCAATCAAGAGTGTATACGTATAGGGGTCCAGAGTGACGACAACTTATCAATACACCTTGTATGTTTGATTTAAATTTTATCTGGTTATCATAATACAGTTCTTAACAGATAATGCTTGTAATCGTTGTATAATGCATGTTGATATAAAATTGAAAATAAATATTTTTGTTTATTTTTTCCCTTCTTAAAAATTTTTTTTTAGAAAATTGCTCCTGTGAATTATATTATGTATAAACAAGAACGCACAAAAGTGCATCGGTTATTAAGGTCATGGGAGGGGTTCAAACCCCACGAACCCCCCCCCCCTTGAGTACGCCCCTGGTCAAGAGTCATCAACGTTCACGTCTTACTCGCGCAGTCCGCTCCTATACCGGATGATTTCAATGTCGTTCTGTCGTTTATAATTATTGTTATTATACTACTATAATATTATGTCTAATAATTATTATTATTGTTAGAATGGAAATGTATGATCCCCGGTCGGTCATGACGAGATTCATTTTTTTTATTACAGCAATATTCGGATTTAATTAAACGGCCAAAAGACAATAGCCCCGAAATATATTTTCTAAACAATCAAACATTTGTTTCTAAAGGATTTATTTTTCATTAAGATTTTATTAAACCGATATACAGTTTGTCGGGACAATAGTAAATAGAATAATAATATAATAGTAATAATTATCAACCATAATTCAGGACTTATTTCGGTAGTCTGTTTTGTGTCGTTAACTTCATTTAATTGGCTGTATAATTAAATCGGAACGTGCGGGGAACGTGTAGAGGTGTAGTCTCTGAGTTTTATTTAGATATTCTTAACACACCATGATTAATATCCATCGGCGAACACTGTGTGTATGGTTCTAAGCGAACGACAGTACGACACTATAATATATTAATATAATAATATGATGTCCTATACTCCTGTTACAACAACTCTCAGGCAAAGGTCAGTCATTAAATGTAATGAACGCGGCACATTAGCTTATGGCAAGTCTCGTTTTATATAAATACCACTATAATTCAAAATATTAACTTTTAAATAGACGCAAGTACAAGACGTATATAATATTTTCTTCTCAGCGCGGCGTCTGCATTATGATAATATACTTTGATATAATTCTTCCGCACACGCAAGACCGCATCCGGATGAAAATAAATCTAAGGCAATTATTTCATAATTTACATTTATCAATAAACTATAATCGTCGAAGAGTGAATCCCACCAAACGACTGGTGGCCGGTGGGTATAAACAATTATTTAACGTTCGCTATTTTATTGAAAGCGTTACGTTTCGATGGAAAACATAATAAAATATCGCCCATATACTCGGAGAGAAGGCAACGCCGTAGTTACGAGTATATCTCGAAACTATCCCCGTTTCATACGTAATATATATTATATTTAACCAAATGGGTCTAAAAGAATTCGGCGGGAAAAGACTTAATTCGATATCTTTGTTTTGAGCAGACCCTATATTTCACATTGATTGATTATAGCAAATAATGTTCGACTACAGCAATACAGGCGTTTGCTTTCAGACGCGGCAGCTGCACCGAGTAGAGCTGTAGATTAAAATGGACTGAGGACCAACAGTTATTAATGTTTTTTTAGAGACGGCGACATTTTAAAGACAACCGATTGTGGTTTCATCTGTATGGTGAAAGGTTAATTGAAGATAAAAGAATCCGACATGCCTTATTTTTATGTGTCAAGCCGAGAGACATTAGACACGTGCTTGGCCAATGACCGTCCCGTCGAGTGTCTATAATATTATGATTCACGATTGTATCGTTTTCTCATTCAATAGTACAATATATTCTATTCTAATACAATATTATGAATTATGATCCCACCCATCTGAATTTCCAAAAGCAAGCACACAACTATGATAAATAAAAATAAAATCTTAATTTAAGGGTCACTATCATATTATATTTATTATATATTAAAAAACCAATATTTCGCTTTAGCGTTTAGTTATAGAAATATTTAATATAATAAATAAAATATGTTATAGAATGGTAATGAGTATTTACCAACATTTTAGTTTATTTAAACATAACTACATTTGAAAAGTCAAAATAAACTTACAATTAATACATGCCACAAATAAATATAAATTTATAATTCTATAACTAAAAATATTCACAGGAATAAAAATTTAAAAAAACAATCCTTAAACAGTTGTCCTGGCATAAAAAATAAATAGGTACAGTTTTACTAGGTTAATTTTATTTAAATGAAGTATTCTAAAATCACAAATACATAGAATCACAATGATTTTAATGATGTTAGATTGTAAAGACCTTCAACGATCCGATTTATAATTTAATTAATTTAAAAATACTACTCCGAGTTGCGTCGTACATTTAACTCAACAATATCGTATTATAATATATATTATATTAGATATTATCTCATAATTAATATGATACTAATACTAGACATAATATTATTACATGCAAATATTATATGCTCAGAAATATCATATTTGCAAAATAAGTTTACAGATTTTAAATTTAGACTTCATAAATCAAATTTATGTCATACTTTGGTATAATTCTGATGCGTTAAAAAAAGTATGCAAAATCATCAACATCCGAGTTCTAGTTATATATTTAGTAATAATATTGATTAGTTTTTTAATTATTAAGTTTTAGTCATAGACACCACAGAGGTATATAAAGGTATAGGAACAAATGTCTAAGTGTGGTCCAAATAAAAATACTAAATACTAGACCCGATATTAGATTTAAACAACATATCCCTAACAAAATAAATATAGAACCAAAATGTAATCTATGAGAAAATCTGTTTCAATTCTGTTCAGGAGGAAAAAAGTTTCTCACGGGAAACTATGCTCAATGTTACGGTATTGTCAGTGGATGTTGAAAATGACCATGTTTGGATTAAATTGATACACCGCCGTTTCTGCGATGTTTTATAGCTGTTGAACGAGAGATGTGTATAAATTTAACAAACGGCATTTTGTTTACATCTAATTAACCGATAACGTATGGAGATAAAGCTAAAAGCGAAACAGCAATAATAAGGAAGTCTAATGTAAGCCGTCTAAGTAGCAAATCATTGTTTAATTAAATCGCTGATAAATGCTAATTACTAAACATTTTTTCCGAGAAGTTTTGAATTTATAGTCCACCGAGAACGGATGTCTTAATCAAAAAATATTAGGTAGGTATTAATAAAAACCATTATTTCAATCGAATGTAGTAACAATACTAATTGACTGTACTCAGATCTGCAGAAAAACAACAACTATTAATTTTTAAAAACACGATTTGATACATTCAAACTTAAATCGTTTTTAAAAATACCTGTATTTGTAGCCTACAGGAGTATAATAAAATATAACATAATCTGATGCAATTATAATATGCAGGTTTTAAACAAAAATTCATGAAAAATAAGACGACTTAAATAAATAAAAAAAATGTTTAAGATACTTTTGAATATGACTATACTAGTAAGTACCTATACATTATTATAACTTGTAAGTACATTTATAACGAACATATTAATTATATTTTTATTTGCATTGCGTTTATAATAATATACAATAGTATAAAATATATTATACAACATAGCCCCGACCTAATTTATAAGCATTAAACAGTCGTGAATTAATTAATGTTTATAATATACCTATCTTATATAGTAATGTCTGCAACTTGCAATGCCCACAATAAAGTTGATGGTTGAATCACAGCATTAAAAATATGTAATAAATACTTACATTCGTCTATTTATTTTTATTTCATTAGTAATTTATTTTATTAGGCATGGAATTTGTTGCTTTGGCAATTGAAATTTAATGACTTACGTTGGTCCATATTTTATCAAATAATAATTCAAAAACGCAATTTGTTATTAAACCCCGATAACATAATAATTAATAGATAGGTAATACCTACTACAACTGTACTAGTAATTGTCATTCGTGTTTTGCGAGTACTTATGTCTTAATTAAGTGATATCATATATCATTTGTTTATAACTTTATAAGTAAGAGAATATTACTCGAAATATTATATAGAATTCTTAAAATTATGTCAAAAGTGGAGTTAATATTTTTTTTAGAGTTTTACTAAAACTCAACTAGAACTTTCACAAAGAAAATTAAAGCCATTTCATTATGAGTTTCTGTAAAATTACTAAATTAAAAAATTTTCCTTAACAATGCGTTATTCAGAGTTCTGTACAACCCATTATTAGAACAATACGGATTAAGAAAAATTGTGTTTCATTTTGAACTTTGAGTAGAATAATGATAATAATAATTAATAATATAACGTTACGTTACGTTGTAACAACGATGTTTAGGTACTTGACACTTTTAGAACTTATTAAATATTAGAAATATAACTGAAACCGTGTAATGAATTATGAAACAGAGTTAAAACTTCGAAAAAAAAATTATGTAGGAAATTCTGAACTGAATATTTGATAAAGCAGGTACACAGAGATAAAAAATTATCATCCTTACAAGTATAATATGTATGGGGATGCTGCAACACAAAGGGAAGCATCACATCGGAACTCTGTAAGTAGGTACCTAATCTAAATAATAAAAAAATATCGGTTTTTTTCCAATCTCACTTATAAAGTATAGAACTTTAATAGCTGGGCGGTTCTCGAGACATTTAAGTATATACACTGATAAATTATATTTTTAAACGACGACGTGACCTACCTATGTATATACTATATACACTACAAAATGTATAATATATAAATTACAGGTGTATATAAGTGCATTCTTATTATAATATATTATTATTACGTTTTCGAAGTGTTGGTATAAGGCAGTAGCGGCTATTAATAATTTCGTCTTCTAGGCACATTTGTTAAGGATTCCACATTTTATTATATGTTGTTCGCTCGTTTTTACTCCCATAGAATATGAACGAGATACATATATATATAATATATACCTACATTTGAAAGTACTATAATATGTATACGTTCAATTCATTCAGTGTTTTACCCCCTGGGTTGCTTGGCGGGTTACAAATTGGATGATGACATTTTGGCCTGTACTATAGCTCTGTACAAAACACGTGATGTTATTTTTCAAAGTCATGGACCCTGGATATCAGTTTCACGTATGACTAACAAACCAAACATTATGTATTTACGATACATATTTTGGTACCACTCAAATATTTATGAATTTATGATACAATAATGTCGAATTTACCCCCTGAAATAACTTGGAATACTCCATTGTATTTGAGAACCGAAAGACCTCATTCAGTAATATAATAAAGTTCATTGTTGATTCATAGCGACAGTAATAATATACTATACTCAATACAGTCAATTAGTCAAATTAAAAACATTATAGGTATAATTTATCGGGTTGTGGTCAATTTATTAACAGTGTCTATTTATTTTATACTTTCGACAATAGTATTTAGATTTAAAGTATAAAAATAACTCCATTATTTTCCTTATTACATGGAAAAATAATATTAGTTTTAAATGTGTTTTTTTAAATATATTTATTATATTTTGAGACGACACTCGACATTTGAAATCCTGAGCTCGAGGGTATATAATAGTTATAATCGGATTCTCAAGACAAAATACCATTGTATAATGAACCCAACAATAACATAATATAAACTAAAGGTAGGTAAATAGAAAAATAGAAACTTTTCAATGTTTATACTCGAAACGAATACAATATTTAAAAGTTCTTTTGGGACTGGGGATGGCCTCGCACATGACACTTATATCTTAAGCATTTGATATTGATTAAATTACAATAATAACAATACCTAAAATGCGAGGAACCTAAATATTTTTCTTGGACAGGCACGTATTGGTTCTATAGCAGTAAATATTTTTAGAGCTTCCACCCTTGAGATTTAAAAATACATTATTGAACGATAACGGCAAAAAAATACAGCCAAAAAGGAGCTGTATTTTTGAAGTACTTGTTCAATTCCGCAAAATGTTTATTTTAAATTATCACGACTGTTTTATTAATGAATTAGTTTTGCTCACTTATGTACAATGATCTGAAAAATAAACTGGATAATATGCTATATCTATAATTTATGTTAATATTTGAAATTATTTTTACTACCTATGAATTTTTGACTTTATAATATAATATTATGTTTGTATAAATGTATATTATAAAATATGTAGGTACCCATTATGCATAAAGCTATCCTAAAACCATGCATAAAAGTTTAATGTATTTCAATTTTTTTTAGTATACATTTAAACCTACGGAAAATAGAATAACTGAAAACAAAAATTATGCGTCGGATTAATGTTGTCATTTTATAGAAAACTGGTATACACGCCTATATTATATAATGTCATACGACAAAAATACAAAAAATGTATAATTTTATTTTATACACTAAATAAAAATATATAAGGTCTAACAACATTTTTGACGAATGACGTAAAAGAGCATTATATTTTAAACAGGATATACGCGATGATATCCTGATTAGATCCGTAACGATTAATACGTGGGTTTTAAAGAAACCAATTCAATATGCGTAGGCTTCGTCTAAAGACATACTAAATATAATATTGTTATCAATCAAACAGTAGCCGTAGTTTAATACCATTAAAACAACACGATATCCTTGAAAGTTTAAATGTTAGTTTCCATGGCAGTACTGTTTTGAAATGTAATTTTCGATTTCTTCAATCGAATTATTAGTTTGCCAAAATTCAGGAGAAATAATTTTTACTCTATTACAATTATAATGTACTTAATAAAACTATTGAAACTTAAGATAAAAGTTCAAAATATTTGTTGATAATATTAATTATTATAAACTTAAAGATCGATCGATTAAATGTTATAATACTTAATGCTATATAAATGTACATTTGTATATACATACATAATATTATGCATTGTATAAAATAAATAATTGCATTTATATTTTATATCTTTTATATTAGGTAGGTATAGGTACTTAATATCATACAAAATATTATTCCAAGTAAAGAGCTCGGTAAAGAGGTACAAAATTAACTGTGATTATCATTAAAGTATATTACATTTAAATAGGTAAAATGTTTATAAAATAATAAATATTATCATATTTTGTCTATTTCTTTAAAATTATAATTATCGCATTAGTACATTACTAGTACATATTATTCATACATTTTAATGACATGCAATATTCGTTCACTCCGAACCTAAAGATATGGGAAGAAGATTTTGACTTATAGTTAACGAATAACGGAGCAGCATAATATTAAATTAATAATCTATCATGTATCCGTAAAAACAAGAACAAACGGCACTAAGACTTAGAGAAAATGCCGGATTAAAATTTAAAAAAAAAAAATCTTATTTAGAAACCTCCGATATAAGTACAATAGTATAACGAACATAATACTTTTGAATACTTTTATTGTTGCATTCAATATAAATAATAATGAAGTATAGTTTAAATAGAAAGCGATTAAACTCAATTAAATAGTGGGTAGTGACTCGTGCGAAAATAACGCTATACGATATAATAATATTAATAATATAATATATTATAATCGGACGCGTAAAGACTTAATCTCAAGCGTAGAGACATGTCGTGACAAGAACTGCAGGTAAAAACAAAACGTCTGGTTGTCGGTTTTACACACACGCCAAACAACCATAATATTATAATGACGATAACTACCATCTCCCAGGCTGAACATTTGTTTCCATAAACGTTGCGCGACTTTTCTTAGTATGGAAAACACCAGTTTGAAAAAATATGATAAGAATAATAAGAACAATGAAGCAAGTCCGGAAAGAGGACGTAGTTTAAAAACACAAGCAATACGATATTATATAACATCAACGAGATAAAGTGCGCACTATGTGTTTTGGTACTGCGGTGTGGTGTGTCAGAAAAACGTGTTAAGTTTGTAGCTCATAATCTAATGTATAAAAATCTCGTGTCGAGGGGCTTTATAATAATATTATATTATTATATTACTACCTATTATAATATAATATAATAAATATATAAATATTATAAAAAGAAAGAAGAAGTAACGAAAATGTAAAGTCTTTGTATAATAAACCAGACATACTCTATTTTATTAGGAAAAAACGACTATAGAATGGTTCGGACATGCATGGTGGGCAGATGGACAGTTAATTAAAAATGTACTTATAAATAAAATAAATAAAACAAGACCCCTAGGACGACCCAAAACCCGATGGATTGACGTAGTTGCCAAAGATATAGTAATGATAGACCAGAAACAGCATATCAGATAGAGAGGTGGAGAGAGATTTTGATGGAGAGATTTCTGAATGGACCGCTAAGCTGAAGAAGAAGAAGATAAATATTATAAATATTATGGATAATATGATTTATCTAGCTGTGCAATGAGGCCTATAGAAAGTTCCGGAGGAGCTAGTGAATAATTTTTTTTTCGCCGAGTTAGTCTACGAATTGTTGTCAGTGATGATGGTACTGGGAGCGAAAGACAAGGGGATAGACAAGACGCTATAATACGTGCTCTGGATAATTGGCCATCCTCTTTGGTCCGTTGATTGACACGCGCGCGCGCGCCCCCTCGACCACGAGTGGCGTCCCGCACGTCAACATGGTATATTATAGTAGTCGTATAGTACAATATTATATACGCTGTATTATATAGTAGTAGACCACTCTAATAAAAAAATAATAATAATATTACACGCCGCCGCTTACAACCGTGAAAACGTTTTTGTCGAGTGTTTACTGAACACTGTTCCTATTACGACGACTACTACAACTCTACCCACCCATGCAGTCGGTGTATAGACTATAGCCTATATGAGGACCTATTGGGCGAAATCCAACGGAAACACAACACACAAACACACGCATGCAGCGAGTAATATTCTAAATTCCGACGAATGTTGGTTTTTTTTTTAGATAAACAACAGGATGTTCTTAACAAAAAAAAATACAGTGACGACGACCCTCAGGACATTGTCAGTCGTGCACTCCAGCTCAAATATTATCGATGAATTAACCAGTTTCCCACCGTACTTGGAAAATGTATAGCATAATAACATATAGGTGGTAGCCGGTATTATGTTTGCCATCGGACGGTTGATGACAAAAAAAAAAAAAACTACCTTTATATTTATAATTTTACTGCCTCGTCGACCACTCTGACAAAATATTGTAAAAATTAATTCAAAAAAGAAAAAAGACAATAGCGAAGTTCAGAAGCACTAGACTTCAAAAAAGTGGGTCACGATTTTCCGCTTTTTTATTACTACTATATTATTCCACGTTTGAACATTTTATTATAACTTATAACTTATAACCCTCCTGCATATTATGTACCCACACGGTTTTATTCTGACGATATTTTTAGAAATGCAATTACTTCCGATGGGATTTCGATTTCAGATTTAAATTGTATGCATATTATACACCCTATAACAGGAGGGTCGGTAAAAAACAGCTGTTTTACACATCTATAGCTGTCGTTCGGAATTTGAAACGAACGGAATTTTAATCATTCGGAATTCAAATCGGTTTACCATGTACAACAACGTGCGCTATTATAACGATAGTAATATTATAAATTATTTTGTATTATGTATTGTGCTTTCTTAATATTATCTTGTAACCAACAGTAGTGCATTATCTTATGACATTAAGGATAGATTTGAGCACATCAAAAACCTAAATCGGTGTATTATGTTAACTCTTTCTTAAACACAAAAACGGAATACCGTATCGGTATCGCAATGTGTGATACACACACTGACTTCGGTAGAAGGAAAAACGAACTGGTGAAAAATATATAGTGTGCGATGTTGATAGTTTTCAGAAAAATAGCTTTTTTCGTGTTTCGAGGGGTGCATTTGAAATATGACGTTATTAATTATGGTCGACTCGTCTGCGGCGAGGGGTGAGCGTTCTAGACGGCGAAGGGACATGATGGAATAAGGGTAGTGGGTGGCCAGGAAAAACTGGAAAATCTCCGAGAAAAACCCGTTCGGTGAGCGGAATCGATATTTTCCGGCCTCGAGCACATAATTTTCACGTCGCGTCGCGCCCCACCCGCGCCCCCAAAACCACAAACCGTTAATCGCCGGTACAGAAAATATTATATATTTTATTTCGAGATTTACTTGCAGACAAGTGTTATTTTAATACAACATATAGATGGATCTAGGAAATGGGCAAGTGGACTTACCGATCGTGGCCGAGTGCAGAAGCAGCACCCAAATCGCCATCGCCGCCGCCGTGTTCATCGTGTGAAGGTGTAACTCTGTTGCGATTTCTTCTCACCCGACTTGGTCCCACGGTGCGTGGGCGGGGGGGTTGGAGTGACTCGACTTTGGCGAAACTCCCGTCCCGGCTTTACGCCGGCGGTTTGCGCGGCGCCGGCGGCCGAACGGCCATCATCCAACGGTATACAACGATCAGCGATCTGCGACGATGATTTATCGGGATCGAAGAGAAATAAAGAACGATTGACGGACGACGACGACAACAACGATGATAATAATAACGATATTAAACGAAGGCGTTATAATCGGGCGGCGAGATGATAAGAGACGGTAAAAAAAAAAAAAAATTTAAATTAAAACCGATCACCTTTGATTTCTATACAACCGTAATACAGTTAAAAAAAAAACAATTATAATTAAATCGATAATAATTAATACTTAATAGCAATAAGTAATAACGATGACGACGACGATACGCGTACCTACGATTAGATAAGACCGAAATCAAACGCGCCGCTGACACGCAAACGCCACACGCGGGTCGAGTCTCCCGATATCGGCGAAGTCAGTTCGATTTTGAAATTGTTAATTTTTTTTTTCCTGTATTTTGCCGCTCGACGAATCGCACGCGCGAGCACGCACACACCGGCCGACTTACGGTAGTAGACTGATCTGCGGCGGGCCGGTTACCGGCAGCACTATATAGATATAATAATAATATGGTAGTGGTAGTAACAGTTGTTGTTATTGTTGTAGTAGTAGTAGTAGTAGTAATAGTAATAGTTGTGGTAGTGGTGTGCGCGCGAAGAGCACAACTACTATACGTAGAGTCACGCGGGGGAAACGCGCGCGCTAGTCGTCGCGGGGCGAATTACACACTGCCGCCGCTCGCCACCGTCGTCGCCGCCGTCGCCGTCGCCGTAGTCGTCGTCGTCGTCGTCGCCACCGTCGGCACTCGGCGGCCGATACCGCCGCGCCGCCGACGTACAGCGCGACGGCGGCGGCGGTGGTGTGTGCGTTTGTGTGTGTGTGCGTGTGTGCGTGTCGGACCAGCCGCCGCCGCCGTCGCTCCCTTCGGAATCACAAGTATTGACCCGAGAGAGTGCGTACGCGACCGACGTACACACGCAAACGAGGCCCGCGGCGCTCTTTTTTTCCATTTCACCCCTCCACCACCACCATCGGCGCTAACCGCTCGCGGTATAAGTGGTGTATGATGTATTTTATATTTTTTTTTTTTTTTTTTTTTGTTACCTTTGAGGGTTTCGCTTTTTTTCTCTACACCCCCAAACCGCGCCCACCCCCGCGAGAAGGCCGTGGTCAAGTCACCGGGCGGCGGCCTCCCCACTCGTTCCCCACCTCATCCCGTTCGTATCGTTCGCGATCGTCCATTCCGATCGGTTATATAGGTACTATATAATACCAAACGTCCTACGTGAGAGATCAAACGGTTTTAAAACACAATAATAATATATATATATATAATATATATTATAATTTATATTATATTATAATATAATATTCCATATTAGAGTATATTATTCAAATATTTGAGCACATAATAATGTTACCTCTTTAATAAGGATTACGGTTTGGTCGTGGCGCGGCGGGGGAGGATGATCGTTACGGGAAAAGTTTTACAGATAAACGCGCTTTGACTTTGAGCGTCAGTGATCTTGAAATAGTATTATATCATCGAAAGTTTATGAAACTATATTACACAGCCATAATATGTACACATATCTATACACATAATAGTTGCACGAAAGTCGAGAGGGATATCCGCATAACCTCGCTGAAATCGCTAATAATATATTACATGGACAGGCACGCCTGTGATGTACTTACGATATTTATATTACTTGCGAAGATTAAACGAACAAGACATATCATACTATGAATCATTTTTCCCCCGCTCTATAGAGGGGATTTTTTTTGGGAAATATTTGGAATAACGTTTGTACACTCTAGTAATGAATAATGATGATGATGATACTGCATGAGGTGCCAGAATAATCTTGCTATACCTATAACGTGTATTATATACTTAAAAATGATCAGCGTTAACGTTATTGACTGCTATATTATAAATTGTGTAACGTGTAATGTGTACTGTGTAGTCATAATACAGAATCAAATCGATATAGATCACTATCCGTGTATCCAACAATATTTTTTTCACGACGACATACTAAATTTTACTATAATATCATATTTTGAAAATTATTTGTAAATTTTTAAACCGAAAGTACATACTTGAAAAAAAAAAGTGATCACGCGTTTATTTCGTGTGGAAAAATAAATAAATAATTTACATACCGACAATATTTTATCTTTATGCGCACCAGTATTAATGTCTTACATATAACTAAACAACTTGTTCCGAAAAAATGAAAAATATAAATTACTTTTTTCTATCAAGAAAGCGGCAAAAACCATTGTTGCATTTCTAAAACGATTCATAAATAATATTTTAGAGAAAGCATTCTGTTTACTAGGTTGGTAACGACTTAAAATTCACAATTCCTACCGTTTGGTTTTGGTAGATCTTATAATATTTAGAATATAGAATATAACAGTATAAATGTTGTATAAACTTGTATTATAACACTTATTAGTAGGTAACTAGTAAGATGGTCATTGAAAAACTATCAGGTGTACATTAATGGTACAAATTAATTTTCTTTGCCGATTTTTGAGATTAAGAAAAATATATTATTTACCAATACTGTTCAGTTATTATTTATGAAAAAAAAAAATGTTCAAAATGACATACATTTACAATTTACTCAATGTTTGAGTCTAAAAAGTTAAAAGGATCTCTGTACATTTAGCACTTGAATAGTTCAAGTGATCAGTGGCGTAGACAAGGGGGGCAGATCCCCCCCCCATTGACTTTTTATTACCCGAGTAAAAAGTTTTGAGAGGCTGGGGGATTTTTCAAATTTTCCCTCCCATAAGCTATGTCGTTTTTTTTTTTTTTTTTGATCCCCCCCCTTTCAGGAATCATGTCTACGCCACTGCAAGTGATGTACCTATATAGTAAACAGTATAAATAGCATATTTTACTATGTATAATATATATATTCGAATATTCGATATTGTATATTATATAATTAATAGGATTATAATATAATATTGTCGCTAACTCATGTCCCATGCAGTTTATCATAATATTGTAATAAAGGTATTCGTCATTAGTATTTGTAGTACCTATAAATTAAAATAGTTATACTTATTACTTTATCGGTTACCACAGCAGAAAGTGGAAACCACGAGGTGCACACATTTTATATAGTTACGTTATCTTATCTTAATATCTTAAGATATCATAATTGGATTAGTTTTGCAATGAGACATTATAATGCATTAATGCAAATGTAGTTTAAATGTAATATTGTATTGATGTGTACATAATATTAATGTACATATAACTGTGTAAGACGATATTTTGTTAGAATTGGTAGTCCATACCCCATAGACCATAGTAGGTACCTATACATTAGACATAGGTACCTACCTATTATAGCCTTAGGTAGACTGATAAGTAATAAAACGTGATTTTAATTTTATCTTGAACGATTTTCTTCGCAGCATTAATAATTATTACTATATACAATAAAAAAGTAGAAAAGTGCAATATCGTCCATATTAAATCCTTACCTGTACTTACTATTTACCTCAGTAGGTAGTACCTACCTCTAATAAATCAAAAATCATTTAATATGTACAATGTACATATCTATATCTAGGTACCTCCAAGTTCCTTACAAAATGTATTATTTTTAAGCTATTTTTCCGTTTGACCATGAATTATGGTATCAATGTATTATGTTGTAATGTTACGAACAAATTACACACAGTTTATATATTTTGAAATTAATTATTTTAATGTCAGGTACCAGCTAATCAATCAGTGGTTTCCGGTCAACATAGTATCAAAAACCCAAATAACTAATAATATACATATATATTGTAGGCGGTATAAAAATATCGGAAAGTGACAGAACATCATAATTTAATAAAAACATTAAACAATACAATATAGTATTGTTAAATTAAAAATATCATGTAAAAAATGTATAATATACATGACATATTATGTAATATGTATAGTAAAATGTCAATAGTTTTAATTTTGAATCGATTGCATTTTAGACTTAATGCACACAATAGCATCACACTATCACACCATCAAAGTATCAAAGTATCCAAATGTATTTACTATGCATAATGAAAGTATAAATATATAAGGATATAAGGATGACGTTTTAATGTTTACAAAATGTAGGTATATGCTAATTAAATATTAAATAGGTATAGGTTATCCGTTGACCGTTATAGCGGTTATTCTCATGTCTCACAATATAGACGATAGGGTTTATGATATACGATGGTATATATTATTATAAGATAGATATTATAGATATATCTTAAATCTTGGATAGACCTACCTCTGTTATTGGGCTTGCTGTATTTAATATTTTAGTTTTCCTAGTTTAACCGAGAAGCGCTATCAGCCATACAAAGCTTATTATTGATTATGTGCCAATTTCATGCATAATATAATATTGAATTAATATTTTCATAGCGATTGTGATTTATTAAACTTTATTATTAATATTATATTTATTATATATATAGTATCTGATATGGCAGATTTGTTTTTTTTTTTTAAATTGGACGCTAATCGGAAATAAAAGTTAATTTAATGAAAAAAAAAACTGTTGTGAATATTCTTAGGTATTAAAAATAATAATTTTTTAACTGGCAAAAATGTTACCATCGCACAGACTTCAATCAAGAATAACGATCTTATCGGCTATCATCACTATACAAAGTATACATGTCCTGTATTTTTATTTTTAAATTTACGTTTTTATATTAAAAGTATTTAACATTTTAAAATTGAAAAATATTTAGTTTTTCATATCATCTAACTATTCTGACTTTTTTTTTTTTACTGAACAAAAATATATATTTACAATCTGTATTTATAAGTTATACAATAAGTAAATTGGACGTGGTTTGATTGACGGGAGGGGGAAGTCACCCAATGGCGGCACCCCGAACTATTCTAACTTATAAATTTATAATACTAATTTAACCTGATTATACATTTATTTTATAGTTAATAAAGAATTAAGAAATCCATTATTAAAATTACATTTATTCTGATTTTCATATAAGAAAAACAACCAATAAATATAACAATCTAACCCATCATTTAATTTGTATTAACTAATACTGCCATATTGGTACCTACTAATATATTAATAAGGCACTATCTATGTAGTTAATGTTATATTATTTAATTCGTCCAAAACAATTAAATTACACTTTTTATATAATACCATTAGGTCGCGTATACTTACATAAAAATATTAAAATACTTTTATCTAAGCTGAAAACATTCACATTAAAACTATAAGAAATTTAAAGTTATTTAAAATTTGGATTATACTCTCAGCCACAGTAACTTTGAACTATACTTATACATCATTTTCGCCAAGTTTGTTTAAGTCGAGTATTAGTTAATTTTCATCCTTAATATAATTACAGTAAACCAACTATCTTGTTTTGAGAGATTAAAACTTTGAAATGCAAAATTGCATTTTTCGTTTCACGATTATATTAATTAATATTTCAAAGAAAACCTTATAATATGTGTTTAGTTTAAAGTTTAAATTAATATCCACTTTAGATTTTCTGATTTTCAAATGTAAATTTTAACGAGTAAAACTAAAATTAAACAAAAAAAAAATGTATTTTCTTTCTTTGAAAGCGATTTCCCTTTTAGACGATTAAAATATGTTGAAACTTGTCTAAATAATTATGATAAGTGATTTAGATAGCTATTCGTTTTGAAAGTAGGTACCTATAATATTGCTGTATAAAGATTTATTTGAAAATATATATTTTACTATATTTTTAAACATGTTTAGATTCTAAAATAAATTTGCCATTTTCTTTTCGAATATGCGTTTAAATCAGAATTATTAAAACCCATGTCGTTCTAAGATATTCCTCGATGCCCGCCGAAGATATTTCAATTAATATTATCTCTCACGGGACATATTTTTTTATGAAACATTTGTAAGGTAACGAGACACCCCGGTATAAATCGTTTATACATGGGAAAAATGGAAAACATATGCACAATAATAATATTGTTTAATACTATGCCACCATGATGGGACCACCTATAACAATATTATAAAGTATTTTATTTTTTTCTCGTGATTTATTTATTTTTGTTTTAATTAGTATACTTAAATGTTTATATACAGGGTAATTCACCAAGTATGCTCACCTCTATTTTCTTCCTGTAATAATTAACTAATTAAAATTATGCAGCTTTTTGGAATTTTTAAATATACTTAAATACCATATTTTAATATTCTTAACAATTTTTGTAGGTATTACCTACTTAAATAGAGTATTCTGTGTTGATAATAACTAGTGTTTTTCAAAAGAAAATACCTCTTTTTAATTATAAATACATTTAGTGTATATTTATTTTGAAAATGTTGATGTACCTACCTAATCACCATGACACCATAAATAAGATTCTATATCTTACAAATCCATTAATATGGACCTATTGGTCATTATATTTAGTACACAAAGTTATATAACTCAAAACCTACTTATTTGAATTTTTATTTTGATATGCAAGCCATATTATTCAGAAAAATCATCCACTAAATAATTCTGTGGTAAAGAGTCGAAAATTAATATCTAAAATGTTAATTTTTCATGACAAGCGGTTTTAGTTTTTAAAAAAATCAAAAGTTATAGTAAATGTGAGATTCAGTTTACAGTTTTAGAGAAAATATGTTTTTTTTGTGTCTGTCGTCACCTTTTAGAACAGTAAAAGTGCTTGGATTTTCTTCAACACTATCTTTTCTAATAGGAAAGTGAATCTAGTTGGTACTTTGGTTGGTCAAAAGTAAAAATTCCTAGTAGTTTTCAAAAGCGACTTAAAAAACAAAAAAAAAATGAAGGGGAAACGGGAATTTTTACGCAAAATCTGTTTTCGAGAAAATCGATTTTGGTTTTTGGTGTAACTCTAAAACAAATGACTGGAGAGACATGAAATTTTTACTGACTGTTTATATTAGCATTTTCTATAGATCATGATTTTTTAAAAATATTTTGACTTATTTTGAGCTGTTTAGGGACATTTTCAGTTTCCAATTGTTTTAGTTTTTTATTCTATAAATATCAATAAAATTTTACTTTAAATGCTTATAAAAAAAAACTGTGACTAAGGATTTTTAATATTTTTCATCTGCCTTTCTTTTGTTTTTCAAGTCGCTTTTGAAAACTACTATTAAAATTATACTTTTGAACCCCCAAAGTACCAACTAGATACACTTTCCTATCAGAAAAGATACTGTTGAAGAAAATCCAAGCACTTTTACTGTCCTAAAAGGTGACGACAGAAACAAAAAAAAAAACACACACATCATTGTAAAATCAATACATTTATCGTTCCACTCAGAATCTTAAACATAATGTAGATATTATTTTTTTGCTGTAAACATTTTTTGCAAAAACCACATATTAAATTACTTGTATTTATTATTATATAGGTAATAAAGAAGTTTAATAATAATGAAATATTATTGTATTTGTACAATCGTTTTATTATTGTATAAATGAAAAAAAAAGTAGCAAAATAGGTTATATGAATATTCCAATTGATATGGCTAATATATGATTACTGATTTATCATGTTTTTCCACAATAATTATACTTGATCCATGAAGATAGCATGTTGGTAAGTGTTGTAGGTACAACTTGTTAAATATTGTACCTAGAGATATCAAATTTTACCACAATAAAATATTCATCTCGAATAACAGATATTATATAAAACAACAAAATCAAATTTTTGGCAGATATCAGTTTATGTGTCTTTACCACTATTACAATATTTACACTACTTACCGTAAAACTTAAGGTTATCATTTGAAAAAAAGAAGTTTGAATATCCATAAGAAACTCCTTGTTAGAAAGTACCTATATAGTAATTAGTAGGTACAAACAAATAACAATCTTAATGATATTAAAATATGGTATTTACGTATGCTATATTATATTATGAGTATTTATGACGTATTCGTCTATTCTCAAAAGTGTTATACCTACCAAAATGTTTAAAAATATAATACAAGGTACCTCACGACTTTTTCTTATACCGATTAAAGAGTATCGTAATTACATATTCGCAATATTTTTTTTTATAAGGGTTTAAAGTAGAATGTTGACAAAATTCGTCAAACTCACGTACCTAAGTTTGAAAATTATTCTGAGCTAGAAAAGCATAAACATTTTTCTTTCTATATAAAAGATTTGAAAAATTAATAACAGATTCCTTATAAGTTTTCTACTTTTAACAAACAAAAAAGTTAACCAGAAGTCACATTAATTTTTTATGAGCGTTTTAATTTTCACGACATTGGACCGTAAATGAACGATTTCTCATCGAAAGTTTTTCTTATTCCATTGTTATTCAAAAACGAATAACCGCAGAAACCTGAAATTTTCACCAAAATATAATGACGTTTACTATACCTACATCGTATAATTTTAAAAATGTATTTATTCTTTTTGGTCTATTTAGTATTTATAGGCATTTTCAATTTTTAATTTTTGTACAAATATAAATAAAATAATTTTAGCACGGTGAAAAATTTTGAAATTTTTATACAAGGTCCGTTATAAATTATTATAATATCAGTTTAAATATATTAAAGAAACATACTATGCATTGTATTTTTAATAGTATTTAAAGCTAAAATTCGACAAAATTGTTCAAGGTCACGTAATTATGCAAATTATTTTGTACCCGCGGTTATAAATGTATAAAATGTTTAATTTTATAGCTATGGATATTGAAAATTTAAAACGAAGTTTCTCATAAGTGGTTCATACTGTAATCAAAATATCTAAATAATAAATAATGACATTTTTCTTTATAGATATTAATTTATCATCAAATTCGTATTAAATTATATATTTAACTAATATGATTTTGCTTCCATATGCACAGTGAATTACACCTAAAAGGAGTTATTAATCACAATTTTTTCCTGGGCAACGCCGGGTTATTCTGCTAGTTAGTAAATATATTGAACAATATTAACAAAAAAAAAAAAAAAATACCACTTACCTACTCATTGTTTCATTTATATTGGGTTTTTTTATTTCGTACAAATTATAATTATTAACGGTGTGTTGGTATATAGCCAATGGCCATATTAGTTATATAGATAGTTACATATTATTATAATTATGAATACAAAATAAATATATTATATAATCAATATTAATCCATATATTTTTCTTAATTAATCTAAGACATATGCATTTATGAGCATTTATAATACGAAAATAATAAACTATTGAATAACTCCAAGTGGATAGGAAAAGTGGAGAGTTGTTGGACGACAGCTCCCAAGCAGATGAATTACAGACTGGTTTGAAATAGTTTTTGGCCCACGATCGCTGCAGGAAATCGGACAATTCGTCAATTCAGACCCATCTATGAGCAGAAACGCTGGTGCAAAAGCAGGAAACGTCCATTTCGGCTCTACACAGATATATTGCACGAAAGACAACAAGAGAATTGAGGTGGATAATATTAAAGTATAACTAATTAAATTTTTTTTTGATTATAGGTAGATTCCTACCTATAATTATAATTATAAGTTATTTAATTTGTTTTAAATTAGTTTTTAGTCATACATTTTTAAACTATTAAATTGTGAATTTTTTACCATATTACGCATTTCAAAGTTTTTTTCTTGCATATATCTTGGATATTTTCACGATTTTAACTACTATTTTCACGCTTCAAATATTATTTGCCCTTAAATAGTTTTTAAATCTATTATACAGTATGGTATCTCCCACTGAGAAGAATTAATAGATTTATCTAAAAGTGATTTGACATGAGTAAGATGAATATTATTGAGCAATATACGATGTGATCATTTTATCGTTTAAATTAAGGATCAGTTCGATATCGGATAAAACTGAGCAGCTCGCTGCAGTATTTAATTTACTTTACCCATGTTAATCCGGGCAGGGTAGTACACTTTGCCCAAGCAATCTCGTACATTTTCCGGCCAATGTATGAACAATTTGAGTATTAAATATCATTCTTACATCATTGCCTTGACAAATACACTTATCAATGGCGCAACTATGGTGGGGGGGCCTAGGGGGCTTAGCTCACTCTGAGTAAGATTTAGCCCCCCTCCAAAAAAAAAAAATAAAAAAATATTCCTTATTGAGTTAGATACATGGGTTATTTCAAATTGAAAGTTTTATTAGATGGACTGTAGCCCCCCACCATAATTATAACCCTATTTACGACTATGGTCACAGGTGCTATAGTTTTTTCAGTAAATTGGCGGTAACGGTACATTTTTTGGTGACGGAGATAAAGTTGGAGTTCTAATTTACCGATTTGGTGATTTTGGAGACTTAGAATTTTGTCTTTCCTTGGTTAGGTTAGGTTAGGTTAGGTTATAGGTGATGGAATTAAGTAAAAATATGTTTAATGTAGATATGTTCCCACAGGACACCAACTTTCTGGATTACTCTAGAGTCTAGATTATTAGAGAGACCGGGAATCCAGAAAATTAAAATTTTGACAACTAAAAACGTATGATCGATTACCACCATGTTATATGTATAGTGTATACTGTTATTATCAGTATAGATGTACATTAAAATACATAGTATTTATAGAGAACATAAATTTAAATATTTTATTTTTATTGTAATATATTAACATCTATATATAAATAAACTATAATTTTGTATATACGAGAAAAGTGACTATGAATTTTTATTTTATTGGTGGGGGGGGGGAGATCTTCCCCTGGGAAATATAAGTTTGCCTTTAACTCTGAAGTCTGAATCACCCGCTTCCAATCGGACACACAGGAAAAAAAATCTCCAGACGTTGAGCCTGCCCCGGAGACGGAAACTGCTCTTTACATTATAATAATGTTTGGTGATTCGCTGTGCTACTCAACAATTTTACAGAACCATAGAATATAAAAAAAAAAATCTCGTTATTTTGACGATATTATCATATTCGACCAGTGACAGACTCCCGGGGGTAGCGCGGTATACACAAGGAACGCGTCTGCAACACCGTCTGCTCTGCACCCTGCATAATATACCGATCCCGTTTTTTAGTTGGCTGTATTATTTTTTCAAACGAATAGATGTTGTTTTATTCAGAACTGAAGTTTTGGATAGAAAAAAAAAATCTCGAAGACTGCACTGCTGTCGGATAATTCCTTTTGAATGTAAAAAGTTGATGCCGTTTCAAACGTCACAGTGCTGGCGTACCTACTTCCTATGTGTATATTATTATATATTTTATACAGTTACTGCAACGTGGGAGGAATGAGAGAAAAAATTCGAATACTATTTCCGAAAAAAAAAATGTAAGTTTCACGTGCTTGCATTATTATTATTATATTATTGTAGCAGCGATCTGAATTTCGTGCGATGCCCGCACTCGTATATACCTATAATACCTGTATAATATTATATACTGGTGTTACCGAGGTAACCGGTTTTTATATACCGGGCGACCGGCTACCTATTTATTCGTACCCGATAGTATACCATGATATACAATAGCTGATATATAAAAACATCGTCTATCGGTCACCATATCGAAGTTAAACCCATTCACGACTAATAACAAAAATAATTCTTGGCGGCAGCGTCGGCGGCGATATTATCATTATATTCAGGTACACGTGTACGTATCGACCGGAGACGAACGTCGTATACATTTTTTTTTTTTAAACGACGCAAGACAAACAATAAAATTATGACAATAATAATATACCTTTTATAATATATATAATATATTGTAACGAGAAAAATTCCTTCCACCGACCGACTGTTTTTTTTTTCGTCTGCACATATTATGATTTTTTTCGGATTTTTTTTTTAGAAACACGTACAGCGCCGTCGCCGCCGAGACTAATCGAGTTGTACACGCGATAATATTGTGATACGGTGGTTGTATAATTATAATATAATTATAATATTATTGTTATTTCATTACATTACGTTAAAACATTCAATACTTGGATCGAAAAAATAATACGTGTCGTGTGTCGTGCGCATATTTGTTCTATTTTATATTTCTATATCTATTTTTGCTGTCCAGACGATAAAAACCGTTCGTGCGGAATGTCGGAGTCGTCGCGTCGTGTTTACTGTTTTTATCGACGAGCGATAGGGACTTGTAATACGGTCGGGCAAGACTCGGTGTAAGTCATTATATTGTGTACTTGAACGGGTTTGCGATCCATGGTCGTAGTCGACTTCTCGCCGAGAGGTTTTGCAAGACGGAGCTTAATATAAAAAAGAAATGTTAGGTGTTTTTAATTATGACGGTCGCTATACAAAAGGATCGCGTACAACATTATTTTCACCCCCTGCAAGTCTGTCACACCCGCACATTGCTTTACCTCCGACCGACAAACACACAAACGTACACCATAGCACATTTTAAGTTCACGACAATCAATTTCACTCTGTTATTCTTAAAATCAGAGTGAATTGAAATATTATAAAATTAACAGGTTACCTATACACTCAAGATTATTATTTATAGAATCTCGGAAGCTCTTTTTAATCATATTTATCTATTGTATTTTTAGAATGCTCATAACTTGCTTCGAAATTAAAATATCAATAAAAGCTTCCAAGATTCCCCAAGACGGAGACAACACGTCATGCGGGTGTACAAGCATTCTATAATCGCGAATTATCTCAATCACACGGTCGTATGAAATTTTTTCAAAAAATTTCAATGCAAAAACATGACTTGATTTAAGTGAGTGCCGACTACCGAGTACCTGTGTATTACCCATAATGGCTGAAAACTGACTATTAGCCTCCCTGTCACAACATTTCGAAAGTGCTCGAAAAATCGCCTATCATACTCATTCCAAGCATACTATTATAGGACACCTCTCACTACTGGCCGGTCCCGTGTTAAGTTCCACACCAACGCGATTCGTAGAAAATGGTTTTGCTATAATACAATTTTAATTAACCTTTGCAGGTTATTATTATTATCGAAGACACGTGCACACAATAACTTCAGCAATCAAAATAATAAATATAAAATGTACCTATCTATATATTTTGATCACTGAAGTTATTGTGCACTTGTCATGTTTTATATCGTCACGAGTCGAGGGGTTTTTCTTTTTTAGTTGATATTCATAGTTTTTATATAGCTTTTAGCAATATTGCTTAACACAAACTTAATATTGGTGTATTTTACTTACTTATATACTTAATATTAAATCTCTATTGACTCTTCTTAGTTCTTGTATATATGTATACCAATCGGCAATCGAATATGAGCAGCGTTTTCCAACCGGTGTGCCGTGAAATGTCATGATTATAAATAAACGCTTATGTAAGATGTCGATAATTAAGTTAAAATATATTGAAAGGGAACCAGTCCTGAATTTCTCACTAGGACTAGATTTTTATAATTTTATCACTAATTATAACATAACCGTAGGTAATGTAATGTCTCGGATTTTCTATATCAATAAATTTAATATTAATTGTAATAAATTAAAATATGATTTTACAAGAGTTTTCCTAGCCTAAATAATCACACAATTTTAAATTATTTGCTAGTAATTTACTCTATTTTGGTATTAATATGATGAAAGCCTATGATGTTCTAATATTAAAAATAAATATAAATATATCAGTCACATATTCTAATTCAGTGTCAAGTGTGCCACGGCTAAAAATGATTAGGGCTATATAGTGTGTCGTGAGAGAAAAAGGTTGGGAAACTCTGGTGTAGCGACTAGCGGAGGGCCTGCGTTAATAAGTTAATAAGTTGTTGGGTACAAACTTTGAGGGTTTCAACTTTCAAGTTGTTAAACTATATATATGACTATTGACTACAATTGAGTTATTATGTATTTTTAACTCCATTTTCTAACTGTGCAGACTGAAGCAATGAATTATTATATTATCATTAAGAGGACACGTTATCCAGCATGCGTTGTATCTATCTTACAGACTCAAAACATAGCAATTAATAGTACATTTTGAATAATCCATTTAACTTTGTCTTGTTTAAATGTTTAATATTAGGGTGAATATACATATCATATAAATAATAAATGTATTATATATTTTTTATTAAAAATGTTTAACTAAATAAAATGTCTATATTATGCTGTATACTATATTATTATTTAGTCATAATATAATAAATATACCTATTTTTATTTATTTATAAATATATTTTTTTCCCATTGGTCTTACTGTATATTAATTGTCGAGTATAAGTCGAACATGTGTTATTGTAATAATGGATATTGTGTTAAATTTGAATTCAATGATAAACTATTGCACACGAAAAACGATTCTGTAGGAATCTTTTATTACAATGTATAATGTTAGCAATGGGAAGATAATTTTTATGTATTTGTAACTGAAAACAATTTGAACATTTTTTAGATATTTTGATGAATTTTGTAAAAAAAAAATTGAACTTAAAATGCATATAAAAAATAATAGTGCCTATACGTATTTTTAATATTTTTGGAATTCCACTAAATAAACTTATGAGTTATGAGGAACCATGCTTCCATATACATTCCTTATACGCTTTTTTACTAAGTGTAAAAGATTTAATTGGGAATAAATTAAAAAATTTAAAAAATTTCTCAAGGCTCATACCTACCTCAAAAAAATCAAACAATTTCAAAAACTTTACCATGTATTGAAAATAGTTTTTTTCCTAGGAATCTTCAATTAACCACAAAACCGGATTTTACTCCACGAGGATAATATTATTATCATCAAGCCCGACGTACTCCCGCCAACTAGCTCTCCGGTCGGCCATGAGTTTCCCTGCAACACCGTTATATGTTATTATGATGCATTAAAATTTTACAATTCCCAGTGGTGATAATGAGGAAAAAGACGGGAAAACCTACAGCAGCAGCCCACGTCATATCCTATAATGTACATGCGATGACGCGGGGTGTCTCGCGAGACTGCTGATTTAAAGTGGCACGGTAATGGAGCTTTCATTACTCTAGCCACTATTTAAAGTGGTAAATGCTCCAGAGATGTCCTGAATATAATCTAGCCCCCCACATTGCAACTCTAAAACACCCTAATCGAACTCATGGTCATAATAATATAATATAATATATTACCGAGTAGTGTTAAATTACTACCTAATAATCTATATATTATACGCTTTGAAATATCATCAAATATCTGAGATCTAGATCCAACCTTATACTTTAAATTATGAAGCGGAGGTATTTCGTTGGTTACGCTGGTAATAAGTCTTAATTAATTTAAAATGTAAAAACGTACGCTACCTAACAATTTTAGAGTACTCACGGGGAGGGAAGAGAAGTTCACTACATAAAAACTTTAAAATATTTTTATAAAACACATTCATATTAATTGTATTATTTTGACTCCCTCGCCCCGTGCCATCATATATGTCTGTGTAAGATCCTATGCTATAAATACCGGTACACTAATTTAATCAACCTAGAAACTATGGTGACCTGTTCACATAGGTGCAATAAAATATGACATAAAGAGGGTGCTAAAATCATTCATAAAGTCATTTTTTATGATACTATATTATGGAATTACAGATTTTATGGGTTAACTGTGCTCCAATTTTCCCTGTATAACCTACACTTTGATTGCAAGGCGTAGATTTTGATGATCCTACAGTTTTTAATCCCGTTACATTTAATAATACATAACTAGGTAATAATTATTTATAATACAAATTTGGTTTAGCAATGAAAATGGCAATTACGACTATTGTGTCTATAGGAACTTTGCGTCCCAAATGCATTGTAACATATAGTAATATAGTATAACATATAGTAGGTATAATATAATTAGTCAAAACGTATGGTAACATGGTAACTTCTATGTGTAATCTTATAAGAAATTTCGGGGGGGGGGGGGGTGTCCAGTCCCCTCAGATACGGTCTTGCATATGTGACAAATGACAATATGTCTATAAACTATATTATATTACGATATAATATTGTATAATTAGTTTTTATTATCAAACTATAGCTGTACAACCTGACTTCTATCGCTATAAAATAAACAAATAGTGCGCTATACCGTTGTATCTCGGTTTTAGTGTGTAGTTCACGTGCAAATCGGC
The DNA here is from genome assembly GCA_949089665.1 of Macrosiphum euphorbiae. Taxonomy (NCBI): domain Eukaryota; kingdom Metazoa; phylum Arthropoda; class Insecta; order Hemiptera; family Aphididae; genus Macrosiphum; species Macrosiphum euphorbiae. The sequence goes on along the minus strand of CARXXK010000003.1, from coordinate 2,602,921 downwards.
ATAGTTTTGTGAACTAATTTGACTGAGATGGGCAATCCGCATGTGTGCATATTGGATATTATAGAACTTGGTATATTTTCAAAAGTGGTTCACACTACCTTCTGTTTAAACTTTTCTGGTAACTATAAGTACAATTCCTGAAACTTTTCTAAAAATGTTTGAGTCCATAACCTACAAACATAAGGGCATTGTCTTTTGATTTACATTTCAATAACACACAATAATTAATATAACATTATTTTATTTTATTTGTAAAAAATCCCATTATAAATAATGGTGGGCTAGCTTAAGCAATTTTTTTCAACATATCTATACATATTATATGTTTTTGGGATGTGTACAACTTGTTTTTCCAACCGATTTTCGTGAGCCCGATTTTTGTAAATAATTGATAAAATTGAAATTCCCAACAAAATGTAGGTACTATATGTGGCATGATATTATCCAGTATCCGCTGCAGTACTGCACTAAACCCAAAATATATATCTATGATTCATCAACTTTCCTTGCAGACCAAACGTTTCTATAGTAGCATGATATTTATATAACATCAAATCATTTTGCCACTCGCATTGAACAGCCAACATTATATTTCCTTTTGGGTATTTTGTTTTTAATTTTTAATTAATAAAAAACAAATAATAACGTAAATATTGCTGTTACCACCTCAATACTAAATATTAATATTAAATATAAATATTGATAACAATATTATAAACGCTCGAGAAGGTTAAATAGTCGTTAAGGTTTCTGAAATAACCAAATAGCAACCTTATAATAAACAAAAATATATTATTACAGATGGCGCCACTGTTGTATTTTTGCTTTCCAGATTTTCTACTTTTCAGGTGGATTTTCCTACAATTTTCTTTCATAAAAACCTTGTACTGATGATTGCGAATACAGCAAAAAAAAGAATCAGCCAAATCGGTAGAGTAGTTTCTGAGATTAGTAGTTTCAAAGTTTATAACAACTTCAATAGTATATGTTGTGTGGGAAGTGAGCTATTTCAGTCGCAGGCGACTAACGACAACTGAAACTGCCTTCCCGCACGAGCCACACATACTATTTTTTGTTACGCTTTTGCATTCATCGATCACAGCAAAGGTAGTACAGCAGTGGCGTCCGCAGGATTTTTCAATGGGGGGGGGGGCTTGACAATTAGTTACAATTTAATTTTTATTTTGTCCAGTTTAATAATTTCAGACGTTTATTTGGGGTATTTTAAAATTTTTGTAACTTTTCAACTCTTCTGGTAGAAAAAATGCTCTGATCATAAGCTTCGATGCCCAGTGTATGTTTATGGAAGCAAATTGGATCTAGTTAGTATACTTTTAGGAGGTCGCAATTGAAAATTCTTAGTGCTATTAAAAATAATTGGAGAAAAAAAAATGAAAATTTATTTAAATTGTTTGGTAACAAGCTTGGTTATACCGTCTTAACTTGGATTGTATTTGATTAATTAAATTTTTTTTTTCTATAAATGTCAATAAAAAATTATTTATCCGGTCAAAAAGCTTAAAAATGTAATACGCATAGGCGTGCGCACGGGAGGGGCAGGGTGGGCAGCTGCCCCTCCTGCGGGCTCAAGTTTTCTTACAAAATAACAAAGTTTTTAAAAAAATATTATAATACAGTTTTATATAATGAATATTATGTAAACATTGAGTGCTCGATGTACAGTGCACGATGATTTTATGTTGTCCAACTTTAAGCGAACCACAAGCGATACCGCGGTGATAACGAGTGCTTATAATCTTATTATAGCATGATTTAGATTGAGATGTGATGAGACATGAAAGTGAGTAGTAATTTGACGGCATTTAATGCGAAAAACGTTCACCGGAAGCGCTAAGAAGGTCGGTTCTTTAAATAATTAGTAATTAATAATTATAATAATTAGTATGCAGTATACGAACAAATATTATAGCTCTTTACTTCCGAAGCAATTTTCGGAATTTTTAGTATTTTAGTATTTTTATGCTCAACGTGTTGATTAAATCAGAATATACCTATCTTTTTTTTTAATGTGGTGTTTTATATTGAAATTAATTTTCTATTTATACTGTAACCTACAAATCAAATTGTTTATTATATACCTATAAAGTATAATTTATAAAACAGTTTAAATAATAGGTTACATGCCTACAATAATGTATAAATTTCAATATTACCAAAGAATAGAATATTATTGATACATTAATGCATGATATAATAGTGGTACTATTTTTGGAAAAATCATACTAAGGATTTACATTTTTTTTTAAATGTTGATATTTATATGTTCAACGTGTTGGTGCAAATAATAATTTACCTATCTTACTTACTTTTTTTGTAATTGTAAATAAATAGTAAGTAGAATTAGTAAATTCAGATTTCACCAACACATCGGGCATAAAAATATATATGAATGCAGTGGCGGATCCAGGGCTTAATTTTGGGAGGGGCATGGGGGGCTCAAAAGTATATGAAAGTTCCAAAATTGGCTAAACACAGTGTAAAACAAAGGAAAACTACGGTTATTGGGGGGGGGGCAAATGCCCCCTTTTCCATCCCCCTGGATCCACCACTGTATGAATGTAATAATTTTCTTTGTTCATGTATATTAATATAATATAAAAAAACTTTGGAGTTTCAATTACTATATTAAATTTGTAGTTATTTGTAGTTTTAATGATACATAAAATGAAAATACTTCCATCACTTACATTAATTGAACTAATAACCAAAATAATATTTACTTACCTATATATTATATAATATACCTATAGGTACATTATTACATTCTGCCCCCCCTGCCAGCAAGGTCTGCGCACGCCTATGGTAATACGTAAGTTTTTTTATTATAGCTAAAATATTAACAATACATAGTCATCATGGTTATTTTTTATAAGCATTTAAAGTTCAAATTTCGTCAAAACCACGGTTAACTTGTAGTTTAAAACTTATAAAATATAAAATATGTATATCTAAGGCTAGACAATTTAATATAAGGTCTTTCATACGAGTAGTTCATACTTTTACCGAAAAATTACAGATAATTTATGAAAATTGGTATGCAAATTCAATGTTTTTTCAAAAATGAATTCATTCTGGTAAGACATATATGAGATTTACTATAGTTGACAGTTTAAACTTGATTAATATTTTTTTGAAAAAGTAATAATAATACGGGCAATGGGGGGGGGGGTTCTTCAGCCCGTTAGCCTCTCCCCTGTGGACGCCACTGTAGTGCAGGGATCTATGCAACAACTAGAGTAACTAGCCCATAATTCTACGACAACAATATTTCATGAAAGAAACGATTTGGTTTTATTTATTTTAAGCTTCACGCATGGAGGTTATAATATGAATATAAGATGTAACCAAAAGTTTATGTTTTGTAAGGACGTGGTATAGATTTCAGTTTCGGGTTGTGCAGGGATACGAGCGTGATATGTGTTACCGGCACGTTTTGGGATTTCCATTTTACCGTAATTTTCAATTTTGAAATTGTTATAAAAAAATTGCCTGCTGAAAATAAAGAAACACGTCTTTTTTCGTTTTAATGAAATTCTATTCATCGATCCATAATCGCCTAACACCTCTGCGTACAATGAAATAAGATACGCTCTGTGTAAATGCATTTATAATTTATATGGCAAAACAACGTTTACCGGGTCAGCTATAGTATATAGATAAACAAATTCCTAAGTTTGCTTTCTTAACAACTAAGTTATAAATAAAATAATACACAAGTATTAAAATAAATATAAGGAGGTACTTTAATGTATAAAAACTATACATATTATAGGTACACAATAAAATGTTTGGATTTAGATTCTTCAGATTAGGCCTACCTGGTGCGTATATTGAATAGAAATTACATTTTTATTCAATACAGATTATACCAGTTTTTATTTTATTGTCTTTTGTATGGAAATTTATTGATAATAGTTGTATTCAATATGATACATTTGAGTTCAATGATAAATCATTGCAGTATACAAAAAATAATTCTTAGTGGTACGAGATGGTTTGTGGTATGTCAACTTATATTTCTAATAAGTATATTTTATTATATTATTTTTTTTTAATTTTTATATCAGTAATACGTCAGGCTGAACTAAATTTTCCAAACAACAAAACGTATAAATTTGTACAGTAATTTTATTGTCACATAATTATTTTAGATTCTGAATGGAACGATGAATGTATTGACTTTACAATGATGTGTGTTTTTTTTATTTTTTTATTTTTTTTTGTTTATTTGTGTCTGTTTACACGATAAGTTGTCGAAATAATGCTTCGATTTTCAACTTCAGTATCTTGTTCGATTGGAAAGTGAATATCGTTGGTGCATTGGGGAGGTCAAAATTTAAAATTCCCAGTAATTTTCACAAAATCGAATTTGGTTTTTGGTGTAACTTTGAAACAAATGACCGTAGATACATAACATTTTCACTGATTTGTATATATTTGCATTTTCTATACACGATAACATTTTCAAAATATTTTGATTTATTTTGAACTGTTTAGGAACATTTTCATTATAAATTTTTTTTTTAGTTTTTTTTCTAAAAATATCAATACAATTTTATTTGCTGGTTAATAAAACTTGAAAATTTAATAGAAGGCTCCTAGTATATTGTTTCAAAGGCAGATGAAAAATATTAAAAATCCTTAGTCACATTTTTTTTTACAAGCATTAATTATTTTTAACATACCGTCTCCGCTCAGGATCGTTTTTCTCATACAATTATATTATATCATTGAATTCAAATTTAATACCATCCATTATACAGTGACTCACTTGTAACCTACTGTACAGCAGAGCACCTTTTTATGTATTATAATTTGAAAATTTTCGTTAGTATAACGAATTTTTTCAAAGTTTAAACATCAAACGCTTATTCAAAACATGTATGGTTAGGTACAATATATTTCCAATATTTTTGAATTATCTATACCATGTATAATAAAATGGTACCCAACAAAAATATTTGGTGAAAAGTTCAAGTTCAAGTTTAAGTTATTTATTTCAATACCTGCAATATATAAAACTAAACCGAGTTTTATTAAATTTTTATTTTTTATTTATAATTTTTCAAAGTACTAAGAAATTTTATTACTTTTTACTCCCCCTAATTTCCAATGTATCAATAAAATCTACTAGAAACAACTTTGACGTTGAAGATTCTAGTGATTCAAATATAGAAGCATCACACAAAGAAAAAAACTAATAAAATATTCTATATAAAAACATACATAATTGTAAAATCAATACTTTCATCTCTACGCTCATAATGTATTTAAAAATGTTATGTATGGACGTTCGGTATTGGTATACCTAACAAAATAATCTAATAATTAAATGATTAAATAAGTTTTTGTTTTGAACTAAGAGTTAGATAAGATAAAATACCTAGTAAGTTATTGAACAATTTTTTTCGTTAATTTCAACTGTATTTCACAATCTGTAAGATAAACTTATTATACAATAAGAGAAGGGTATGATGTGTTGAATAGGGTGATTCGTGAATGATTTTATCTTGCGTTAAAATTCCATTCAGTGATTTAACTTCATGGCACCATGACTGATTTTGGCATCTTTCGGGGTAATTTGGGATGGTAAGACCAGCTGATAGTTCGGAGATGAAAGGATTTCAATGGTATTGTGGAGGTTTGAGTAGGTAGTGTCGTTTGTAGAAGGTTTTAGCTATATTTTGTACTGTTTGAATTGAGATGTCTTTATGTAGAGCGTTATTTGATACATAAAAGGATGCCTTACTTTTAGTGATTTGACAGAGATATATTCATTGAACGGTTTGGATTTTGTGAATGTTCGAGGGATTGGCTGAGCCCCAAAGTTGTATTCTGTAAGTCCATATTATAACTTGAGGAAAATATTTTAAAGAAGAGTTTTATTTTTCTGATTAATATTTTTGGATGTAATTAAGAAGAGGACCTAATTTCCGAGAGCAGTGATTCATATTCACGGAATTAAATTTACCATGTATGTGGGTTGCCAATGTAAATCTACTGTCTATTGGCGTAAGCCTAAATAACGTATACGATATACGGAGTAGGGAGAAATAGATTTTCCACATTTATGTTTTAGGTTAATAAAGAAAAATGTATGAATTAATATTGATATTATTATTTTTCTTCATCACTCATAATAATATATAACTAAAATAATTAATATGGTTATGTACACCGATGCGCCGTTAATAATATTATAGTTTACACAAAATACAGACCCAACTAACGAGAAGCGAGTAGGTATGTGAAATTGTTTTCAAGAAATATTGATAGGTGTCCTTATACAAGCTCGTGCGTTGTACAACATAAACAACAGCAAGAGTGTAAACCTGGAATTGGCGAAATATTAAAAAAATAAATACCATTGTAAAACCACTGGCTTCCTCTCTCCGTTCAAAAAGAAATCATAGAAAAATAAAATTAGTTGCACAGCTTTATACTGGCGTACTATTCACGAGCTTCAGTTTTCTGGAAATATTTAACTTTGTACTTTTTATAAAGTATTGGCGTTATTTCAGACCGGATAATTTCTAGACGTTATAACACACAACAATATTATGTTAGTATAATGCACTATATACAGTAATATACAGTGTATATTCCAGCTGCTAACGTACATATTTAGACGAATACTTGATTGCATTCCACAGACGGTTTTAATTAACTAGTTAAAATATTATTATATTGTTAGGTGTTGTTATTTTTGGTCTCTAGTTCTCTTAAAAAAAAAAAATCTACAACGAGCGCCGTGGTGGCTCGTGGCTGGCTGCAGCACTGTGCGAAATACGTTTGTGAATAATGCAATTTGATTTATTATATTATTTTCACAAACGGCGTTTTTATTTCTCTGACAGTGTAGTACCGTTTGAATATTTGATTTGACAACAACAGCGACAAAAATTACGCGGACCACCCGGAAACGAGTGGTGTTTTTTCGTCTCTGTACTGGAATAATGTCACTAAATTTTAATGAAAACGTATAGCATAAAAATAATACAAACATTACATATTATTAAAAGAGTGTACGTTTTTTTGTGCGAGAAATCGTACAAATCCCATGCCACGTTAATGTGTTAGTGTGTATACCTACACAGTAATATTTGAAGAATAATATTATGAGGAAAAAATACTCAACAGCCAGCTTCTATTTTTCACACTGTTTATATTCTCATAAAGTTTTATAGGGCACAGACAAACGCTATACACATTATACCCTATGCCAAGTACCGACCGTTCCAAAGTTCAATAAAATATTAAAAAATAAAAGATATAAAGCCGTGGACGAGTGAAAACTACATTATGACTAACATTATTAACGTATATTCTATATAGGTAGGTACTTTATAATATTATAATTTATATTATATTATTATTATACACCTACAACGTAACGAATAATTATATTATGTATTACCAAAATGTCCGGGAGAAAATATACAAATTCCAATTCGATTTATTATCTAATAAATTATAAAAATGAATCAGATTGTTTGCGATTTTTCCAATTACACATTTTATCGCAGGTAGTATTTTCGCTGAAGTCTGCGTCAAATATTTTTGAAATTTTCAAGACAGACGCTTTAACTTAGATTTGGACGCAACCGTAGATTATTGTTTTCGTCGTAAAATCAGGTAAGGCAATTAATAAATTATTTTATATTGATTGCATTTACTACATTATCTGTGCTTTTTTATATACAATTGTGTTGTACGGTGTATTTGATTTAATTCTCCAAAGAGAGCCCTCCAAACACCTGGAGGAAGGTGATAGCCTAGTTTTACAATTTTAATATATTTATCGACAGGACTACAGGAGTCGTTTTTATATCCATATTATCGTATTTTTGAGTTATTACAATCATATGAGATTGTAATTACATTTTAGGTATAATGTATTATTGTATGATCTAACTAGTTACATATTATTATTACGATTACAATTTACCAATTATTATAAATTTATACCATATGAAAACATAATATTTAAAAAGACGTTAGGTAACATTTTACATTTGTTTAATATGTATCTAAACATATTGCACGAGGCATCAGGTCAAGTAATTTGTGATTTTGCGATTTTTAGAAAGTTTGCCTGGAGGGTAAAAACTTTAGAAAAAGAATATTCTAAATAAAATTACCCACCATTAGACAACATTCAACAAATTAAGTAACTTCCTACCTACTTTTTTATATAAAGGTATTGATTGACAACGTTTTTATTAAATATTTGTATTTCTATTGATACACTTTATTATTTGCTTATTTAATATTAATTATTTCAACTTATTCGGTACCAATATAGTGGGTCTGACAGTATATTTGTCCATGAACGTGCTCACCTGTCCACTATACCTACCTAATATTCAAGATATACATTATAAAATATATAAACAACTGGATACATCTCTTCTTGAAGCTTAGCGTAAACTTCAAAATTCACGAACTTACATAATATGAATATTTGATAGAAATAATAAGTCCAATTTTTAAATTACTTATTCACATGAATTATTTCAAACTCCTACCAAATTGTCCACCTCTGATTTTGACATAATTAACACTATAACCCAATAAAAAAGAATAGTGCATTTTTATAGCTTGTTAATACAGTTTTAATTTTCTAAACTTCTTTATTAACAATATTATTTCGTACTCACGAGTAACCAGCTGTGACTATAATATGACTTAATACAGTAATTTATATAACTATAAGCTGGTTATAAAATATTGGTTATAAAAACTAGTATTTAAATTGAAATACTTAAATATTGACCTATATTCTATAAAAATGTAGGTATGTAACATTATCATTCAGATATTATAATTTATTCGCATCTATTTTCTATATACGTCAGAATATGTTCATACAAAATATAAATTTGTTATTTATTTCGTAGCAGGTAGCACGTATAGTATGCAAAGTCACGGATCTACCAGAGCTCTGTCAAACTTTAGTTTTTTTATAAGCTGTGTTAATGTTTTTAAACTGTGTTCTCCTTCTTTTTTATTTTTCTTATAAAAACGTTTTTTTCGTTTCTAAAATAATAAAAATATTTACCTGTAGTATATAATTTAGTATACCTCAAGAGTATGCAAATACTGTAAAAACAAAAATAGTATTTGTTAACATAATATATTATATTTTTAAAGACTTTTTATTCGCAATAACTAATCTATTAAATCATTAAAATAGTTGATTATATCCAGTGTTTGGATTAGATAAGTATTTTTTTATCTAGATAAAGATAATGCAACTCAGATGTATCTCGATAGACATAAAAGATAACTTAACTAATATTTATCTAATAAAAAAGAAAAAGATAAAATTTTTTTTCAAATGGGTTTTAAATTTAGGTATATTTTAGTTGGGCACTATTAACATAATAATAATGATATAAATAAAAATAATTACATTATTTATAAACCATAAACTTGGTTTGAGAATCTGTATAAATATTTAAAATGCGTTTGTACAATTTCTCGAAATGTATCAATAAAAAAATGTATCTCAATGAATTATTTATTTAGATTAGTAAAAAAATTATCTAAGATGAACTTTTAGATATCTTGTAACTATATTTGTCTAGATAAGATAAAAGATGAACAAATAATTATCTAGATATTCATTTTGATACATTTATCTAGATAAGTTCAAACACTGATTTATATCTGCGTCCTGCAAATTTCAAATGCATCGTAATTATATAAAATTATTATTGATAATTTTGTCATCCAATTTTGAAGTCGATTTGAAAATGCGACTAAAAAAGTCATTAAAAATACCAATTCATAATTCTTAAAACAATTGAAACTAATTTGTATACAATGACTATTTGTCGTACATACACGATGGCATAATCATTATGACGTTCATTGTACAGCATATTATGAGGTGCAATCAATCTAGTGTTGAAAGAATTTTCTGAAACCAAGTTAGGTGCCGAGGTGGTAACGACGTCATGGTGGCAAACATTGATTTTCGAGAGGGATAAAACGCATCGGGACGAGTGAGTGACAATAATAATATTATGATAACTATAATATTACAGCCCGGACGCTTCCCCGAAGTAAACCCCGAGGAAATACCCACCTTTGAACTGAAAACGTGTTTCATTGTTCTGTGCAGGGTTAAATTTTAATAATTATATTATTTATTATTCTCACGAACGTTTATTAATATTCCTATTATAAAAGAAACTTATTTTTTTTTTCAAATATCAACCATTTAAAAAGGTTTACTGATTGAGTTCTTACTTGAAAATATTCTTAAATTATTATTTATAGTTATCACAGATATAGCTATGTATAGCTATGTACCTTTGTAGGTACGCGTCTATTTAATTGAACAAAATGGTACATTTTCGATGAAATAAGAATTTTACCGTTTTGCTTAAATAGTAAATACCTGTGGCACCTATAAGTAAATTGTCAATATTTATGTTTTACTTATATGTGAAGTACATACCTAGAAAGCAACTTCAAATAGAGCGAGAATTTTTAAATTAAATTTGTTTGAGATCAGTCAAGAACTATTTACAGCTGTAGAAATTGTTTTCTCAATTTGCACATGTCCTTCGTATAGAGTTTATAATTTAATATTCTAAACGATTTTTTCAAAATTGAGATAAAATCCTACATACATTCGAAGAGTTTGCACAAGTTTCGGCTCTGCCAGAGATCATCTTATAATCATAGGCGTAAACAATGTGGGGCTGGGGTGCTTAGCCCCCCTAGAATTTCTATAGCCCCCCCGAAAACTAATGATTTCACTATTATAATTTAAAAGCATCATACGAGCATCAAGTATAAACCTGAGCTACCCCCCCCCTAATTTCAAACACTCTTTATACGCATATGCTTATACTATTATAATAACTACCTATAATATGATACTACATAATATCATCTATATATTATACATATATACTATGAATTATGATATTATAAGTAGGTACTATCTTTTAACTTATAACTTAAACGAAATCGGCACTTTTTGAAAACCCTTTTCGATTTACCGATAACGACACGACGTTCTACGGCACAAATCATATTGGTAGGTACCTACATTTTTATATCATACGCTTGTTGAAACGTAGCGGCAGAAGCAGTTACGACTTTCCACAAGCATTGTAATTATCACAATGGAAAATATTATAGAACCATTTCGAAATCACTTATTCAATTTTAATTATTTTTAAAAAGGATCATAAACATATTACATCATATTATACAAGAATTTATGTTGATATCAATAGTTCACGAACTGAAAATCATAATACCGTCACAGAACCATAAATAAATAATAGAAGAGTAGAATAATAAATAATATTTGTTCCAGAACTGCAGAACATGATGTATAAATGTATAATAGTAACATATTATCTAGTACCCTTGACGGCTGCACTTCTCTTGAGAACTTAAGTCCATCTCTGAAATATTTCATGAAAGTGTCAATAAAATTCTAGGAAATTGCGAATTACAATTTTATAAATTTTACCTGCTTTCAGCTAGCTAGGGGTTATACAAACCACCATTCGTTAGCTGATAGTGGGTACCGATTTTGGAGACAGAGTCGTTTGAGTTATACAACTCACGCCTTAGGGTCTGTCAGAATTCAAAAGTCAGAGGAGGTGGATAAGGATTTGTGATAAGGTTTGGATCTTTGGTCGTCTCGTTTCGAAGGCGGGAATGTTTGAAAGTCGAGTTTGAGAGTCTAGAAACCTCTCACATCTGTGGAAATCGGGTATTGGACGGATTTTATTGTTGATACGGTCCAGTTATATGTGCTTGTATGGAAGTCGAAGAGCATAAGTCTGAAAGCCATGTTTGAGTGTCTAGAAAGTCAGTCACATCAAGTGAAAATATACAGTAGGTACCTATATAATATAAATGTCTAGCAATATTTATTATATAACACCTACATACTTTTTAGAAATTATATGTCTATACATGCTCAGTATTCGTATGGAACTTAATTAAAGCATATAATGTTTATATGTATAAAAAAAATACAATATAAATGTCATCAACGTCTGGCCCCTACGCATTTATAATTTTAACCGTCTGTCACGTATAGCCACATCACATATTTACTATTGTGTGTGTGTAAACCTTGCTGCAGTGTTGTAAAGTGCTACAGAATTTAAATAATAATATATTAAATTGGAATTTTCAAAAAAAAAAACGGCAGGGTATTGTATCGAACGTCGTAGGATATTGCCATATCGGATGTTTTTTTTTTGTTTTATAAAAAGGTTCCATAGCGTATATTATAACAGCTATATCAGTCTTGTATAGTGATATGATTTATGAATTCATAATGGCTTTCTGTATCCAATGATTGATTATATTTATATGAGAAATTATATAATTATGCATGGACGGGAGGGGAGGGGGTGACGTACAAAAACAAATCCAGCATATGTTGGTCATAATCATTTTTTATATTATAGTATTCTATTTTTTAACGAGCAATTCAGTTGGGTCTTGGGTAGAAATAAGACGTGTAGAATATGAATCAAGATTTGGTTTGAAAATCTGTTAGTATCGTAACTATATGGTTCAACTTCAGTGCTTTAAAAAATGTATTAAATATGGGTTTATCGTTCAACCAAAATAAAATCGATTATTTATTTTGGAAATTACTATGTCAGCCAATACACGCCTATCCTTGTAGCAATCTATCCAATATTTATAGGTAATATTTTTTCAGATAAAACTTTTAAGGGTGTGTGTGTAATTCGGTGGTCGCCATAATTGATATGTCATAATCATGCATTCATGCAGTAGGTATAAAAAAAGGTCGTCGTTCAAATCCGATCACTTCTATACATCAATACCGCATATAGTTCGTGTTCGTGAAGTTCTCCCATAATCACATCGTCCAATATCAGACCCACTGTCGCACTGATATGTAGGTATCAATAACGCCCACATTTATCTTAAATAAATTACATTATGATATAAATCAGGCTCCAGAATATCATTTAATCAAAAATCACAAAATAATAAAAATAAAACTTTCAGTATTAAGCATACCTACTATTATTTATTCCAGTCTTCTCAGTTCTCTCTCATCGTTAGATTTATAATTTGGAGCTATAGTTCCTCTTTATACTTCATTGATCACTTTTATTCAAAGTACGTGGCAAGAGGGAGCATCAACTTTAACATTTTTTCCAGATGATTCTTGAAAAGAATAATACAGGTACCTATAAGTAAACATTTGGATGATACAACCAATATTATTTACAATGCAAGTTTTGTCATAATTACTAAATGCTCTGGCATTATAATATAATATATCATATTCGTTTACTGGTTAGTCGCGTTGCACATAATATTTTTATATCGCATCGTAATATTATGATAATAGTTTTCACTTTTTCATACACTTCACCACCACAAAATATAAGAAAACAACTTACGTATTATTTTTGGCAAAAACAGAAACGTTTACAAACACAGTACAATAGTCGCCTGGGGCCCGATAAAAATGTATTAGAAAATATTTGATGTTGACGCTCGATGAAATAAGCGCATCTAGTGACGCAGATTATATTATTATATTATAGTGTGGCAAGGGGACGAAAAGGACCGAGGAGAAAGGGTATTGAGTCATCGCCGAGGGGGTGAATGATGCAAGATTGGCGAATAACAGTCGCAATGTACCTTATATGTATATAGATTATATAAATATTATATAATATCATGTAATATTAAAGGATCATCGAAAATTGAAATAATAACAATAATAATAATATAATCATAATAATATGTATTATTAATGTTCGGTGTTATTATTATTATTAATATTACACTCGTATGACTCATATTATAGAATATAATATATAGCTGGTACCTCTATTATATCGATAATGACGTAAAAATTGATTCAAATTTACTAAATATTAAAGAATAATATAGTAATATGATGAAATAATTAAAATACCACTTTAATTCGTGGAATTCAATATAATATTTAATTTATGACATTTAGGAAACCCGACATTTATTTTCGTCAATTACTGTTTATTATTATTATAAAAATGTGTAGTAAATTGTTGTGCGTTTATTGTGATATTATTATAGTGACAAATTGAATGTAGCATTGGTACATTTTTTAACTTTTAAGAAATCCATAAAAAAAAAAATAATTGATCAACAAGTTTTGAAATTGTTTGTAAGTAAAGTTATCAAGTAAAGTGAAAAAAAAACAAAATATGATATTTTATTGATAGCATGTTAGTCGGATAGAACTAAACATTTAATAGCACTCAAAAGAATATAAAAATATAAACTAAAAAAAAAAACAAAGTTTGTAAAACAATACTTGCTTATAATTGCTACAGATTTTTAATCATCAACTAGGTATATTTATGTAAAACACAAACATAAATTTATTCAGAATTAGATACTATAAATTTGCGAACACCGGAACACGAGTGTACACGACATGCGTACACGATTATAATTTATAAATATTATGCGGGTAGGTTGTTCAATAACTAGTTGTTACCTACTTGTTTGTTATGTACCTATTATTGAGGTATTATAATAGGTACTTGGTACTTGGTAATGTATACGCATGTACGCACAACGGAATATAATATTGCTGAAACTGCGATGAATCAAAATTAAAGCAAAAATATAAAATCGATCGTAGCTAGGTACCAGGTATGGGGTATTTTTTTTTCAGCAAACGATACTGTGTATTATAAAAATGTTTTCTGCGTGAGGGGACTGCAGCAGAAGCGCTCGGCCTTCGTCCGTATAGAACTACGCGTTTTGAGTCATCGCCGAGGGGGATGATATTATGGCACGCCCGCGATTCGAGAATAAAATTACGACACCGCCGTACTAACGATGTATATTATGACTATGTATACCGTCGGACACGCTCGTGGTGAGTGTGTGGTGGGGTGGGGGGTGGGGGGTGTGCGGATTTATCAAAACGATAGCACGGCTCGAGACTATAATATAACAACAGTAATAATATATGCATAAGAAATGGCGAGGGGAGAAAATAAAAACGATTAAACGAATTCGACACGACGATGAGAGAGGGAGAGAAAAATTGCATTCGTTTATGAATCGTATATGACCGAATTATATTCTCGAGAGGCGAGAGCACTCCACTCGCGTAAACGACACCCGCCACGCAAATTCATACCCCTCTTATATTAGTTTATTTTTATTTTCGTCGAAGGGGTTGTTGTAAAAATGGGTCGTATATACATGGTACACATTTGCAGTAAATTGTTCCATTCTGTTTTGGATTATTTATTGTTCCCGTGATGATATAACCGGTTGTTCCGAAAATATGTGTGACAGAGGCCCTACAGAAGGAGGAAAATAGCACTGCCACATAAATTATTATGCAAAAAATTGAAACATTTACTGTTTCTAGCTTTTTGTGAGCTTAAGTAATTTATAATTTCGTTTAAATCAGTGGTATATACTACGTATACAACTTTAAATTACCTATTATTGATTTATAATTTAAAGCCTACCTAAAGGCGTTCAATATAATTTATTATAACACACCTAGTAGATCGTCAGATGTAATTGTATCTGTTAAGTATAGTTAAGAAGTTTAAAATATGTATTCTACGTTTTATATCTATACCTATGTACAAAGGTGGGCAAGTTAATGAAAATAATTAACTCAAGTTAAATTAAGTTAAGAGGACACAAGATTGATTAGTTAAAAGTTAGCAGTTAACAAATTATAAATTTAACTAGATAAGTTAAAAGTTCATATAGAAAAAAATATTAACTTAACTCAGTTTAAAAAAAATTAATCTATTTTAGATTCTGAGTGAAACGATTGATGTATTGATTTTACAATGATGTGTGTTTTTTTTTTATTTTTTTATTTTATTTTTGTGTCTGTCATCACGTTTTAGGACAGTAAAAGTGCTTAGATTTTTTCAACAGTATCTTTTCTGATAGGAAAGTGAATCTAGTTGGTACTTTGGGGGGTCAAAAGTAAAAATTTCCCAGTAGTTTTCTCAAGCACCGGGAAAAATAACATAAAAATTAAGGAAAAACGGGAATTTTTAGGCAAAATAGGTTTTCCAAAAAATCGATTTTGATTTTTGGTGTAACTCTAAAAGAAATGAACGTATATACATGACATTTTCACTGGTTGTTTATATTTGCATTTTGTATACACGATAACATTTTCAAAATATTTTGATTTATTTTGAACTGTTTAGGGACATTTTCATTTTCCATATTTTTTTAGTTTTTTTTCTAAAAATATCAATAAAATTATATTTGTTGGTTAAAAAAGCTTGAAAATTAAATAGAGGGCTATTAGTATATTGTTTCAAAGGCAAATGAAAAATATTAAAATTCCTTAGTGACATTTTTTTTTTATAAGCATTTAAAATTCAAAAATTGACAAAATATGGAAAAATCACGAAAATTAGCAAATTATTTTGAGTTAAGAATTCGTAAAAATTTTTCTTTTTAAATCTAAGATTTTAAAATGTAATACAAGATTCCTTATAAGATTATCTACCTTTATCAAAAAAAAATGTCTATAAGAAAGTCAAATTAAATTTTTATGAGCGTTCGAAATTCGTAATATTTAAGTATAAACGAACAATTTCAAAATGTTTTAACTTAATGGATTTTTTTAAATCAACTGAGAAAAGCTAAGTTATTTCAATTGTAAATTAAACTATTTAAGTTCATAAGTTGATTAGAAAATAAACTAACTAGTTAAGTTAAAAAGTTAAAATAAAATTAACTTTTTAATTGGACTTTAACTTTTCAACTAGTTAATGCCCACCTTTGCCTAAGTAGAGTATGTAGTATGTAAAGTATTTATGAATAATGTTATTTGATAATAATTTGTAAATAGGTATTATAAAATTATACAACTAATAATGGATAACACTCCGACACTCATATTTTTTAAACCACAAATTATAATCTTCTATACATATAAAATCCGATTACTACTCACTGACTGATCGCTGTATCTCAAAAACAACTCAACGTACGGACTTGAAATTTGGAATAGAGGCTCTTCTCATATTTTCACAGTGCAATAAGAAAGGATTTGCCGAAATTCCCATTTTAAATAGGTGCTCAAACAGGGACATTGAGATTCACGATGGAAATTTTATTTTTATTTATTAATAGTTGCCATTGGTTATTCGGGCAGATCAAATACAAGCTTGCATCAAATCGAATTATTGAACATTGCCTATACCAGGGTGGCTGAGTTGCACTTACCGCAGCAAGTTACACCCAAAAGGAGTTGAAAAATCATAATTTTTTTAAGATTTGCGATTTTTTACGGGCAACTAAATTTGGTATATTAATCCACTGTATTATATAAAAATAAACTTTGTATAACTTTGATACTTTAGAGTTACATCATACACTTACGTACAAATACAACTGGGTCTGCGATCTACCGCAGGTAGATTGCCTACCTGATATATACTGCTGCGAATCAGAATTTTTATTCCAGGCAACAGAATAGTTAAGATACATTTTGAACACCATACACCGAATCTAAAATAACGAATTTAACAAAGTTTGAGTCATATAGAGTTGGTACATTTAACGGGCAACGAAGTGCACAGGATCAGATAGTTACTATTATAGGTTAGTTTTTATTTTTTAACCATAATGTGATATTATGATGACTGGAATAATATCATTAGCTTCAGATATTAAATATCCTGGTATAATATGACAGCTTTTGATGTGTCAGATTAATATGATAATAAATTATTAAATTCATTTTTTTTTATATGCTGCATTTTGGAATACGTCGGTTAATTATAAGTTACTGTTTGAAAAAAATGGCCACTCCATTTCCTAGCTCTGTTAATGTAAAATAATTACCTACTTGCTAAAAGATAAAGGTTCATAAATATTACTGGAACATTACTGCACAAATTGTTTTTTAATGATAATTATAAATATGACACTAGTTACTAATTAATATAATTTACGTCCATCTATATAAAATAGAAATGTTCCTTTTCTTATTTCAGAGTTCTAAGTGATTGAATAAACCAATAAAAAAAATGTTAACTGAAGATAACAACATGATGACAATTGTTACATTGATGAGTCACTGTAAACGAAATGCACTAACAATATTCAGATCGATGGGTATTCACTATTCAACAATATTCGATCGACCACGCACCGGTAACGGCTTCTCTGATTAATCCACCACAGTAGTTTTTCATCTATATTAACGAGTGCACTTAAAAGTACTAGCGAATGCAATTCACAATAATATCAGCTGTAAATGTCTCTAGTCTCTACCGTATAAGATTTTAGTTTTTCATATTTCCGTTTTCCAAGCCAATCAACACAGTATAGTTAACAAGTTTAGTTGAGTTAGAATAGTTAGATTAACTATGGATAACCGTGGATTAGCATTATCATTGATTTGTATAATACACTATAATATAATCAATGACAGTACCCAAAGATAGGTATATCATATATTTTAATATTATGATGATATAATAATTTTTTATTTGTGAGTTGTGACCACCAAACGGTTAACATTATTTATGATGGGAACGGGTGACAAGATATTTAGATTTAAATTTATATTTCTTAGGTGAAATTGTAATAGCCTCCTAATGCCGATTGCCTTAGATTAGAATCTCAGCGAAGGTATCACTATGAAAATATAGGTAGTTCAGATAGTTTATAAAATAGGTTAATATATTAAAATGTCTAGACTCTAGAGTCTAGATGAACCACCCTATTAAACATTGTTGATGACTGAAGGCAGTCTGAAGCAAATAAATGCATTTAACCGATAGATGTCATAGCATCCATTCTCATAGATCGTTACACTCGTGATAAAATATATCAATGATATTCTATAATATAATTCAATAACATTATTCAGAAAATAAATAAGGCCAAAACATATTATTAAAACGATGTTATAAATCGGAAAATATTATAAACCTAACGTCAAACAGAACGTGTTCTCATCCAAAACCAAGATAATTTAAATATTTTTAATCGACCTTGTCTCCACGTTCACGACGCGGGATAAAGTTGGAAGCGGCTTATGAAATGTTCAGCGAATTTGGTCTCTTAATAGGACCTTTTTACATTCGATTCGATTTCAATCACTTCACTGTTATTCGACGCACATAAATGACATATTCATTAAATTATAGTCTTTTGTTTTAAAATACGTAATAATTAAATGTTGTTGAAAACCAGTTTTGCTTAAAAATCCGTTAATCTTTAATTTTCTTTAGTCCTTCCAAAGTACCAAATAGATTCACTTTCCTACTTTTGACTGTCCTAAACAGTGACCACAAAATGTAAAAAATATACACACATTGTGAAATTATGACTAAAATATATTTTAAATTATTATGATATCTAAGTACGATGCTAAACGCCAACGTAGACGGTTAAAAAATATTTCTAACTGTTATGTAAAATTCTAATTATTAGGTAGCAACTTTCGTCTTTATAATTTCGTCCAAAACCGAGAAATCTAAATTGAACTAGTCTCCGCATTCGCATATCAGCACAAAATTGGAAGAGGTTTATGTAACGTATATAACGACTACGGTCTCTTCATTGGACCCTGGTAACATTCGTTTCCGTTTGAATAACTGAACGGCTGCTCCTCGCACATAAAAAACACAGTCAAATTTAGTTTCGACGATTCGACCAAAACCACACAAAATCTTTAAAATTTATTAGGTCTTTTTGTGAAACATGAAAACAAATAATACAATTATTAGCTTAAAATAATAATTTGATTTTGTCAAATACCTACCTATAATTGACAAAAAAGGACATAATATGATCTTGAAATTATGACAAAATATATTGTAATTTACTATGATAATATTACCTACGGGCTACGATTAGGGTTTTAAAATTTCATGAAATATAACAAGGGAGTGCTCACTGAGCGGGGGTTAGGAGGTTAAAACCCCCATTGACACTTGCCCAATACATAATATACATATTATATACTTACATATAATTAAAATTATTATTGTATTTATAAATTTAGGATTCTAGTTTTTCTGATATGATTTATAAATAATATCACAATTAATACCAATATACCATATTTTATAATTATACGTGCAGTTATACAGTCAAAACTTAACTTATAATCATTAACATATTATGGTAATTTGAGAACCTTGGTTGATAACAAATAATTTATTCATTATATCAACGTTTTCTGCAGTGCTCGAATTGGGAAAAATTAAGTAGAGGAGCTCAATCTAACGACTTAAAAACTGGGCGCAATTATTAAAACCAGACCATACAAAAAATTGGAGGAGTACGCAAAAAAAAAGGAAAATAGTAATGGAGCTCCGTCCCGTCCCCGCGCACCACCACATTCGAGCACTGGTTTTCTGTGTGTAAACGTGTAATCAATATATTATTATTTGTTTAATTATATATAATGTTAATATTCTTTAACCGAACATGTTTAAAAGAAGAAAAAATATTTTTTATAATTTCATTGAAATTCAGAACCCTATCCACGTTGCTAAACGCTAACGTAACCGGCCGTCCAAGTGGTCTACTTGGAAAAAGTAACGTTCTAAAGCCACATTCATACGACGGTTGAAATATACAACGATATTGCATTTATACTGCTTCTTAATACAATATTTGATGATAAAAACAAAACATTATAGCGTAAAGGGAGCCAATAATAATCAAGTATACATACGTGGGAATTTTGTATTTGTTAGCTTTTATCAGCGTGTTTTTTATGATAAGCCTTAACTCATCTATTTTGTTTCTGATGTTCCATACGGAACAGAGTAGTATAGAAAGGCCGGTTCTGGTGAACCCCCGCTTCACCACCCCACCACCATACTATAACGAGCCACCCGAGCCACCACCCCTCCACCCACACTCCACCAATACCGAGCCACCCGAGCCACCCTGAGCCACCATCCCCTCCACCCACGCCCCGTCATTACCGAGCCACCCTTGGCCACCTACCCGAGCCACCATCCCCTCCACCCAACCCACCCCCACCCGATCCGGCAGCCCTAAGACACCCGAGCCATCCGAGACACCACCCCCTCCAATCACCCCAAACTAACCTAACCTCCCGCCCTCAAGAGCCACCGGTCTCAATCACCCTCCACCCTACCGGCACCCCATACCACCCATACCTCGGTAACGTTGACCACACCACCCCACCCCGCTACCACGCTACACCTCCGCACCGCCCTGCCCATTTGACGCTCGCCGCGTGGCGTCCACCCCGTCCGCGGCGCGCTCTGTCCGTGTCACATTACCTCCCCTTTTATTAGCCCTTTAAAATATATATATATATATATATATAATATTCTGATGTACATTTGTATCGACTATATCATACATACAACCATACGTATACATATATACATACATACATACATTATACATACATATTATAATATACATACATACTCATAATATAATGTAAGGTACATTATCACATATATTATCTAAAAATATTATGCCATTTTCAGATTATAATCATATTCGAATAAACATCTCGCTGAAACTTACGTTATACATCAGAATGTATCTCAAACAGTGTTTGTTTCAAATATATTATAATATAGCTTACATATATATACATACTTACATAATATTATATCTAAACAATAATATACACATCATTATCACAAACTCCTGAACATATTATACAATTTACATAATATTTATACATATAAATATGATATGGCAATACACTTACAAACTATAATTTACTATCAAACACACGATACCATATAGACTTCATCAGTTTTACATTCCAATCTTATATGATAATATTTACAATGCCGACACGCTCAACATAATACATACATTATCATACATACATGATACATACATTATCATAATACATACATAAATACATGATACATACATACATACATACATGCATACATATACATACATACATACATACATACATACATACATACATACATACATACATACAAACATACATAAAAATAGTATACAGTTTTCTTATTATATAATTACATACGAAAAAACGAATCGCTATAGCATATGTTATACACCGGAATGTATCTCAAACACACACACATACACATACATAAACTTGTAAAAAATTATATTTTTCAAAATATACACGTTAAAGTATAGAGATATTCGTAGACATTCCTCTACCTGACAACATACAGAAATATAGTATACCAATATACGGGCAACCGTTTACAGATGTCGATGAGTTTCGTTCATCCCTTTCTCTAGCACATACATGCACATACACTCATATAACCATAGGTTAGTTCATACATATTTAGATACTTACACATTATATACATACATACACATATTTGTATAATATTCTGAGCCCCTTTTTACAGGGAAGTTTCATCAGTTTAAGCGGGCATTTATACATGTCCCGCCATGTAACACAACATTTCAAAAAGTATTATTACATTCATTATAACAAACACCTAAACATACTATAAGACTTACATAATAATATATATAATCATTTATTCCCATACATGGCACATATATACAGCATTCATACATAAATAGGTACTTTCATATTATTATATACACCATCACACACATCTAATCTTGATATACAACTTACATATCAATAAAAGACACTCGTTACATATAGACACACTCACACATGAAATACATACTTTAAAATACTTAGTCACATTTACATAGATGCATTTAAACATTCCAATACATCCACCCTAAAAAGTATTTTCAAAAGTACAACCTCGCTCATCAATTGGTTATACCTACTACTACAAAATTGTTATGCCCAATAATCATCTAGATAGTTCAATTCTATTAGATGAAAAATCCTCAGTCCCGGTTTAAGTGAATCCGCTGGCGGCCAGTGAATATTTATCTTGACACGATCGAGCCGGGTGTGAATCGAATGTTTTCAACCTCGATAAAAAGCTTGTATACTGAGGATATTCCGGATCAGAGTTCTCATATACCAAAAGCACTAGTGATCGACAACCGACGGTACATTGTAATATATTCATTACAAATGAATCGTAGAAAAATATTTTAAATCGTAAATAATGCGTTCCAACTGTTAACTTGAATAAGACGCTTCTAACCCGTGTAACCGTCTGTACGCAACTGTCGGTTATATGGCGAAAGCTAGCAGCCGTTGCAATACATATACAGAATAATAATTATAATAATATAAATTAAAATATTTAGTTATCTCCAGTTATCAGATAACAGTGTTAACCGTCGTAGGCAGATCTGCAAAATATTATTACCACCGCTGGTGTCGTTATCATGGTCGACACATGGCGTGCGATGTGCTTATTGCGTCCGTTAATTATAAAATGTATTATACCCCAGCGCCACTTAGTAGGTACTAGCGGTCAAATATTTCTACAGCATTTATAGATAATGTCCGAAACCCCCCACCACCCGTCCGCCCACCACAGCATCCGATATTCGGGTCCACCGCCAGCGCACATGTTCTACAAATCAGACGGTCAGTGCAACTCGACGACAACTGGTGTACATTCGTATTACCTCGCTCACTCCGTTAAAATAACTTCTCTAGTATAAAATATTTAAAAATGTTTAACTGTGTGTTATGTGAAAAAGTGTACTCCCATAAGTGTGATCTGAACAGACATTTCAAAACCCACGATGGATCAGTGATTTCGTGCAGGATATGCCTCAAGACATTCACCCGCCGAGACAAACTCAGTATCCATGTTCAAAAATGTCACAGTAAGTACATTGAATATTATTCGTCATCGACCCGGAAAAATACACATACAATGTTTTTTTTCGGATCGACAATACTCGGAGTTATTAATTAAATTATTTTTAAAATAGAGATCGTTAAAAACACTCCAGAATTCCACAGTGCTGTACGAGTAGATGGTGCAATGGGTAAATAATTTTTTTCGCTTATAAATAATAATAACGATAATAATAATAATATATTAATAATATATGTTAGGTCGCACATCAGTCATAAAGTGGGCACCCTCAGCCACTACACCGCATGCTCAGCCAGATGTCTTGACTCCGACGGTCATCTCGTCTCGCAGTCGCCGTGCGGACACATCTACTCCCCCGCCTCAAGCCTCATCATCCGCGCCTCGCACACAGATTATCGTTACCCCGCCACCCGCACAGACCACCACGACACGGTCCAACGTGACATCCCCCGCTACCACAGCGCCATCGAGGCCAGATTCGCCATTGCCGAACGAGGAAGGTGTAGCTTATACAGAGAATACTCCTAAAAACATAAAACGTAAAAAGTCACGCATGCAAAGGGTTAATATGCCGGGCTTTATCGAAATTGAATCTTCGCTCAGCCGCGCGATTTGGTCTTCTCTATTAAAAATAAATAAATAAATAAACATATTTACGAAAACATATTCTAATATGATAAATATGATTACTGAATTTCTTCTTCTCCGTAGGATCCGTTCCCAATTTCCATCAGTTCATTGAGGAAGGGATGGTCGGTGTCTTCATCCTCATCTTCGTGATGAGATTTGCTAAATAATAATTAATTTTTTAAAAATTAATTATTATTTTATTATGATAATATAATACTAAACATTGTACCTTATTTCCACATGATTGTTCAGGATGGTCGTTAAAAATGAGAAAAACATTAATACAAAATCCATTTTATTAAACACTTCAAAATAAACTGTATAAGTCGGAAAGGAAATAGATGTTAATATAGAAGACGGATGGTGTGTAGACGTGTAGTAGATGTCGCGGAACAGACTGAATTAGTTTTAAGGTCCAGCGCGTATGTCGATTGTATACAGCATTCATTCTAGGGGAGTACGAGAGGTTTATACATATATATATATTTTTGGGTCTAGATGGATAGTAGTTTCACAGAATAACGTTGTAAATAATTATGATGTGTAGAATATGCTTCCTCATAATAGGACAGCGTGGCTTGTCCGCGGCTTTTCCTACGGTCAGTGAAAAGAATGCTGAGGTTGAACATCTGAACGCTGTTATCAGAATTTCTAATACAACTACATTGAGGGTAAACAATTTTAGCTAAATCCCATATTATGCTTGATATTATGTGTTAATTAATCGTGTGTGTTAAATTTCAACAAATAACTATCACCACTGTTTATCTTGTAGTTTTCTCATACAAATCGATGTGCCACACCATTTTTTTTTAATCGGCGGTTCGAGCGTGAAAAACGTGCGACAAGCTCAAAAATGATGTGACACCTCGATTCGTATGAGATTTTTACAAAAAATATAACTTGAGTATTTATTTTTACATTTAAGATAATGTTCTAAAAATAAATTGAAAAAACCCAGATTTTGAAGGTAGAAAAAAATTTTCAAAAAAATCATCATCGGGTCATCACACTGAGTACGCATATACTAGTTTCCTCATTAATTTCAGAAACACCCTGTATATATTTTAAAGGGCTAATAAAAGGGGAGGTAATGTATTTGAAGGGGAAGGCGTAAAATATATGTCGGTCACTTGTAGGATCGGGATCGTGCGACGAGTTTATATGTGTTGTGGGTTGCCTATATTGAGTAATTTATACAAGCTTTTTATCGAGGTTGAAAACATTCGATTCACACCCGGCTCGATCGTGTCAAGATAAATATTCACTGGCCGCCAGCGGATTCACTTATACCCCGGACTGAGGATTTGGTTCAATGTCACTACTGCGGGTTATTGTTGGGGCAATAGGAGGAAAATGACGAAGTGTGGTAGCAATACGCCCTGCACAACCCTAAATGTGTATTCGTATTATTGTATAAAGGCATGGAATTTATTGTAAATGTAAAAAATGAATTTAATCGCAAACGTAGTGATAATAGGGGCATTCGAGACTGTTGTCGTTGTAAATCAGAACCGTATGATGTTGGTAATAATCGCGATAATAGTAATAGTCAAGCCCGTATATGTACATCTGAATCGTATGATGTCGTCGGGTGACCTACAGCACCACCACCACCCATGTTCATTATAATATGTATGTATATGATATTTGTATTGAATAAACATAGAATTATATTAAACAATTAAATCGTGTTAGTATTTGACTTGGTATCCTGGTAAAAGTATGTTTGTATGTATAATATGATAAAATTCGAAAAACCGCGTCCGTCCGATTAGCGGATAGGTGGCGCCCCCGTCGGTGATAATATAATACGGGTCGAGCGGACGGCGGTCGATGAGCCCGCCCGCGTCGCGGACAGAGCGCGCCGCGGTCGGGGTGGACGCCACGCGGCGAGCGTCAAATGGGCAGGGCGGTGCGGAGGTGTAGCTCGGTAGCGGGGTGGGGTGGTGCGGTCAACGTTACCGAGGTATTTGCGGTGTGGGTGGCGGTAGGGTGGAGGGGGATTGCGACCGGTGGCTCTTGAGGGCGGGAGGTTAGGTTAGTTTGGGGTGATTGGAGGGGATGGTGGATCGGGTAGGTGGCCAAGGGTGGCTCGGTAAAGACGGGGCGTGGGTGGAGTGGATGGTGGCTCAGGGTGGCTCGGGTGGCTCGTAATTGACGGGGGGGGGGGGGGGTGAAGCGGGGGGGTCACCAGAACCGGTCTTTCTATACTACTTACATCCATTTAAAAGAAAAATTTCATCAGAGAGTCACACTATTGATACATTTTAGATTTTTATTAATTTCAGATTCTGCGAGGAGCGAGGATGCTTGTGGTTTTACAATGGTGTTTATTATTTTTATTTTTTTTTTATATCCTGTATACGAAATATCTACCAGAAGGAGTGCTTCGATTTCAACATATAGTACCATAATTTTTAGCAAATTGGATCAAGATAGTACTTTAGAAAGGTAATTTTTTGATTTTCTCAATAGTTATTTAAGTGAAACAGGAAAAACCACTGACAAATTACAAAAAACAGTTGAAAATGGGATTTTAATTTCTAACGCTTTGTTTACCACCATAGAAAATAAAAAATAAAATAAAAAAATAAAAACAATAAAAAATATTAATAAATATTATAATATAAATTCAACTTACAGGATATAATAAATAATAACAATATCCAGACTGACAAACCATCGCGCATCGCCGCTCCGAATCGTTTTTCTTATACAATGATATTATATCATTGAATTCAAGTTAATACTATCCTTTATACATTGACCCACTTTGAACCTACTGTACAGCACAGCGAAATCCACTTACCCCCTTTTTTTTTTTTAATTTGATTATTTATTCAATTATGGTAGGCTGATACAACTTCTCTGAATCTTTTTTCGTATACAATGATTTATCGTTGAATATAAATAAAACACATAAATTACAACGACATGTTTCACAGCTACTGAATAGTAGGCGGTAACCTACTTGTCCGTGTTTTTTTAATGTTAAAATTATTTTTTAAATCATTTTATTATAATCGAATAACAAATGCCACATCGTCTGGACACGTACGCTACAAAACCACTACGACTGGAAGCGTCTTAACACATGAGTCCCTGTATAAGTCACAATACTCACGAATTTTATAACCACAAGCCTACTCTACAAGTGTAGTGTAAAATATAGTATGGTCTTGGCCAGACAATGGACAAAATATTTATATTCAAACACACAATTCTTTAATGTTTCTCATCCTTTTCATAAATTTAATATATAGGTACGTTCAACAATATATTTTCATTGTGATGTAATTACTAATTACACAAAGCGTTATAAGGCGTCATAAAGTAGGTAAAGTGGTGCCTATAATACTGGAAGCGGTTTATGTAATAGCCAACGGGTACGATCTCTTCATTAGACCCTGGTACTGTCGTTTCCGTCTTCCTGCACGGTTGCTAGACTCGGTCGAATTTCGTCCATAACCACACAAGACCGCCAAAAACATTTAGTTTTTTTGGTGTATCTTAAAAGCAAAAATTCTTTGATATTGAAATTTTCACCAAATGCTTATTTTCAAATTATTTTGACTACGAAAATATTGACAAAATTATGACAAATATATAATATTGAAAATACATAAGTATATTTTAACATAGATAATTTATATTGACAAACTTATAATCGATTGAAATGAGTGAAGGCTTTAGGTTAGGCAACCATATTAACATGCGCGTCTAACGAGTAATGTAGCCTACTTCCGATCGATAGGCTCAACACACAGTCCAATGATATGAAAGCAGCATGTGCCTATAGACTAACTTTATAGGTTTATGGAAGGCAGGTAGTGCCCAAGATCATAATGTACTTGTATAATATTATGATATAAGGGCAGCACTGGAGTGAAAATGGATAGGTAACCAGGATTCAACACTCTCCGACTAGGAAAATGTGAGGGAGACAAACAATAAAATGGGAAATAGGATTGTTCATTTTAGTTATAAGGGAAGGATCATCATGTGGTTTTAAGGCGAAACTCCTTTCGCCCAAAAATTTTTAGGTGAAAAGATATTTTATTATATTTGGTCGAAAAGAGAAACGTTATTTTCGGGCGAAAGGAGTAACACCTTTGTCGGATCGGAACGGTGTTGTGCAATGATCACAGAGCTCACAGAAATCAGACATAACCTTACAATAAGTTTGTCCAATGGATACGATATCAGTTGAACGATCCGGAATGTCCTGCAACTCAGTGACCTAGGTGGACGTGGTATTTGAAGTGGTCAGTGCAAGAGCCGGACAGCTCCATTTTTCGTAAAATCCAGATTTAATTGAATTTGATACAGCAAACAATTAATACGAGTTAATCTTTACATTTTTACAAGAACAAGATAAATCCAACAACCTGTATAGGAAAAATAACGTATTTGGAACTGTCTGGTTTTTAACTTTGTAACATAGTGTATAGTATATTATAATAAATAGTTTATACCCACAAAATCTATAGGTCAGAATAAGATATGCATTTTTATATTACTATTAAATTAACACTTATTAGTTATTTTACTACTATTGGTACCTATAATTTAATTTTTGCCGAAAATATTGTATTTATTTTATTGTATTAATTAATATTCAATTATTATAATTGTGTATATTTTTATCATAATATTATATCATTGTTATTAATCGTTAATATTATCTTTGTATACCAAAATTATAAATGGTTTAGATGAACCTTGTATACAATTTTCAATCTTTTTAGTTCAGTGAAAAATTATTTACCGTTATTAAATTCTCAGTGGAACGATGAATGAATTGATTTTACAATGATGTGTGTTTTTTTTTTTTGTTTCTGTGTAACGACAAGTAGTTGATTTTCAACTTCAGTATCTTTTTTGATGGGAAAGTGAATATTGTCGGTGCATTGGGGAAGTCAAAATTTACCAAAAGTTTTCAAAAGCGCCAAGAAAAACAATATACAAATTAAGAAAAAACGGGAATTTTTACTCAAAATCGGTTTTTCACAAAATTGATTTTCGTTTTTGGTGTAACTCTAAAACAAATGAGCGTATGAAATTTTCATCAGATTTTTATATTTACATATTCTATTCAATATAAAATTTTAAAAATATTTTGATTTGTTTTGAACTGTTTAGGAACATTTTCAGTTTCCAATTTTATTAGTCTTTTTTTCAATAAAACATTATTCGTTGGCTAAAAAAGCTTGGAAATTTAATACAAGGCTCCTACTATATTGCTATAATGAATTTTGAAAAAATATTAAAAATCCTTAATCACAGTTTTTTTTAAAAGCATTTAAAGTTCAAATATTGACAAAATACTGAAAAATCATAAAAATTAGGAAATTATTTTAAGTTGAGAATTCATAAAAATTTTTCTTTTTAAATTTAAGATTTGAAAATGTATTACAAGTTTCCTCATAAATTTGTCTACCTTTATCAAAAAAAACTCCACAAGCAAATCAAATTAAATTTTTATGAGCGTTTGAAGTTCATATTTTTACAAGATTGGATATTCACTTGATTTCTCATGTAGCACTTTTGTTATTTTGTTATAATGTAAAAACGAATTACTGTACATATATTAGAATTGCACTCAATGTTCATTTAATCAATTCCTATACTTGAAATATTTTGACTCTTATTTTGAGCTGTTTATGGACATTGTCAGTATTCAATATTTTCAGATTTTTTTTCTATAATTTTCATAACTTACATAATTTTCTATAATTATTTTTTAGGTAAAAATGAGTGAAAATTTAATACAAGGCTCCAGATATACTGTTACAATAGCAGTTGAAAAATATAAAATACATAGGCACAATTTTTTTATAAGCATTTAAGTTTGGAATTTTGACAAAATTTAATAATTATATCGTTTTTCTTATACAAAGGTATTATATCACTGAATTCAAATTTAATATCATCCATTACAGTGACCCACTTGTAACTTAATGTACAGCACAGCGACACCCACTTGCCCACCTTTTTTTTTTTGTATGAAATTCTACAAATAATATTCTGTTTCGAAAAACTAAATCGGTAATTTTGGTATAAACATTGTTTATTCAGAAACAATAAATATGTAGTAGATGCTTTAGGCATTTAAAACAGACGTATAATTGTAATTATACGTGGCCTAATAACAAATACAGTAGGTTAAATTAATTTTTGTAAAAAACAAAAATTCATTGCAAAATGTAAATATGTGTAAAAAATATAATGATGTACCGACTTAAAAAGATTCAAGTACCCTCGAATAATATTTTTTTAATTACTACCAAATAACTAAAATTTATATTCTTCGTTTAAACAATTTATTTCATGGAAATTTGAACATAAAATATCTAAAATAAAACACGGGGTTTATATATTTTTTATATATGTTTTGGTTACAGCACGAACTGCTTATGAAAAACCTTTTTTTGGATGGATACTTCCAGATTAAAATCGAATGAAAAACATCTAACCCCAGTAAAAACCTCGCAGGGGCTTACCAACTGCCAAGGCGCATGTCTTGCTCCGTATCTATCCTGTCTATACATCAACAAAATGCCAACCCATCCAAATTGCAAAACTGCACTATTCACCGCCGATACACTGTTTTAATTACAATTGTAATGTTGATTAATCAACAGTCCCAAACCCACAGCAGTAATGTTTTCACATAAATCCACCATCAATTCCATTCAGCCAAAATCAAAAACATCAGCATCAAGTGGTCTCCTTCCATGAAGTTCAAGTAGACAAAATCTGAACTTCACCGAACACATGAGCTCCACAGTTAACAAAGCCAACGCTGTCAAACACTATCTATATATTATCCTATGCTATCCTGGCATTCTGCTCAACTCTTAACTTCAATGTCAAACTATAGAGTTGCTCTTGTATTTAGATGTTTTATTAAATATACATTTTTATCAAATGCCGCAGAACGGGGTGAAGTGGACCAGTTTTTTTTAAATTTCTTAAAATTCCGAAGAATCTATTTGATCAAAACGATTGAAATTTGGAATATATTATCTATACGTATATATGCTGCAATTAATGACATTTTTTTTTCTAACTTTTCAAATCTTTTTTTTTGTGCTAAAAAGTGGTCCACTTTACCTAGATATGTGGGGTCAAGTGGACCAGGCCTTTGTTTTTCATTAAAAACCACTTCAATCGATTCTAGTTTTGAAGTAGACCACTAAATTATATTTTTGAAAAAACATTAGACAACATTTTGAGCATAAACAATTGTTTACCTTGTTTATTCATCAATTTGAGCAATTTGTTTCAATCACGGTATATAATATACCGTGGTTTCAATATTAAAAAAAATCTTACTTTTTAGATATATTCCTTACTATATATTTAAAAAAAAAAAAGGTTAACTCACTATATTTTCTTTATATTAACCTAACTAAACAGGTAACAATGAAGGTAACTTAAAATGTTTACAAAATCAACAGGTTTAATTCCTTTTGATTTTGTTATAATTATTGATATCCTTCTTTCTAAGGATGAAAATAATAACAAATTTCTTATTATTAGTATGTTAAATGGTTCACAAGAACTTAATAAACACATTTTAGAGTATGAAAAATATTCATAGTCTTACTTCCTTTTGAGTTTCAGACAACGTTTGAATGAAAAAAAAAATCGTTATTTTGTGTCAAACGAAATGATAATAATTGATAAGGATCGTCCTGTACAATTGTTATCACTAGTATAAAAAATTGTTCATTATCATACTGCTATGGAAGTAAAATTTACTAAATTAATTTTTATCCAACCGTGTCAGAGTTATGATGGTAAACTTTAAAAAAAATGAGAATGGTCCACTTCACACTACCAGGTCCACTATACCCCGTTCTACAGTACTAGCCGGCCCGTCACTGCTTCACCCGTGCAGATTGGTTATTTATTTTGCCTTCAGACGATGCTATTTATAATTTTTTATTCAAATTATATTGTTTAATGTTTTTCAAGTAAATATAAAAACAATTAATGAAAACTTATTGAAATGTTTCTAGCGGTATTATTGATAAATATATTTTTATTAAAAATAGCTGATCCCGTGCACTTTTTTGCCCATTA
The DNA here is from genome assembly GCA_949089665.1 of Macrosiphum euphorbiae. Taxonomy (NCBI): domain Eukaryota; kingdom Metazoa; phylum Arthropoda; class Insecta; order Hemiptera; family Aphididae; genus Macrosiphum; species Macrosiphum euphorbiae. Next base: position 2,570,423 of record CARXXK010000003.1, on the reverse strand, counting down.
AATGTACCAACTCCATACGACTCAAACATTGTTCAATTCATTATTTAATATTCGCTGTATGGTGTTCAAAACTTATCTTAACTTATTCGTTGCCCAGAATAAAAATTCTGATTCGCAGCAGTGTATTATCAGGTAGGCAATCTACCTGCGGTCGTGCTGTTTGTATGTAAATGTATGAATTATCTCTAGAGTATCAGAGTTTATACCAAGTTTGTCGTTTTTACTTAATTCCACCTAGGTACGATGGATTAATATAATCAATTAATACAAAATCCTTATCAGGTTAGATAACCGTACTAAATCCGATAAATAAAAAAAACCAAATTTAACCTTTTTTAAATTAACCTGTCTTTTTTCCAGAGTTCCAATCTACACACGAACATTTATACATATATGATATATATATATTTATTGACAAAAAAAAATTATACAAATCAGCAAACATACCCGATTACCCAATAGCAACCAATATATTATGATACACTATTTATATTTTTATTATTATTTTCCTAAAATGTTCTTTTATAAGAACTTTGTCCTGATAATTACGAACACAATAAAAAAAGAATTATCAAAATCGGTTAAGCCGTTCACGCGTGATGCGATGACCAAGGGATAAAGGGATTCATTTTTATATAAATAGATAATTTCGTTATAAAGTTTTTTTATCGATTCGGAATAAAAAATCTATATAAAAATAATAATAAATCTATATTTCATAAAAAAATCTAAAAAAATATCATATATTCCATAAAAATATGACTGTTTGATAAAAATTCCAAAATTGATAAAAAATCTAAATTGAATAAATATCTAGATTTTATCAAATAAATAGATTTTTTGATAAAATATCTTGGGAATGTGGGAATGTTGAGTAGTCAGACTAACCTAACCTAACCTAACCTTACTGTTTTAATATTATATTAGAGAGAAGTTATTTATTATATTATTTAAAGAAAAAAAGTGTGTCGAATGGTTTTCGCTAACCTAACCTAACCTATGAAAGAGTTAAAATAAATTATGTGGAAAATTATACCTACCGTATTGTACTAATGTGTAGAATATATTAATATCAAGTAGGTATTTAAGGTTGTGTGCATTACAATAAAATTAAAAAATCTTTTGATGAGAGATCTTTATTTTACAATAAATTTTAACACCAGATACAAACATATAATGATACAAACATTTTTGGATTCAGCTAGGTCAATATATATTTTTTTTAATTCCAGTAAAAAAAAACTTTGTGCTTTATTTTCAAATCTAAGGTTAGAATTTCATTCTAAATGAACATTAAACATGCGATGGTTGTTTAACTGTAAAAAATTTGAACATTTTTCGAGTTTTGGATATAATCTTTTTTAATAACGAACGCTTGGGAAAAAATATTTTGACTATGCAATTTCGATCATTGTTAATCGGGTAATCATACAAAATCTGAGAGATTTTAAATTAAATTTCAAAAAGTTTCGATATAGACATATAGTATTCAATATGACGTATAGAAATGCTAATACAAACATTTTGTGAAAATCCTACGGGTTATTCGTATTTGAATTCTATCATAAAAACAAAATCGGTTTTTTCGAAAACTTTTTTTTTCTATGCCACGTTTAATGTCGATTATACATAGTATATTTAAAACGCATAATATAGCGTCTGCGGCGAATATAACATTTGAACACTAATTATTTACTCAGGTGGTGTATTGGTTTCTTTTCAGTTGTTTTGATTTTTTGTGAGTTAAAAATATTGAACGTCATGCGTTATACAATATTTCCCATAAGTTTTTTATTAACTATTCAAATCTACTTAGTACCGTTTACTCAAATCTACATATTACCACTTGATTAAACTTTAGGTAGGTTACACTAAAATTGATAATCTAAAAATGTGTATAATATTAATAACAGTTTCCGAATAAACATATTCTAATAAACACCATTGTTTCAATGTAAGAACCTTACCTAAAACTACTTGAAATTATATTACTATAATTCAAAAGACATATTATAAACATAAAAAGGGAATTATAAGTTATAGTTTATCTGTATTTGTATACTTTATTTTCTTTGAACTTCAATCGCTCATAAAAAATTACACATTATGTATACTTTTTTTTCAAATCTAAAAAGTCTGATGTGACAAGATGTATGTTTGGATGGGTTATTACTAATAATGTAATTATATCATGTAATAATTAGCTACATTAGTTTAAACTTTAAACATTATAGGTTAATCGACCACTTATTTGATGCTAAGAACATTATCTGTGTTCGTATGTTGGTTTTTCATGATTGTTCAGTTTTTAAGTTCAAGTGCCAACGAATAATATTTTTAAATTATACAACAAAATAAATAACACCGTACCTATATAATATTGGTAAAAAATATATATTATGTTTATAAAAAGTAAAAATAACGGAATAATCTATACTTAATATTATATAGAGGAAATGTTTAATTGTTTGTAACGAAAAAACTCCTAAAAAATAAAGGGTTTAAACGCCTTGTTTGAGAACCACCTCGGGTGGACCTCTTATTTACCTTTTATCTCCTATCCCGGTAGTCTAAAACTCTAATCTACCTCTGTAATAAAATTCGAGGAATGGTAAACTCCTACAAATTTAGGTAATCTCCTACAAACGATAAATAAATAATAATTTTTACAAAAAAGTCAACTCGGTAAATGGTACAGAGAATTTCAAGTATTTGAAAAAACAGTTTCAAGTGAATTTAATAATTCCAGAAATTATAATTTTATAATAATATTTATTTAGCAAATCAACATACAGAACATAAATAATATACTATTAAAAATAATAAAAATATTTGCAACTCCCCTATTTATAAGCATTATAGTTATGTTGGGGAGTTTAAATTGATTTGTGATAATATATCAAAATAGATTTATATTTAATTATAATCATATATGAGTAAAACCAAAATTATTTAAGAATGACTTAAGTAAATTTACATTAAGGAAATTTAATTGTTTAAATAAATTTTTAGAATTCTACACAATCGGTCGGGTTGCTTTATGGCACAGTGTAAAAAATCAGACAATATTCCGAAATTGTTACAATGTTATAAAATATGGATAAAATAGTATATACCAAATTAGTTTCAATTAAAAAAGTAAAACATATAATAAAATATGGAGTGATGAATGATGATGGATGCATATTAATATAAATCCTGATTTACCTGATTGTGTACAATATTAAGAATATAAGTGCTTATGAATAATGTAAAGTGTGTCTCGCATGATAACTAAACAAACTTCTTTAATTCCTCTTAATTCTAATGTATTTTCCTTAAAGAAGTCTCTGAGCAGAGGCGATGTGGTCCCAAGTGCCCCGAACCAAAGACCGTGGACTTCCCAATTGTTTTTATGGTACTTTTCTTTAAAGACATTGATAGTTGGCTCTTAAATGAAGAGCTTTTTAAACCAAATTGTTTAAAAAAAGACAGGAACACTAATATTAATATATAATTTGTAACAATTACCTACTAAATTTGTGAGTAACATGATTAATATTTTTATTTAAATTATAAAAGGTAATTAGAACATATGCATAATATACATTTTTAACACTAAGTAAATTTAACAAATCATAAACAAAATTATTACTTATTAACTTAGTCCTTAGGTATATTAAAAATAAATTAAATTACTCGTGTTAAAGTACTTTTTAAAGAAATAACAAAATAAGAATAATATTCTTGTTCCTCATAAATAATACCATAATTAATAACTGATTGAACTAAAGATAAATATAACATTCGTTTCATATTAATATTAAATATATTACGCTTACGTGAAAAATATAAAAATGTACCCACAGTATATATTAAATTACGAATAATACTTATCTGTGGTAATTCCATTTTAAATTACTGTCTAAGGCGAGGCCTAGGTATTTAATACAATAGGAATTTTCTAAAATGACGTAACTATTTTTACAATTAAATGGATGCACACGAGTTAATACAAAAGTAAATATATTTTAATTTAATTATTTTTAATTCCAAAAAATTATTACCAAACCAATATTTAACTTATTTTACAACATTATAAGCGTATGCATATAACTCATTTACAGTATTATCATGAAATAAAATCGCGGTATAATTAGCATAGTAGAGGGTAGTTAGATTTAATTTTTGCTAAATATCATGTATTTATTTTATTATATTTAGGACTAGGGACTTCATGCCCTATAAAACACTAAAATGTGCGTTTAAAAAAAAAACATTGTATTGGATACAACCATTTCTTATTTTAATATCTTGATAATATTAAAAAATTTCAAAATTCAAAATTTTAACTTACAATAAAAAAAATGAGTATAATTAATTTTCTTCTCTCATTTGTTTTCTTATTCTTACATCAAGTTTTAAGGAATCACTTGTGTGGTGTAGGTAGTTACTTATAAGTATCAGAAAGGAAAACAAACACTAATTTTAAATATTTATTTTTTGTAAATAAAACCAGCATACCTACTAATACCTCCAGTCCAGGAAATCTTTTTAAAAATAAGTTTTTTTTATAAAATACTAAAACTTACAACTTTATATACAAAAAAGTTACAAATATGCACCAATGAATTAAAATTATCAAATATGCCAAACATGCAATTAAAAATGTTAAATATAAACTCGTATTGCAATGAAACTAATTTTTATATTACCTAATTAGCTAAATTTTTAATGATTATTAAAAAAACATTCAAACTCCTATAAATCCCTAGCCCTACCAGTTATATTTATTAACATTAAATTATTATAATAGTGTAGTATTTAATCTTATTTAAATGTACCTATCGTTGTTTTTAAGCTTGGAGTCAATACCCTGCTCCTTGTGTATACTAATATGGTGTACTTACATAATGCTACATTATAGGTATACTGTATACAATATACATACATATATTTTCGATATTCATATTATAGGTCAGACTTCCCGATATTCTCAGTTAATGCTAATGGTTATATAATATAAAATACAACACATTTATTTTATCATTACACATAGCTATTCGGAACGTTCACTAAAAACACGAACTCGTTCACGTTCAAGTTCAGTACTTAAAAAAGGAACTCGTTCAAGTTCACGTTCGTGGTTTTTTCAAAAGAACGCATTCATTGGGTCGTTCATTTAATTTAATTTTTTATGAATCGTTAGCCTGCAGTGAATATAAAAATTAAACCCATAAACATATACAAAAAATAAAAATACAATTTAAACTTTAGAGCATATACAATTTATAAAGTAACTGAATTCATTTTTAATATCTGATACGTTATTTGAGTTACGTATTGGTAAGGATTTCCTAGTGATAAAATTAAGCGAATACTAGGGTAGGTACTTATTGTGGAATAGGGACCTTTGTGTCCTGGTGACGGTTGACGTTAAAAACGCGTTTAACTCTGCGCCCTGGTGGTTGATTGACGCAGCTCTACAGAGATATGCAACACCCGAGTACTTGGTGAAAGTGCTCCGGGATTACATGAGCTCTAGGGAGTTAGAGATAAATGATGACGTTTGTCTTCCGGTCACGCGTGGAGTCCCGCAAGGGTCGGTGTTGGGACCCACGTTGTGGAACTTGTTTTATGACGATGTTCTCCGACTCCCAGTGAGAGGCGGCATCAAATTGGTGGCTTTTGCCGATGACATTGCGATCGTAGCCACAGCCCACAACGCTGATCTCATGGAGGAATTGGTCAACCCAACCCTGGATACTATTGTTGAATGGATGACGAGAAATGGACTACAACTGGCGCCTGACAAGTCGGAGTGTGTGGTGCTGACCAAGAAGCGTGCATATCGGGACCCTGAGCTCTACATCCAAGGCTGCCGAATCAATGTTCAAAAGTCTATCAGATACCTAGGAGTGCAGTTAGACACCAGACTGTCCTTCGGGGTTCACGTTGAAAAGGTGGCTGCAGGCGCGCGGAAGGCCGCTGCAGCGATCGGGAGGCTAATGCCGAATGTAGGTGGGCCGTCGCAGGCAAAACGACGCTTGCTTATGAGTGTCGTACACAGCCGATTGCTGTACGGCGCTCCCGTATGGGCAGAGGGGGTGCAGGGAGTTAAGAAATATAAACATACCCTACTGCAGGCGCAGAGGTGTGCTGCACTAAGGGTAGCAAGGTGCTATAGGACGGTTTCGGACCTGGCAGCTACGGCACTAGCCAGAATGCCTCCGGTATTCCTGCTAGCCGCCGATCGGAAGAGTGCCGCTGCAGCAAAGAAGATGGGTGATGGACAAGCAAGATTGGGAGTGAGCGGGATCCTCGAACAGTGGCAAGCGCTGTGGGACTCCACTACTAGTAAGGCGACGTGGACGATCAGACTCATCCCCGACCTTTCGAGGTGGTGGCACAATGGGCCCAGGGAGGTGAGTTTTCACATGGCCCAAGTGCTGACTGGACATGGTTGCTTCCAGAAGTACCTGTGGGAGAGGGAAATAGTAGCCAGTCCAGCGTGTGTCCATTGCGAAGCGGAGAATGACGATGCGGAGCACACAGTTTTCCACTGCCCTTTTTGTGCTCCGGTAAGAACCGAGCTGCTATTGGCCATTGGAAGACCAATAGTGCCGGAGGATGTAATGGAGCTGATGTGCGGGCCGGAGAGGAACCAGATGCCAACAGACCAGATCCGGAGGAGAGCTTTGTTGACGGCAGCCAAGAGGAACGGTGACATATTTTGCTTGATGGTGGAGCGGATAATGGGCCAGAAGGAAGAGATGGAGAGGCAGAGACGACGGATTAGCAGATAGTTAAGTGTATTAGTGTGGGCCGAAGTGCCAAATAGGGTGGTTAGAAGCCCCCAATTATGTACTACGTTGTTTAATATTGTATTTTATGTATAATGTATTGTCCATTTATTGTCATCAATAAACGATGCGGCTAGGGAGGCAGCAATGGGGAAACCTACTTCCCTCCCTGGTTGCGATTCAACCTCGGAAAAAAAAAAAAAAAAAAAAAAGGGTAGGTACTTATTATAACAAATACGTGGAAATCATAATATTATTGTTGTTGTAAATCTAGCCGGGGACACTGGAATTTCAAGTATTAAATTTTATATTTTGCAATCAAACAAATATTATAGGAATTATAATGTGAAAAATGAAAATATTATTATTATAATATAATTAATTAATATATTTTATTCAATAATAGATATAATATTTATAAATGGTAAATAAATTGAACGTTTTAAGAATCGATCAAATTCATTAAAAATATAAACATCGTTCACGTTCACGTTCCATTTGCAAAAACTGAGTGACGTTCACGGATACATGTCAATTAATCGAAGAACAATATTGTTCGCAAAAAACAAATTGATAGCTCAATAACGCAATAACCCGAATAAGTAATATAATCATAGACCTTTTAATAGTAGACCGGCTCACTTCATGTTTCCAGTTTCCATTGAGTCACATCGATAATAATTTTATATCGTACGTCGACGTGGTGCACTATGTACTTAGATATAAAGATAATATTGGATTCAACCGAGATAGTCATTTTATATCGATATGTACCTAACCTAACCTAATTTATAATGAAAAAGTGTGTTGGAAATGCTCCGAAAGTACTGAAATGCAAAGTTCGATTTCATGTTGTTAATGAAATAACAGTGAAGTTCATCAAATATAATAATCATGTGAAAATGTATCAACAATTTAGGTTAGGTTCGAAACTACCTGATTATTCAAATTAGACAGACGAAGAAGACGAAAACAATCGAAAATTTAAATTGAAATGTGGACCATTTTTTTTAAGAATAGAACAAGATATATCAACAACATTAAATCCGTTGAAGGTTGGCATAACTGTTTTAAGTCAATCTTAAATGGAACACATCCATCAATATGGCGTTTTATTGAAGTTTTAAAAAAGAAGAAAACATAATAAACCTACTCAAAATTGAGCAGTATATATCTGGCATAGAACCTCAGAAAAAAAAACAAAAAGATAGGGCTAAGAGAATTAAAAAAAATGGCACTTTTTATAATGATCTATTCATTGTAGATTATCTACGTGGAAAAACCTATAATTTTTAACTGCAAATTTAATTTTTAATTTTACCTTTTTTTAGCAATTTTAATTGACTTTAATTGATTTCATTTTTTTAATGCAATTTATATAATTCTACCATTTTTTTTTATTTATTATTTAGCAATTTTGTTCGAAATTTATTTTTAATGTATTTAATTAATAATATATAATTATTAACTTAGCAATTTTATTTGACCTTTTTTTTTTTTAAATAATTAAATATCAATATTATAATAATAATATAATTTTTAGTTTTGAGAGCAATTAATTCTCTTCCATCAATTGTCGTTTACGAGCAATTTAATTTCGATCAAAAGTTTTCGAGTAAATGTCATGCGATCAATTGTTTTCTATAAATTGACGGGATAACATCGTTCACTATATATGAACGCGAACGCGTGAACGTGCATCATTGAACGACGTTCTATCCAAACATTGACACCTAGGTACTATTTTCTAGATTTATTTATTCAATTGTTTATGGAAACATATGTTTTTTTTACTGAAGAACCATTTAAATACCTAAGCATAAACTCACCGCATTAAATATTATTCATTTATTGCTCCTACGTCCTACTTCCTCCTACAAACATGGTTAAAAATATTAATAAAATGCTATCTATATTTTTGATGTTAATTTTTATTGAATATATATACGCTGGAGGTAAGTACATTATATTATTTTTAATTGACTTCATAAATCAAAGATTAATATTAATGGAGAATCATAGGTATAAAATGGGCTTGATAACATCTTCAAAGCTAAATATTTGACAACCTCTTAATTTTTTTAATTTTTTTTTACTAACCATAAACTATTTTGTATCTAGTTAAAGACGATTGTTTGAGTAAGTATTATTATATTTTACCTTACAACAAACATATACATTATACATGTGACATGTATAAGTACATAAACAGTGAGTTCCACTTTAATCATAATGTGATCCCTTTTCTATTGTATAATTATCGTTTATATAAAAGTAAATTGGATAAGTATTTTAATTTTATGCAAATATGAAAAATAAATTATGTATCCCTAATTTTTAAATTGCATCGGAATCGTGTATTATAGTTCTATTATTGTTTGTAATTATTTTTTTCAAACATATGTATACCTAACGAGGTACAATATTATGTTACTTTTATTAACTTAGTAAGCATAACAATAATGAATCATTGAATAAGGTAAAAATTAGGGAACCACTCTGAAAACCTGGTTTTGCGTGAACTGTGGTTTACGGTATTAAGCGATTTAGACTCCATCCCATACAGCGTAAAAATATTTCCTAACTATGGTAAAAATATTTTCAGGAAAATAATAGTTGTAAAAATAATTAGGAAATATTTTAGTTATATTCTTTCTCCCAAAAGTTTATATGTTTGACAATTCTTTATAAAATACAATCACAAAATATTTTAATCATATATTTAAAATGAACATTTTTACTCATTTCTCAAATGATGTGTGGGATAGTTTCCGACTTTTTCCAACATTTTCCTAATGTTTTATTTAACTTTTCAATGATTTAAATTCTTCATTTCTTTATCGGCATTCTTCAATAGTTCGCTTTTCATTAAACCCGGCCCCGCTGCCTTATTGTTTTTAAGTTGTTCCAATTCAATATCAAATTCCTTCCTAATGATCAATGGTTCTTCAAAATGTATTTCTACTTTATCTTCTTATAATCGATCACTTCTGTGATAATTTCTCCGTTATATAACTCTTTGGTATATTGTTTCTATCTATCACTTATATCTTCCATAAGTGAGATACAAACTATTAATTGAAATAGTTCGCCAATTTTATTTGTAACGATACAGCTTTTCGTTCTATTTTGAAACGATGTTGACTAACTTATGTCACATGCTCTATCAATCTTACCTATACTTATCTTGTCTTCAATTTACTTTGAGATGTCTTTCATCAATATTTCCTTTGCCTCTCTACATTTTGTTTTAATGCAGTTTTTTGTTTTTTGGTATTGTTGGTAGTTTAAATTTTTCTTATAATTGTTCCTTTCCTTGATCAGATTCAGTATTTGCTGTGTTTTCCACCGTTTCATAGGCCTCAATGTTTCACTTTTTAAAATTGTGTTGGCTGCATTTAATATATGTACCTTCTTTTATTGAATTCCGATCATTTTGACCATCTATTGTTTTTACATTTCCGTTTTGAGAGCAATTAATTCTCTTTAATCAATTGTTGTTTACGAAAAATTGAATTTCGATCAAAAGTTTTAAATTGACGGGATACCATCGTTCACTATAAATGAATGCGAACGCTTGAATGTGTGTCATTGAACGACGTTCTATCCAAACATTGACACCTAGGTACTATTTTCTAGATTTATTTATTCAATTGTTTATGGATACATATAATTTTTTTTACTGAAGAACTATTTAAATACCAAAGCATAAACTCACCGCATTAAATATTATTCATTTATTGCTCCTACGTCCTTCTTCGTCCTACAAACATGGTTAAAAATATTAATGACATGTTATCTATATTTTTGATGTTAATTTATATTGAATGTTTATACGCTTTAGGTAAGTACATTATATTATTTTTAATTTACTTCATAAATCAAAGATTTAATGGAGAATCATAGGTATAAAATGGGCTTGATAACATCTTCAAAGCTAAATATTTGACAACCTCTTAATTTTTTTAATTTCTTTATACTAACCATAAACTATTCAAGCACAATCAGAAGAAATAAAAGAGAGTGAGAAAAGAATAGGATAGACAAAATAGAGGATAACTATGCAGGTAACACGAAACTTTTCTTTGAAAAAGCTAACGAAATTAAAAAATGATTCAAGAAAATGTCAACAATTATGAGAGGCGAAGATGGGTCACTTATAACAGAAAAGATAGAAGTGGCAAGTGAGTTCAAAAATGTATTTGAAAAATGCTTAACCAGCCAACCCGAAACGAGCGATATGAACAAATTACTACAGTTGAATAATATCTAGAGAAACCCTTAGTAGATGAAGTTGAACTAGCGATAAATATGCTTAAGAATGGAAAAGCATCGGGAAAGATGGGATGGCGGCGGATTTGTTAAAAAAAAGGAGGATTAATCATAATTACAAAAATAAAACAATTGATTGAAAAAATATGGAAAGATGATGCAATACCATCATGTCAATACTAACCCGATGCATTAAAAATTAGATGCTATAGACTGTCAAAACTATAGGGGAATCTCACTTCTTAATACATCATACAAAGTTCTATCAAACATGATACCGAATAGGATAATACCATACGAAAACCAGATAATAGTAGATTACCAAGTAGGTTTCACACAAGGCAAATCAACAGTAGACCAAATACACACAATCAAACAAATTATATAACAAATTACATAACTAATTATAAAAAAAGCCATTAATTCGACAAAGATAAATACTTACTATTTGTGAACTTCAAAGAAGCCTACGACTCTGTCAAGAGAAGTAGTCTATGGCAGGTGATGGTTGAACTCAGAATTCCGGAAAAACCTGTGGGATTAGTCAAGGTATGAGTTCAAAAATCAAAATGTAAAATAAAATTCAACTCGGTAATGTCAGAGGAATTCAAAGTAGAAACCGGTCTAAGACAAGGGGATGCATGATCACCCATACTTTTAAATATTTCCCTGGAATCAGTAGTAAGGAAAGTTCAAAAAGACAGCATAGGTTTGAGAATTGGAGAACAAAACATGGTGGTAATAGCGTATGTAGACGATCTAATAATTATGAGTGAAACAGAAGTCCAGGTAAGAAACACTGCAAAAAAACTTATAGAGGAAGGAAAAAGTATAGGGCTCAGCGTCAACGAGGACAAAACTAAATACCTAATTGTATCGTGGAGACAGGATCATCAAAACTCACTGGCAGTGGAAGATATGACATTTGAAAAAGTTACTAACTTCAAATATCTTGGAGTAGATGAAGTAGATGTGAATGAAAGTGCAAATAGCCATGAGGAAATCAACCATAGGATAATGGCAGGGAATAAGTGCTATTTCTCCATGGTCACAAATTGTTACAAGTCGATTGACCGTAACCTCGTACTTGTAGACTTTGAATATAGATTTATTAAATAAAGTAAAGAACACACGTCTTTTCAGTTATAAAGGTTATTGAGTTGAACATATACAGGCAATGGCACTGTCCATCCTCCACTGATCCTCTTTCAATCTTAATGTTCCTTATATCTAAATTTAAGTAGGACAATCCCTCCTATATAAAAAGTGCTTACTCGCAATTTCGGGATTGTACCTGTTCATACTAATTTACAAAAATCATTTCATTTCGTAATTCTACATGTTTTATAAATACTAGTGTAAGACAAGGGTGTCCACTTTCACCATTATTATTCAACTGCTATATAGAAAAAAGTATAACGGAAGTTAAAGATAATCTAAACAGGCTTGGGATTGGAATAAGAGTGGGTGGTATATTGATTCCAATGATCCGGTTTGCAGACGACATCGTATTATTAGCAGACACAAAACATGACCTCCAGAGAGCCCTGGCAGAAATACAAATAATTATAAATAAGTATCAAATGCATATAAATTCAGGCAAGACAAAAATTTTAGTCTGTGCACGTGAAACCACAGTAAACGCTAATATTTATTTAGAAAACCAACTTATTTCCCAAGTTTCCAGTTTTAAATACTTGGGAAGTTTAATAACATCAGACGGAAGAAGCTCGCAAGAAATTAAACAACGAATCGGTCAAGCAAAAACAGATTTTATCAAGAAAAAGAAAATTTTGGTTTCGAAAAATTTAACAGAGCAACAAAAAAGACATTTCTAAAAACATTTGTGGGGTGTGTCGCATTATACGGCTGCGATACATGGGTTATTAATGAAAAGGAAAAAAGATACCTTGAAGCATTTGAAATGTGTGTTGGAGATATATGGAAAAAATAAACTGGACAGAAAGAGTAACAAATGAAGATGTACTGACCCTAGTTGAAGAAACAAGATCCATAATTAAAGCTATAAAGCGACGACGATGGGACATGATGGGACACGTTTTACGTCATGATGAAGAATTGCATCATACTATAATAGAGGGTGAAATTGAATGACGGAAACCACCAGGAAGACCAAGATATTAAGTACATATTTCAACTGAAAAATGACGCAGGGATTGATACTTACGCCGGATTAAAAAGACTTGCCGAGGATTGTGATAAGTGGAGAGCGAAATTAAAAATATTGTAAACCAACCCAATATAGGTTGAAAAAAAAAACATTTCTAATTTGTTTACTAACTATTATTATATCCTTGCTTATTTTATATGTTTAATAATACCAACTCATAACACTATTCAAGTCAAAATTACTTTCAACTAAAATAAAAATTAGGTTATACAAAACCCTTTTCAGCATAGATCTTATACTCATAGACGGAGCATGATCGTAGTTCCCGCGGCAAATACAGGGTGCGCTGCACATGTGTGGAATCTTCTTCTGCGCATGCGCGAAAACACAACCAGGTTGTGTTACAATAGTAATATTTATCGTAATGTTTTATCATTGATTATAAATACTATAGATTGCTCACTGGCCGTATTTTCGGTGGCGTACAATAAAACTCTCGGTAGATGGCGATAAGAACCAATAATACTAATAAATTCGTATTTTATTCCAGCCGCCGTAACTATGTTGGAGTGAAGTGCGGGGATAACTGGTTTTTATCCGTTTATCGTCGTAATCGTGGTGTCCCGCCGCGCCGGCCGCCTGTTAACCACCGCTCCGACATATTTATATTAGGAAAATTATTAATTAGGATTTATGAATGAATTTGGCCGAGTGCGGTGCTGGAGAAAACAGGCGTACTAACAGGCTAAATAAGCCTAAATATATTTTTTTTTGTTTTACAGAAAAATAGTGAAATGTTATAAGTTATAAGCAAATAAACAATATTTTAACAGTTTAAACTACACAACAAATTTTTGATTGCACGTAGGTACCTTAATAAATTCGTGTTATTTAACCATACTGCAGTGGCGGCGTGAAATATTTTTTCCTATGAAGCAACTGCATCATAAAATAGCTTTTCACGCCGCCACTGAACCATAGAATAATCTATGACTTAGCTAACTACTTGTATATAGAGTGTAGTCACACTTCGTCAGATTTAAATTCGAAACATAAAGTAAACTTGCCATTTATTATTAATTATAGTTATATAATTATTATTAGGTATACTACTTGTATATAATATATATATTTCATAAAATTATTTATAATCAATGGTTTTATGCATCATCACAGCATATTTAAATATTTTATTAATAATATTGCCATTAGATTATAATTACTACAGTAGTTATTTACTATTGTATCAGAGCAATAATTATTTAGCATTATAATATTATTATAGTATTACGCTATTATATTTATTAAGTCTTATAATATTATGTGGTAAGTGTTAATAACAATGTTTTTGGTCGCAAGGAATGGTATCACTGCTGGCACGATAGGAATGACCGCACCACCAACCCGCATCCCACCTGGATGCTCCGTCTATGAGTATAAGGTCTATGCTTTTCAGACCTATTGTAATGTATGCATGTGGGAGATGTGCGTCAACAAAGATAGACGATAAGAAGCTAATGATTTTTGAGAAGAAAATATTACGGAGAATCTTCAGTCTTAAAAATAATACTGAATACAATGAATACGAAAGACGAACGAACGCAGAACTAAAAGAACTGTTAAATGAAACCGACATAGTAGGTGTTCTAAAAAGCCGAAGACTTAGCTGGGCAAGACATGTGCGGAAAGCGAAGGGTAGAGTAGTAAACGAGGTTAAAATGTGGTGGCCAGATCGGAAAAGACCAATAGGAAGACCAAGACAGCGGTGGAGTGACCATGTCAAAGAAGATCTGAAACTCCTAGAAATCAGGGATGGAGAAACAAGAGTATTTTATAGAGGGGCATGGCGAGGCATAGTGGAAACGGTGATGCGTCTAAATTGCCCGGAATAAGAATAAAAAAATTGTACTGATTTCAGAAATCATGTAATATTTCTCCCCTTTCATTCCTGGATCCTAAACCGAACTTTCCTGATCCCCTATCATCTTACTCTTCACCGATTGTGGCATTAAAATCTCCCATAATTATTAATCCATTGTTTGTCCTAGTAAGTTTAGAGGTATCTTCAATTAGTTCGTAAATGCTTTCTATTTCTTCTTCTGTGCTATTTTATGTTGGGAAATAAACTTGTAGTATTATTAGACTGACATTCTGAGTTTTTATCTTTATCAACAATATTAATGGTAATTCAGTGGTCTCTAATTGCCATCTGCATCGCAGTTGCACCTCTTATTTCTAAGAGGTGCTATTCAAGCATAGATAAGTCTATGCTTAATACAAACAAAGTGGCTGTCCATTTTGTGGTCCATTTGGTCGCCTAATGTAGTGTAATGTAATATCCATTTCTCCTTAATTTGTATTTGTTCTTCACGGCGATTTTGAAAACTTCTAGGAAATTTTACTTTCAACCCCCCAAAAGTACCAACTAGATTCACTTTCCTATTAGAAAATATACTGTAAAAATAAAAAACACACATCATTGTAAAATCAATACATTCATCGCTCCGCTCAGAATCTAAAATATTGTAAATATTCATTGTTATTTGAAACATTATATCATTACAGGTGAAATGAACTCTGTTGGTTTATTATATAAGCTTTCAGGTGATTATTTAATTTAGATCTTTGAATATAAAAACTATTTTTAACAGTATATTGGTATGTCATTCAACGTTTATACATGGGTGTGCACTGTGCGCATGGGTTTGCAGGGTATGCAAGTGCACCACCTGCAGCAGTGAGGCTTTACGGCCTATTGTTTGTTATAATAATATACTCCGTGCCAAGAGAGAAGTAACCCGTGGCCCGACCAAATCACGGTCGAATCTAGCTATTTTCCATGTCGACGTTGCACGAGCCCGACCGTCAACGGTCGGCACCGTTATATAGGTAAGGTATACTATTAGTATGTATAATTTTGTAAGGTGCGGGAAACGGTCTCTGCCGTCAGTCTACATGAGCGTAGCGAGTTTCGTGGCACGGAGTATAGAAACAAATTTTATAAGTATTTTACTATATATAAATCTTTTGGTATTAATCAATTTATAAAATAAAAATGACGTTTAAAATTTGTCGTTTTTATCAATTATCGTGCACCTGAATGTAAAATAATCACTGTTTTATTTCAGTTTTAATAACTGTGGTATTTTCCATCGTACGTTTCAGTCAGGAAACATTGACTCTTATCACTGCAAGCCATCTTATACATTTTGAATTGAGTAAATCTGATACGGCAACACTCTCAACTACATTTTATTTGAATGCCTTAGAGAAGATTATAATACATATTTTGAAATCACTAGATTTTAACCAGGGGTCTTCTACTAGGTATGGTAATTCATAACTGGCTAGACTACTAACTGTAAATATTTATCTAAAAGTTTAACAAACATTTTAAAAATATTATCGCATTTTGTCACAATTTCGGTGACAAGTATGGAAGCTGACTACTAGCTGTAAAAGAGCCTTTTCGAAATGAAGTTTAGTCAAAAATAAATCAAGGAGTCAGATGTCACAAGAACGTCTTCAGTGTTTATTAATAATATTTGTGGAGCAAGAAATGGCTACAAATTTAAATTTTTAAAATATCATTGAAAAATTGAAATCTTTAACTCCGGCCATATAGTTTGTTAAATAAAATTATTTTAAGTGAAACCATACCAAGCATTTCCAATTTTGTAGGTAAAGTAAAACATTTTTTATGATAGCAAAAATAGTTGTAAATACAGTAAAATAGGAATACACCATGTGCAAGCACTGCCTGCGCAGGCCTATGAATGTTTATACTTAAGATTAGGCTACACGGCCATCTGTCGTCTCCGTCTTACAATTGCTTAATATTGCAAATTTACGCTCAGTAGATCACGTTTAGCTCGGTTGGTTTAAAAATTAGAGTGAATCGACATAATATGAAAATAGTTGGCAAGAACATTAACAGTGTTCATATGTGGGTTTTTTTACAATAGTTCAGATTTTAGGTAATTTATGATAATTTTTAATTTATAACATATTGAACAATAGTAAAAAGCCTACATACAAACACAGATAATGTTCTCACTATCAAGTTTCATAATAGTTCGATTCACTCTAATTTTTTAACTAACGGAGTTAAACGTGATCTGCTTAGGATAACTTTGCTATGCTACGCACTTGTAAGACGGAGACAACAAATATCTGTGTAGCGTCTTCTATTCGCCATCTTTAAACTTAAAAGTACTACATACTTATTTTGTGTATTCATATGCATTCCTATTTCCTTGCAATGAGCTGAAATCAAGACATTTTACAACAACATAAATGTTATAGGATATGATAATATATATCAAGAAGATGTAAAACATACAAAGATTCAGGTGACAGCTTGGCGTAAGTACACATTCATTATTTATACAACTATATTTGATAATTTTAAGGTTCATGCCACTGCAGTTGACTTAATCATCTATTTCATACCTAAGTCTACTGGTTATAATCACTAATATAGGTAGATACTAGATATTATCTATATTCTATACCCACCTACCTGTGGTTTTCATCAGTAGTCTGTCAACCGTCGAAAAATAAATAATAATGGTATAGTTTGTTTAAGTCCTTTATTTCGCAAATTCAATATAATAATAATAATATGTGAAACGCTCCCGTTGCATTATACATGGCGCTGTGGTAAGGTTAGTAGCGATTTCGAATCGAAAGTATCGTTAATAACAAGGTTTAATTATTGATATAATTATCTACTGAGTATGTATAAGTACTGACCACTCACTTTCCACGTATCATAATTATTGTTTTAGGGACTGAATGAGATCCAGATGATGTTGTTTTTAAATACATTTTTTAACACAAATTTCAACAGTGAATAAAATTATAGTGAAAAAAAATTAATTTAAAAACAGTTCCGGAGTGGACTATTTTTAAAAACGTGAAAATAAAGATAAAAATGGAAACTGAAAATGTCCGTAAAGAGCTCAAAATAAGTAAAAATACTTGGAAAATGTTATGTTGTATAGAAAATTCTAATATAAACATTCAATCAAAATGTCATGTACCTACGGTCATTTGTTTAAGAGTTGCACCAAAAACCAAAATCGATTTTCTCGAAAACAGATTTTGCTTAAACATTCCCGTTTTTCTTTAATTTTTCTTTTGTTTTTCACGGCGCTTTTGAAAACTATTGTGAAATTTTTACTTTTGACCCCTCAAAGTACCAACTAGATTCACTTTCCTATCAGAAAAGATACTGTTGAAGAAAATCCAAGCACTTTTACTGTCCTAAAACGTGACGACAGACACAAAAAAAATTTAAAAAAATTAAAAAAAAACACTCATCATTGTAAAATCAATACATTCATCGTTTCACTCAGAATCTAAAAGGTGCTGTGCTGTACAGTAGGTTACAAGTGGGTCACTGTATAATGGGTGGTATTAAATTTGTACTCAATGATATAATATATCATTGTATAAGAAAAACGATTCTGAGCGGAGACGATATGTCAGTCTAGTTATATCCATTTCTTAAGTTTGGTGTTGGCGTTTTAGAGACAGTATCATTATAATATATAAAACAATAATTAATGCAATTAATATTTCTAGAGAAAGCTATGAAAAATACTTGACGTCATATCAGAGATAACTATATGCGATATTTAAACCAAGGAAAAGTGGCGATTCAGCAAAATCATGAAAAAAATATATATATGCTGATTCGTTATCTTTTTTGCAACAATCTCTCGTAAAAAGAAGGTGTTTTAAATTAAATATTGAATTTTTCCATCATTGATTTATTATGTATTTTTTTATTATACAATTACTAATTAGGACCAGTGGAAATTTTGAAAATATTGAAACACCATCATTGGAGCATGATTCAATTGCTGAAAATGATAGTGATTTAAATCTAAACATTAGTAGTGATCATGTTAATGATTTAAATTCACAACCATTAGAACCTCAAACATAAAACATAAGCCAAAAACAACGATCACCCTTGGCAAGCTCGGCAGCTCGGCAATCAAAAAGAAATGTACCTCGAACAAATGCATTTCAATCACAGTTATTGGATTTGTTGAAAGAACCTGAGCTTAATATTTTGCAAGATCCCGATAATAGGTATGATGATGTTGTCGTTTTCACCGAAATATAAAAAATTAAACGAAGACCAGAAAATAGATTTTCAAATGTAAATGTTACAATTTTTTAAAAATTTTAATAGACCTATGCCACCATTATTTAATAAACCAATAATACAAGAATTAGAACAACGTCACTTGTATCGACCTCCTATATCAGCAAACAATCAGACAACACAGTCATATAGTCTAGCAGATCCTTATTCACAATTTTAAACACATTCTCAAAATTCATACCAGCCCTTGTAAACCAATTTAGTTTTGATTTTATATAGTTATTTATTTTGTTGTTAAATAATTCACCACTTTTAGATTCTGAGTGAAACGATGAATGTATTGATTTTACAAATGATGTGTGTTTTTTTATTTTTTTTGTGTCTGTGTACACGATAAGTAGTCGAAATAATGCTTCGATTTTCAACTTCAGTATCTTGTTCGATTGGAAAGTGAATCTAGTTGGTACTTTGAGGGGTCAAAAGTAAAAATTTCCCAGTAGTTTTCAAAAGCGCCGGGAAAAACAAAAGAAAAATTAAGGAAAAACGGGAATTTTTACGCAAAATCTGTTATCGAGAAAATCGATTTTGGTTTTTGGTGTAACTTTAAAACAAATCACCGTAGATACATGAAATTTTCAGTGGTTGTTTATATTTGCATTTTCTATACACGATAACATTTTCAAAATATTTTGATTTATTTTGAACTGTTTAGGGACATTTTCAGTTTCCAATTTTATTAGTTTTTTTTTATATGAATATCAATAAAAATTTATTTGTTGAGTAAAGAGATGAAAAAAATTAAAAATCGTTAGTCACAGTTTTTTTTTTTAAGCATTTAAACTTTAAAGTTCAAAAAATGACAAAATATGGAAAAATCACGAAAATTTGCAAATTATTTCGAGTTAGAAATTCATAAAAGATTTTCTTTTTAAATCTAAGATATGAAAATGTAATACAAGATTCCTTATAAGATTTCCTACATTTATCAAAAAAAAAAATTCAATAAGAAAGTCTGCAAATTAAATTTTTATGAGCGTTTGAAATTCAAAGTTTTACAACATTGGATATTCACTCGATTTCTCATGTGGCGATTTCCTTATTTTGTTGTAATTCAAAAACGAATTGCTGTAGATACATGAAAATTTCACTGAATGTTTATATTAGCATTTCCTATACACCATACAATTTTGAAAATATTTTGACTCTTTTTGAGCCGTTTACGGACATTTTCAGTTTTCAATTTTTTTAGTTTTTTTTTTCTATAAATATCTGTTGGGCCAAAAAGTGTAAAAAATTAATACAAGGCTCCTGACATATTGTTACAATAGCAATTGAAAAATATTAAAAATACATATGCACAATTTTTTTTTAAAAGCATATAAAGATCGCATTTTGACAAAATTTATCAAAATCTCGAAAATTATCAATCATCGTAATTAATAAATTATAAAATGTTCAGTTTTTATAGCTAAGGATTGAAAATTAAAAAAAAAGATTCTCATAAATAGTTCATACTGTAGCCAAAAAGCTAAAAAATATATGAGCACAGTTATTTTTTACAGACATTTTAAGTTCAAATTTGGGACGAAATTACATATTAAAAAACCTAGCATACCTATTTTAGATATTTTGTTGTGAGTGTATAATACTATTCGTGGGTACTTGAAACTTCTAAAGTACACTATATTATATATCTATGATAGTATCAGGGTTTTTTATTGATGTATAACCAGGCCCTGATTTACGCAAGTGCAGATGGAGCACTTGCACTTGGCCCCCAATTTTTGGGGGCCCCCGATCTCCGTGAATTGTAGAAAATTTTCTGTATTAAAATTTTTTTTTAAATTAATTATTTTTAATAAATTATAATTCCCATAGACCTTATACTAGTATAAGTTATTCTTCACCTCAATACGTCATATTAAAATAATAATAATAGAAAATTGTTCGAACATCGGAAATATTTGATACATAATAACTATTTATAGATTTCTTCCAGCCCAGTATTTACTGATTAACCGGTCATTGGTGACGCATTTCGCTCCCACAATTACTATTTTTAGAACTATTGGTTTAGGTTATTCAGTTATCCACGGAAATGAATATCGCAAAACAAATGTTATAAATAAACTAATATATAAAAAAAAAAATTTTGAATCAGTTATCGAAACTTTTGCAGAGAAAAAAGCAAGAAAGAAATCTTTTTAAACTTTTTTGTGATAAAATGTTATAGCTAAATAAAAATATAAATAGGTATAGAAAATATAGATAAATGATTTATTTTTTATTTCATTTTAATTGTATAAAATAAATTGTTAAATTAACAAGTTATTTACCATTTTTATAATTTTATGGCAGATTGATAATTAATTATGTTATTTAATTAGTATTATCTTTTCAATGTCCTTAATTTACCAGACCAAGTAACTAAATTGTATTTATAGTATATGAAATAATGTACAAATATTTTATGAATTTTGAGATATTTATTTAGGTAATACTTAACATATAAATATTTTGTTTTATTATCAATATTTCCTCCTACTCTCTGTATAGATTTTCTCTAGAACATTTTTTTGACTTGTGGTGGTGGCCGGTGGGGGTAGGGGGCCCCAAAAAAATTGTGCACTTGGCCCAAATTTTATTAAATCAGGGCCTGTGTATAACGTGTTATAACTTATAAGTACCTAATGGATATTGTGATCTGATTAATTTGGAATTTATTATAGGTCAATTTTTTTTTTAATACCATAGATATGTATAATGTATATAATATAATATGTCTTATACCTAGACTGACTTACCGTCTCCGCTCAGAATCGTTTTTCTTATACAATGATATTATATCATTGAATTCAAATTTAATACTATCCATTATACAGTGACCGACTTGTAACCAGTCTTGTTAAGAATACTTTTCAAATGTATTCAGAATACGTATTCAAATACTTCCTTTTAAAAGTATTTGAATATAAATACAAATACTTTTTAAAAGTATTCAAAATACTTAAAAAATACTTTTTTTTAGTTCAATAAATTTCATATTGAAATGTTAATTTTATTAATAAATAATAATTAATATATATAATTAAACACTATATGCAAATATATAGGTATTTAAACTTATTTATAAACGTTTCAATGACTTAATAATACTTTAATAAGTACAAGCAGATATAAGATAATAGTCAATAGATAATTATTAATTAATTACTTAATGCTAAGGTAGAGAGGAGCAGACGGGGGTTTCAGTCATTCTGTTAACACTTATCTGATTGTGTTTTGGGGAAACCTTTTACCTTATTTATAAATTCTCATTAAGACAGTCATTAGTCAAAACTATTACCATTATAGAATAATTGAATAATATTTTAGAAACAAAATTTAAAATAGTATATTTCGAAAAATTTGTAATTACTGAAATTTCGAGTTGAACACTAGAATAAAAGTATTTAGTATTCTCGAATAAAAATACAAAAAAAAAGTATTTTTAAAGTATTTAAAAATACACGGGTCGAAAGTATTTGAAAAGTATTTAAAATACAAAAAAAGTATTTAAATACAAGTATTCGAATAGGTACTTAAAAAGACTGCTTGTAACCTACTGTACAGCAGAGCACCTTTTTTTTTTATATTGTAACTGTATAATTAAGTACTATTGGTAGGTAATGAAAAAAAAAATTCAAGTAAATTAAATTATTTATTTATTCATTTTAGTTTAATATAATGTGAGTTCAAAGAATAATTTATTTAGGAGTGAGGATTAGATTCTGAGCGGAGCGAAAGATTGTAAGTATTGGTTTTACAATTATGTGTTTTTTTTTTCTGAAGAGATCACGATCTTTTCTGATAGAAAAGTGAACCTATTTGTTACTTTTGGGTGGTCAAAATAGTTTCAAGTAGTTTTAGAAAGCGTCGAGAAAAATAATATAAAAGTGATTATTTTTACGTAAACTGATTTTTGAGGAAATCGATATCATTTTTTTTGGCGTATCTCAAAATTTACTAACCATAGACCATCGAAATTTTCACCAAATATTTATATTAGAATTTCACATAAATGGTAACATTTTCATAATATTTTGACTCTTTTTGGGCTAGTTATAGGCTATATATAGGCCTTGAGAAATTTTTAGAAATTTATAAGTAAGTTTGTAGGTACGTAATTTTATAGTTTAACTCTAATAAGACGTATCAAAATTATACCAAGTACCTATGTCACTGAACTCCTAAACGGCTGGACCAATTGTGAATGCCCAGTCTATCGACCAATATTTCCTCCTCATCCACGAAGACGTGGCATTGTTTTATGTACGTAACTTATATGTGAGTATAATACGCTCAATATTTAAGGAACTGCGATCATCTAATATCAAAACACAGCTTACAAAAAAATTAAATGCATTGAATGAATACAATGATTTTAAGGCAATCAATAATTATTATTATAATAGCTTTAATTCTTTAAAACCCATGGCGACCATTTATAAACAAAAATTTCCATAAATCTCCGGGGATGATCTCTAAATCTCCGTTTGAGCAAATCCCCTGGTTGGACCTAGGGGGATGATTTGTGAATCTAAGTTATCCGGGAGGTCACCAAACGCATACAAAAAAATTAATTCAAATCGGTCCAACCGTTTAGGAAGAGTTCAGTGGTTCAGTCACAACACATGTACAGTAAAATTATATATATATATATATTTAAATATATGCATTTAGACATTTAGTGAAATATTAAAATGTATATATAATAAAGGTGGGCAAGTGGGTGTCGCTCTGCTGTACAGTAGGTTACAAGTGGGTCACTGTATAATGGTCCATTATTAATGGATGGTATTAAATTTGAATTCAATGATATAATATCATTGTATAAGAAAAACGATTCTGAGCGGTGACGGTATGTCAGTCTATAAGACATATTATATACATATCTATGGCATTAGAAAAAAATTGACCTATATAATAGGTACCTATAATAAATTCCAAATTAATCATATCACAATATCCATTAGAAACTTATAACGCGTTATACATCAACAAAAACCGTGATACTATCATAGATATATAATAGTACACTTTAGAAGTTTCAAGTACCCACGAATAATATTATTCAATCACAACAAAATAACTAAAATAGTTATTCTAGGTATGTAATTTCGTCCAAATTTGAATTTAAAATGTCTGTAAAAAATAAGTGTGTTCATATATTTTTTAGATTTTTTGGTTATAGTATGAACTATTTATGAGAACCTTTGTGTTGAATTTGTAATCCTTAGCTATAAAAACTGAACATTTTATAATTTATTAATTACAATGATTGATAATTTACGAGATTTTGATAAATTTTGTCAAAATTTGATCTTTAAATGCTTATAAAAAAAAACTGTGCCTATGTATTTTTAATATTTATCAACTGCTATTGTAACAATATATCAGGAGCCTTGTATTAAATTTTTACACTTTTTGGCCCAACAGATAAAACTTTATTGATATTTATAGAAAAAAAAACTAAAAAAAAATTGAAAGCTGTAAATGTCCATAAACAGCTCAAAAAGAATCAAAATATTTTCAAAATTGTATGGTGTATAGAAAATGCTAATTTAAACATTCAGTGAAATTTTCATGTATCTACAGTTGTTCGTTTTTGAATTGCAACAAAATAAGGAAATCGCTACATGAGTAATCGAGTGAAAATCCAATGTTGTAAAAATTTGAATTTCAAACGCTCATAAAAATTTAATTTGACTGTCCGGTAGAGATTTTTTTATTGATAAAGGTAGATAATCTTATAAGGAATCTTGTGTTTCATTTTCAAATCTTAGATTTAAAAAGAAAAATTTTTACGAATTCTTAACTCAAAATAATTTGCTAATTTTCGTGATTTTTCCATATTTTGTCAATATTTGAACTTTAAATGCTTATAAAAAAAAATTGTGACTAAGGATTTTTAATATTTTTCATCTGCCTTTGAAACAACATATTAGGAGCCTTCTATTAAAGTTTCAAGCTTTCGCAACCAACAAATAAAATTGTATTGATATTTTTAGAAAAAAAACTAAAAAAAAATGGAAAATGAAAATGTCCCTAAACAGTTCAAAATAAATCAAAATATTTTGAAAATGTTATCGTGTATAGAAAATGCAAATATAAACAACCAGTGAAAATTTCATGTATATACGTTCATTTGTTTTAGAGTTACACCAATAACCAAAATCGATTTTTTGGAAAACCAATTTTGCGTAAAAATTCCCGTTTTTCCTTAATTTTTATGTTGTTTTTCCCGGCGCTTGTGAAAACTACTGGGAAATTTATACTTTTGACCCCCAAAGTACCAACTAGATTCACTTTCCTATCAGAAAAGCTACTGATGAAGAAAATCCAAGCACTTTTACTGTCCTAAAACGTGATGACAGACACAAAAAAAAATAAAAAATATAAAAATTAAAAAATTAAAAAATATAAAAACACACATCATTGTAAAACCAATACATTCATCGCTCCGCTCAGAATCTAAAAGTTACTTACTACTTATCTGGCTACCTATATAATATTAACCTAACAAAATGTGAAAACACAATAAATTTAATTATGCAATGGTATCTAAACATGAGTGCATAACATTATGCTATCATTGGCCTTTACCAATCGCATACAAGCTAGAGCAAAATATTGGATATTACATTTCTCATATTGTAAGTTGTAACCAAATTGTTCAAATTAGGTAAACAAAACTCAATATAAAATGTACTAGTGGTATAAATCTAGTCAAAGGAGATATTATGAAAAATATCAATTTGTATACTTCATTCATCATTAATTATTATTAATAATACATTATTAAAAAGGTGGGTAAGTGGATGTCGCTCTGCTGTACAGTAGGTTACAAGTGGGTCACTGTATAATGGATGCTATTAAATTTGAATTCAATGATACAATATCATTGTATAAGAAAAACGATTCTGAGCGAAGACGGTATGTCAGTCTAGGTTTAAGACAAATTATATACATATCTATAGTATTAAAAAAAAATTGACCTATAATAAATTCCAAATTAAGCATATCACATTATCACAATATCCATTAGGTACTTATAACACGTTATACATCAACATCAATAACAAACCCTGATACTATCATAGATATATTTTATAGTACACTTTAGAAGTTTCAAGTAGTTACCCACGAATAATATTATATAATCACAACAAAATAACTAGGTTTTTTAATATGTAATTTCGTCCAAATTTGAACATAAAATTACTATAAAAATAAACTGTGATTGTATATTTTTTAGATTTTTTGGTAAGAGAATTATCTACTTACGTGGAATCTTGTTTTAAATTTTTAATCCTTAGCTATAAAAACTGAACATTTTATAATTTTATTAATTACGATGATTAATAATTTTCGAGATTTTGAAAAATTCTGTCAAAATTCGATGTTTAAATTCTTATAAAAAAAAATTGTGCCTATGTATTTTTAATATTTTTCAACTGATATTGTAACAATATATCAGGAGCCTTGTATTAAATTTTTACACTTTTTGTCCCAACAGATAAAACTTTATTGATATTTATAGAAAAAAAAACTAAAAAAAATTGAAAGCTGTAAATGTCCATAAACAGCTCAAAAAGAGTCAAAATATTTTCAAAATTGTATGGTGTATATGAAATGCTAATATAAACATTCAGTGAAATTTTCATGTATCTACAGTTATTTGTTTTTGAATTACAACAAAATAAGGAAATCGCTACATGGGAAATCGAGTGAACATCCAATGTTGTAAAAATTTGAATTTCAAACGCTCATAAAAATTTAATTTGAGTTTCTTATAGACATTTTTTTTTTTGATAAAGGTAGATAATCTTATAAGGAATCTTGTGTTTAATTTTCAAATCTTAGATTTAAAAAGAAAAATTTTTACGAATTCTTAACTCAAAATAATTTGCTAATTTTCGTGATTTTTCCATATTTTGTCAATTTTTGAACTTTAAATGCTTATAAAAAAAAATTGTGACTAAGGATTTTTAATATTTTGCATCTGCCTTTGAAACAACATATTAGGAGCCTTCTATTAAATTTTCAAGCTTTCGCAACCAACAAATAAAATTTTATTGCTATTTTTAGAAAAAAAACTAAAAAAAAATGGAAAATGAAAATGTCCCTAAACAGTTCAAAATAAATCAAAATATTTTGAAAATGTTATCGTGTATAGAAAATGCAAATATAAACAACCAGTGAAAATTTCATGTATATACGTTCATTTGTTTTAGAGTTACACCAAAAACCAAAATCGATTTTTTGGAAAACCAATTTTGCGTAAAAATTCCCGTTTTTCCTTAATTTTTATGTTGTTTTTCCCGGCGCTTGTGAAAACTATTGGGAAATTTATACTTTTGACCCCCCAAAGTACCAACTAGATTCACTTTCCTATCAGAAAAGCTACTGATGAAGAAAATCCAAGCACTTTTACTGTCCTAAAACGTGATGACAGACACAAAAATAAAAAAATAAATAAAAAAAAAAATAAAAAAATAAAAAAAAAAACACACATCATTGTAAAATCAATACATTCATCGTTTCACTCAGAATCTAAAAATAACTAAAATCTAATATAGATTAAACTTTCCTTTTTCAGTTCACTGATAAGTGTCCAAACTATAATTTAGCTTGGTGTGGTGTATACTGTAGATTCAGGGGTAGTAAATGTTAAGTAGTGTCCTCTTAATATATTTTAACAAGTGTGTATTTAGTTTTTTCTCAGCCCAGAGACAACACCAATCAGAGTGCATTGTAGGTTTAATACATACACTTAGCTCGCATAATAGACTATAATCAAAAAACAATTGATTATCACATATTTTACAGGTTTAAGTTTAAAGAAAAATACTATTTGTGTAACTTTAATAGTTAATAGACTATATAAATTCAAAACATTAATAATATTTTTTTTTTCATTTATTTACAAAGCCAAATGATTTTATGTAAAATACATTTTACAACTATAATATTATTATCTTAATGTACTTGTTCAATTTTATCGATTTCATCTCCACTTCTTATTAAACTTAACATTTGTTTTTTGGCCTCAAAACATAAAATACCTACAGCTGTAGCAGAATTTAAGCTTTCTATTCCATTTTCAAGTGGAATATTTAGGCGGATACCTTTTCGTAATCTAGCAAACTCGTAACCTTCATCACTCAATCCATGTGTTTCACCTCCAATAATGAGTATCAAAGGAGTGGTTTTACAGTAATCTATTTCATAGTAAGGAACTATTGGTAATTCAATTGGAGCTGTTTTTCTAAAAACATTTATATTTGTGTCTTCATCGATATTTGAATAATCAATATTGCCCACATAGTTGTTATCGGCCAAACAGACTTGACCTTTGATATTTTCCAAAAAGTTCCAGCTGACATCTGATATTATTTTCATTCTGAAATGTGCACCACAACCGGCTCTCAATACTTTATCTCCCCACAAATTAGTACAGCCTAATCAACAAGAATTATTGGTTTTGAAACATAATACAAAGTATAAAATGTAAGATTATTGGGATTGAGTACCAATTATTGTTGTCTCTGTCTTTCACATGATGTACAACTTAGTAAAAACTATCAGTTTTCTATCCATTAATACAATCAATGTAATGAAGCAAAAAATATTATATTAACAGATTTGAATTTAGCGTACACTTTTTGAACTTTACTCAATAATTAGGTACCAAAAATTTGATTTAAAAGTTTAAAATTGTAATTTATTATTTCAAAATTAACTAAAATTGAATTGAAAAAGTGACCTGATAACCTCATATACATTCACACTAAATCCAAGTCTGACATCTGTTTTATAATATTTATCAGTTCATTACATTTATCGTCTTAATCTACACAAAATGGGTAGTCTTCCTATGCTGCACTTAAGGACGGACAACAAACATCGGTACAAAATCAATTTGTCAAAATTCATTTTTTTTTTGATTATTTACCTTTCATTAAAATAACTTGTGATGCTCCAACAGCTGTTACAGTTCTTAGCACAGCACCTAAATTACCAGGTTCGCGGATATTATCACAGATTACTGTAATTGGAAATGCATTTTTCCGAGCTCTATGATCAATAGTTGGAATTTCAAAAATACCTTAATTTTAAAAATATAAATATTTAATTTAATAATTTAGGTAGGAAGTTGTAATGTTTTAGTTTTATTAAATGTTACATGTTAATTCTAGTTGTACCCATTATTCCTTGAGATGTCTCAGTATCCGAAAATAGTTGAATCATTTTATACGGTGCCTTATAAAATATTGTACTTGAGGCTGGTAGATCTCGTAGTTCTTCGGGTAAACATAAGTTTTCTAACACTCTCTTTTGGCTAAAGAATATTTGTTTTGGCTTTACACCGGCGTTTAATGCATCCTGTATCAGACGTTTGCCTTCCAAAAGTATGCTGCTATTTTGTTGACGTCTTTTTTTGTTTTTTATTTCCATCATGGCTTGACTGAAAAAAAAAACATTAATTTTAAAAGCTATTCAACCATACAACTAACTCATAACTACAAAAAAATTCTTCGTCATAAATGTAGAAATGACCTATCTTCTGCAGTAGTTCTGTTCAATTAATTTAGAGTAATTAGATTTTGTATTATTTAAGGTTTATGTGCAACCAAATATTAAATAATTATTATAATATAGAGTAGATAGTACTAACTTATTCGATAGGTACTAACCTCAGTAAGGGACTAGTTTCTTTAAGTATGAGATATGAAAGAAATCCACTGTTATCTTTTTCAACCACTGACAGTATTCCGCCTCGCATATGAGGCTTAATACTGTTCAACGGGTCTTCATTTGACCGTTTCTTGTCTAACCTTGGATGGTCTGAATCCTTCACATCCGACGCATATGCTCGTATGGCAGCGACATTACACACTGCTCGTCGGAAATTAACCGTAAAACTACTACTGATCGCTTTCATTTTCGACCAATTCCGTTGAAGGGTTCAAATAATAAATTTCTAGATACGTTTTGTTATTTAATAATTTAAGGGTTTGGTAGGGCAGTAGCAGATGCCTACCATTAAATTATGTAGGTACGTTTCGAATGAAATACAAATTAGCAATAGCAGCGGTCTACGGCAGTGACTAGCGAGATCAGTAAAAAATAAATGTAAAATGTGTAATGCTTAAATGCTTTATTTCAGAATTGAAACGTCTTGGAAGTTGCCAAGTTGGAGGTCCGTCCCGGTTCCAGGTATTAATGCATTGTACATAATATTTTAAAAATTTAAAATATATTATAACCTGTAAAAACGTGTGGATCTGAGAATGATATTGTTCTGTGATATAACTTGGTCATATCATGGATCTGAGGAAGAATACCGACTACCGAGGTGATAAGTGATAACAGTTATCGTTTATCAGCTCTTTAAAATAATTGCACGACTCTCGAACAGCTGCAGCTGCAGCTGATGCCACTGCTACACAGCTGTTTCGATGTTTACACGATTGAACATGTGGCGCATACGACGTATCACGACCATAGTGAATGTTTTGGTAAACGGGGTAGTGACTAGTGAGTAACTACTGATAACTTCTTAACTTTCTACAACCTTAATGCCTAATGGATATCAGTCGACGTCGTACCATTTCTCCGTCCTCGTCCATGTTCTACTAAATATCTACTCTTGAAAAATGTATAATATTAACAATCGTGATTCTTTTCGATAAAGCAATAATGGTTTTATAAATTTCATCGACCCTTTTTGGTCTGAATATTTCATTTAAACGGTCTCCAATTTACCATCCATAATATTCAATATGATTTTTCAGAATTTTTACATAAACGTTTATGGTATTCGCATTTCATTCTAGCAAGACTTTTGGCCATAATTTCACCGCCATTCTCTCGTTCCGATAATGGATTTTCACACTTTACTCTACCAGGCGCAAAAAAACAACACAAGAGACAAAGATGTAAGTAATTCAAAAACTAATAGTTAGGGTTATAAAAATATATTAATTACTAGTTACAATTGCCTACTTATACATACAAATTTTTAGACAACCTGTTGACTATTGTTAAAATTAAAAATGTATAATTTTGTACATCCGTGTAGATTTATAACTGCCTCCCAGGATATATATTCCTATACAACGACTAACTACCATATTGAACAGGATCTACATCCATAAATATGTATTGGGGGCTCAACTCGGGTTTCTCATCCTTCCGCCAAACACAAACTAGTAGCTACCATATGCTTATTATATTCATAGTTAAATATGGTGTAGTGTGTGGCACCAAGCCCAACCTATACTATTTTTTCATCTTTTCTAGCTTCAAAATTTACAAACTATTAAAACCGAGATTAAAACACATTTATTTTCCTAATTATTTCTACTGATTTTGCTGTTAAATGCTCCACTTTAGAACAAATTTAGAATATGTTTAAACCAATAAAATAAAAACACAAATAATTTATTACATTGCACATATTACAATTAGTTGTCACTAAGAATATAATATTTAATGGTATTTTCAATTGAAAGAGTAGCTAGCTAAATCATTATAACTTATAAGAATTCTAGAAGAGACACCAATTTACTTGACAAACATACCTCATTAGTCATTATACTAAGATTTTATTCTGTTCAGGTTAAATATTTCAAAGCATCATTGGATCCACCAAAAAAAGAAACAAAAGAAAGTAGACAATTGTCTGACAGTATTAAGAAGTTTTTAGCAAAAAAAGA
Organism: Macrosiphum euphorbiae; assembly: GCA_949089665.1. Lineage (NCBI taxonomy): Eukaryota > Metazoa > Arthropoda > Insecta > Hemiptera > Aphididae > Macrosiphum > Macrosiphum euphorbiae. The sequence continues at coordinate 2,538,353 of CARXXK010000003.1, read as the reverse complement.
TGAAGAAGATAGACTCAAACAAATAGAAGAACAGAAGAAAAAAGATGAATTGATATCGTTGCGTAGTCAAGATAGGAAATCTTTCAAAAGGGTCCAGTCTATGTTAAACCGAACTAAATCAGCAAATAAATCAGTTATTGAGGATGCCAAAGATGATGTCAATACATCTGTTACCATGGCTGGTTAGTACATATATTTTTTACTTTATAATTACAGATGTAAATTAATATTATTTCTATAGTGCTCAAATTAAAAAAAAAATATTTAGCACTTATATTTTATGATACTGTTAGTGATAATCACGGTAGATTATAGTAGATTGTAATCTACCGCGGTGATAATTAAAATAATAATAACAAAAACAAACAGTTATTGTTTGCCAATTGCCATTTATTATATACTCAAATTCCCTGTCCCTCCACACTTAAATCTTGGGAATTGTAATTTATCTGATTAATGTTTCTCACAATAGGGTTGTTAATTTAAGTTTTTTTTTTTGTTATGAGTAAAGTTGTTATCTTTAAAAGTAGGTATTAAATAAAAATAAATACCTATTAAATTTGTTACAAACTTACTAACTAAACAATTATATCAAATAAAATATTATACTCTACTCAGAATAGGGTACCTATATCAGGTGATGAAATAAAACATGTCGAGACTGAGCAGTATATGGGTATACGTCCCCACTGCTGACTACTGGCAGCTAGTACTTAGTAGTGGGGTTCTGGCAACATTCAAAGTTCAGGTTTTGGTGTGCTCTTATTCTGAAAGGGTATAGAATAATACGTAATTGTAATATCAATAATTGTGAAAAAGACTAATTATAATAATAATTATTATTATTATTACTGTCATTAAATCTTTACCAACATAATTAATGTTGTATAGTGCATACAATATTGATCTTAATTATATTTTTATATTCTTTGTATAGTATATTAATGTGGTTAAGCTCATATTGAACATAATAATATTATATTATATAATTTGTGGTTCAGTACATCAGTACAATTTGTATGCTTTGTGGTAAGGCGATAACATTTAAGTTCATATTATTGATATTATATTATCAAATGATCGATATGTATTTTGTGTCTGTCCTTGGGTCATAATATTATTATTTTTCTTTATTTAACAAATTAAAATATTTACTTGATTAAAAATCAAGAAAGTAAAAATTATCATAAAATGAAAAAACATTGAGTTTAAATTGATGATTTAAATTATTTATAATAAATATTAGATACCTTTGAAGAATGTTGGTATTAAACACTATTAGATTTTTTAAATTAAGTAGGTACCTACCTATTTTACGTATTCAAATGTTTAATAATTGATTAATTATAGGATTTAATCAACCTGATGAGGATGACTATGGATATGTTTCTAAAGATGCCATGGCCATATATAATAATATTATGAACAAATATGTAAATACTCCAGCAGATTCAAGAAATGTAAAAACTCCCAATCACAGAAGTCATGACATTTCTGGTACTAAAGTAAGTAATTTGGCTTGAGATAAAAATAAAATAAAACTTATTGACAATATAGATTTAAACAATAAACAACACAATGTATTATTATTGAATGTATTGATTGGTCCAACACGTTGACTGTGAAAGTCTTTTTGCAGTCTTTACCCAGTGCATATGATAAAAGTAAATACAAAATGTCGTTGCTGATTTTTCCTCATGACGCCAAATGGCGTCAGTAAACATTCAACGTGCTAACACTGTTTTATTAAATGTATATTATTTATTTTAATTGTATTCAGCTTTACATTTTTAAAATATGTCACAACTATTTTCATAGTTTCATTATTTTTTCATTTTTACCCAACATATACATACATAAATATCAACATTTGAATAATATAATAAAATTAAAATTAAAATGAATATTATATTTAAATATTAGTAGAAATGAATATCGAATACATTACCTAGGATTTTTCAGTATATTAACTATTAAAAAAACTATTTACATTAATTTCTTATTAATTTAAAGTTGTTAAGAATTTATATAACTATAAAAAAAGTAACAACAATGATAAAAGCTAATGTTAGGTACATTAATGAATTTATAGTTCATTTTGATTTTTTAAGGGGATTGGAAGCGGCGATTTTCTGTCTTTATCTAACACACGTGGAACATAGGATTATAGACGTGTTCTATGTCCAACGTACCGATTAATCTAATGAAGCGATAAGAATTCTGAAAACAGATTTGAATTTGTCGTCAAGTCTACTTGAGATCGACTTTCCCACATTTTTGATTTTTTGATTTAAACTTCTCCAAAAGTTGAAATTTGTAAATTTTTTAAGTACTTTTTATAATATATCATTTTTATGATTTTGGTGGGACAATATCAAAAATGTGGGAAAGTCGATCTCAAGTAGACTTGACGACAAATTCAAATCTGTTTTCAGAATTCTTATCGCTTCATTAGATTAATCGGTACGTTGGACATAGAACACGTCTATAATCCTATGTTCCACGTGTGTTAGATAAAGACAGAAAATCGCCGCTTCCAATCCCCTTAATAGCTAATATTTATTTTATTTGAATAATGGCTTACGAATGAGAAAAAAAGTTAACTTTGTTTTTTCAACGAGATGGAAAACATAATAACAAGTGTTACACTGACATACTATAAAATAAGTAAAATAGTTTTTATATGATAATTTCATACTTGTTTATTTTTAATTTATCATTTGTACTATAAGTATGTAATGACTGTAAGTAATAAATATAAAAATAAAATTTATGGTTGACCATATAGAAGAATATAATGATACATAAATATGACGTATAAATTACAAAATTTAACAATAACTCACCATTATAAATCTGAAATTATAATCAGTTTTATAATCAAAAATTTGAAATAATTATAAATATATAACTACTTGTAATTTAAAATTATATTTGTATCATATTGAAAACAATTTTAACGGGTTCAATTTCTTTATTATAGATCTTTGGTAATAAATCATGATTATTTAATGATTTTTAGGATCGTGTTAGAGCAGCCTTACTAAAAGAAGAAGAAGATCAATTATTGCCACATAAGCGAAAAAGAAAACCTAAAGATATAGACAATGCTGAAGATTATCAGGAAAGTGTCGAGCCAGAGCAAAAAAAATCCAGACCTGATACAGAGAAAATTAAAAAACGGCCGGCACAACCTCCGCCATTGAATTTCCATGAACTACTTAAGATTGCTGAAAAAAAACAATATGAACCTATAATTATTGAAAAACCTAAGAAAGAAGAACCTTTACCTATGATGACCAAGAAAGAAAGACATAAATATTTAGAAGACAAGAGAATTGAAGAAATACGCCTAGCTCGGCGACAAGGCAAGGGCTTACCTATTACTGAAAAACCCAAAGAAATTAAGCCAGTTGAAAGAATTCAAAAAGCATGTGCATCTTCTTCAAAAGTAGATATACACGCAGAAGAAAAACTGAAAAAGAATGCTTCTGTATGGTCTAAAGATTTAAAAATTAGTAAAGAGCTGAATAATAATAGTAAAAATGATAAATATATACCAAGGCCATTGAATAGTTCAGAAAGTATACGAATGAACTCGAATGGGAATAGAACCACCTCTAAAAGTTCATTAGAACAACATTTGTTGAATGAAAAGATTTATAGTTCTAATGATGAACGGTATTCACCGAAACCAAAATCAGTCAAAGATCAATATATACCCAAACCTAAAAATTCTATTGAAAATAATTATTCACCAAAACCTAGAGGTATGCCAAATAATGATAGATATGTATCTCAATCTAGAAGTTCATCATCTGACAAATATTCACCAAAACCCAAGAGTTCAATGCCATCTGATAAAAAATTTTCAAAACCAATCCCCACCGAAAGATATGTGCCTAAATCAAGAAGTTCACCATCTGAAAAGTATTCTTCAAAACCCAAGGGTTTAGTGCCTTCAAATAAATATGTTTCAAAACCTACACCCACTGAAAGATATGTGCCTAAATCGAGATGTTCACCATCTGACAAATATTCTCCAAAACCAACACCCACTGAAAGATATGTACCTAAATCGAGAAGTCCACCATCTGACAAATATTCTCCAAAACCAATACCCACTGAAAGATATGTGCCTAGACCAAAATTCTCAGCCGATGAGAAATATTCACCGAAAATTAAAACTTCTGCACAACCAGAAAGATATGTGCCCAAGGGAAAAGGCTCATCTTCCTCAGAACAATATACACCTAGTGCAGTCAATCATTCAAATGAAAAATATAGACCTAGACCAACGTCATCTCAAAGCATGGAATCAAAACCTACCAGTTCAAACAATAAATATGTCCCAATGCCAGTTGATAAATCTAAAAAGTTACCAATCAGCAATAATATTAAACCTAGACAACTACCGCCTAAGGAAATGGCATCCAAACAATTTCCTCCCAGAGACATGATACCTAAGCAGTTCCCACCTAGAGACATGGTGCCTAAGCAGTTCCCACCTAGAGACATGGTGCCTAAGCAGTTCCCACCCAGAGATATGATCCCTAAACAATTTCCACCTCCTGATATGAGAAGGCGAGATGATCGGCATATGCCAATTCGCAACAAACGTCAAGTCATTGAATCAGATTCAGAGTATGATTCTGAATTAGATGACTTTATTGATGATGGGCCTGAAGATGAAGCTGATTATTCCAAAGTTATTTCAGAAATTTTCAGATATGACAAATCAAAGTAAAATTATTTTATAGCTTTTGTAGCTTTTTGTAGCTTTTTAAACAACATTATTATTTTCATTTTTAGATATAGAGGAATGGATGAAGATGATGAATGTATGGAATCTGATTATCGTACTCTTCAAAAAGAAGAGTATAAAAGTACTAGAGCTGGTAAGACATACTTGACATATTAATTTTAATCTATACATAGTACGTGTTATCGAACCTTTACAAAAATAACCATATTATATTCTTACTTAGTTGATGGTCATAGAAATTTAAAAGTCCCAATCATACAAATTGCAATTTGTTTACAATTCATAAATAACTTATAATCTTGTTATTAGCTGTATAGATTATATAATTTATTCATTTTAACTTTGCTTATAATCTGTGTTTTTTTTAAAGGAATTTTGGAAGATTTAGCAGATATCCGGAGAGAGAAACAAATGATGAAGAAACGAAAAAAACTTTAATGTTGAAACCAATTATAGTTTGTTGTGTATATTTTCGTTACCTTAATTTTTATAAGCTTGTTTCTTAAGGTTTGCTAACCTTCTCAAACAAATATTTTTAGTGTAACTAAGTATAATATGTATTTTGTACAATGTATATAGGTTACACGTTACTCATTCAAGTCACTTTGGTTAAGCCCAACAGACTTAAAACCATTTACTTACTAGCCATATTTGGTAAATTGCTTTTTATTGTTAATATTTGTATTACAAACTTCATTCGCTTTTTATAAATTTTGCATAAATTTATTATCACCTTATATTGTTGGTCCAAAATGCTCATGATTTTTGATTGTGTATAATTATTTTTTTTTTGGACCTCATATTTATTAACTCTAAATGTTATTGTGTTATTTATCTTTTTATGATCGTCATTATTTTTTCCAATATTTGAGTAAAATATAATTAAATTATTATTTGAGATAATGAATATTTTTGTAATAAACTAATAAAAGAATAAATATTAACAAATTATTTTATACTATATTATGATTATTGATTAGTTTCTGGATATTTTGCATGAATTAATTAAATAAAATTGGTTTTCAATTGTCATTTCTCTGAAAACAAAATAATACGATCATTCAATTTTTATTGAGTAACTAAAAGATTTCAAATTTAAATCATCTTAGTTAATGGTACAGTTGAAAGTAACATTTTTTTGTCCTATTAAATTATGTTTAAAAGACATTGGAAATGTCCATAATATTATGTCAAATGTCAACCAATAAGTTTTTAATAATTGTTGTTACCACTGAGTGTTGGTAAATAATAAATATGATAGTAATGTTTTAGATAAATATAATATAACAAGATATCATATGTTGGGTTACATACTTAAAATATGTATTTTTATTGTATAAATTATTTAAAAATGAATAGTTCTAAATTTAATTTTAATTTCTTCCAGATTTTTGTATGTATGTGGTAATATTAGAGTTGAGTGTTTTTTTTTTGTTATACATAATTCTTTGTTTTAGTTAGTTTGAATAATATTATATTTTTGTAAAATCAAAGGCAGTCATTTATTAATATGGGGGCATGGGGCTATCATTATCCAAAGTTGAGTGTACCCGGTACCCTGATAACTATTTATTCCTTGTCTACAGATATACATAAATTCTATTTGGGGGCTATGCTCCCGTGATGGATGACTTATGCTTATAATGTGTAATGACCGAATTTTTTTTGTCAATTTATTTGTGTACATTGAATATTATAAATAATTGTTACAAACATGTTAATTTTAAATTTTTTCAAGTTAATAATTAATATTGTAAATACAACTATCCATGTGTTATTTTTATTAAATTGTATAGAGGTAACATACATTGTTTGATTTTGTTTTTAAATAAAAATTTATTAAGTACCTATATGTGTAAATTCCATCTAAGTTGTGTGTGTTTTTGAGTACTCAAATATTTTGGTTATTACTTTTTGGCTAACGGTGTGATAAGAATTGGAATAGGTATAAAAAAAAAATGAATAAAACATGCCAAAGAACCTTGCTATTACCTACCAAAACATGTATTGGCATTTGGTAAATTATAAGTTTTAACAATGAATATTATACTATTCGTAGATGAAATAATCTATAACGTAGAATAATCAATAGTTATTAAACTATTTTAACCGTGTGTTAAAGTATTTCTTGATTTTTTTATGTAGGAACCTGATCACCTGGACCCTACACAGGGCTTGAAACCGAAAATATTTTTTCCTAAGTCGGTTTCGGTTATCGGTATTTATTTTTTCTGATTTCGTTTTTCGTTTTGAATACCGATTGTTATTTTTCCGATTTCAATTTCGGTTTTGATTACTGGTAATGATTATCGGTTTCAAGTCCTGCATAATTGTTACATAATATGTAATAATTAGGTATATAATATACCTATTATTTTAACGACCAGGGCTTGAAACCGAAAATATTTTTTCCTATTTCGATTTCGATTTAAGTTATCGGTATTTATTTTTTCCTATATAGATTTCGGTATAATTTTTTCCGATTTTGATTTCGGTATTTATTTTTTTCTAATTTCGTTTTTGTTTATGACGGTTTCAACCTGTGTACAAAATCGTTAGGTAGGTAGGTATCCATTATCGGTTTAAAGGCCCCGATACTAGTGTCATATTATTTGACCTTGCTTTGGGTCATAGGTGCAGAGGCGCTTGTTTAACGGGGGGGTATAGAAGGCACTTGCCCCCGACAGGGTAGAATTCACATACCTAGATGATTATAGATTCTTCATAAGATTTTTTCGTTTTATAGTAATAAATTAATTTTTCCATCAGTGACTTAAAATATTATAAAATGTTAAAATGTTTAAGTATTTTACGAAACGTACTTACCTATATATTTTTAATAATAATAAAACTTATACCTATAAAATACAAGTACAGTAGGTACAGTCGAGGCTCGATGGACGAGGATATCTCATAAGTTTTGTAATTTGTAAGAAATATTACTTAGGTAATACAATATTGTAATAATAATAAGTATCAACTATTCACTATTAACTTTAAAAAGTTCTCCTAATTAATATCATAACTACTAAATTTGCATATTTTTTTGTTTTTGTTGCCTATTATTGAGATGTTCAAGGTTATATTATAGACTAGGTATAGTGCATATTTATGCAATTTTAAGTGCTATAAAATCCCAACCCTCACTATTATAATTTATATTATACTGCAGTTACTTAGTATCTACTCACTGTATTGTAGTCAGTGGACAGTTTGTTAACACCCACCACAAATCATACTTCAATCATCAGCATTTAGTAATTGTTGATAATTAACAAGTGTATTTTTTTTTAATTTTAAACATTTTCGAAAAGGGTGAAATTAGGTGGAACAGATTACAGAACTCAGAAGTACAGAATATTATACTTAAACAAAAAACAAAAGCCAAACACATACAATTGGAAGAGTTTCCAAAGTATCCTTACCATAAACTATTATATTAGTCAAGAAAAAAAATGTTAATTTAATTACAAATTACTAGTATTACAAGATGTAATATTTTAAAGTTGTTATTAAAATATCCATAATTTTATATTCTGTACTCTATAGATCAGACATTCTTCTACTTAGCACTTTATATACTTGGCTATTTTTCAAAATTATCATTTTGTTTAGGTACCTACTAAGCACATCAAAATCGTATTTTTAATGCCAACTCAGAACTTTATAAACCTACTTTTAGAAATTAATTTTAAAAATCATTTATATATAGTATAATTATTGCATTAAATAATTTAAAACAATATTATATTAAAATGATACTGTTAAAGTTAGATGTAACCAATAGCAATTAATCATAATAATAATGTAAGCTGTAACCAATAGTCCAGTCAATGAATGACCCAAAATGAGGTGTAGAGTGCGTGAGCAGGTAACTTAGCGATTCCTTCAGAAACTTGTTCGGGGGGCTTAGGGTATTAACATACTAAAAGTCCTGACACCTAGGTGGTGAGCCGGAGGGGGGGAGGGGGGTTAAAGTTGCGCTTTTTGGGTTTTTCGCTTATATCTCGTAAACGGTGCATCGGAGGAAAATTTTTTTAAATAACAAAATAAATCTCATGAAATTATCTAAAACTTTTATAACATATGTTTTTTTCGAATTCACAACCGTTTTAGAGCTACACCTTCGAAAAAAGTAGAATATTACAAAAAAAACCATTTTACCTCACTATATTCATAAAACAATCCATCATATTATCTACCATATTCGTTTTTTTCGTTTTTTACTCTGCCACCCCTTTCCTTGGATGACCCTCCCTCAAAAAACATCAAGATTAGGGCATTTGTGTTTATTAAAAAATTAATATATGCATAAATTGAGTTTTTAATTTTTTTTCAATTTATTCTTGCAATAAAAATGTTATACAACATATTATATTACATATTCTACTTATTACTTATATACATTTAAACTACATCACCATTTGTTCATAAAATCATAATTTCCATCCAACTTCTAAAAATATTAATAGCGATTATAAACTTAATGATAGACTATAATATTGTTGGCTAGTAATAAATATAGATATAAATATATAATAGTAAATATTTGGAAATGTTCGAGTGTTCAACTTGTCATTCCGTTACCCGTATGTCTATATAATATTACTAGCTGATCCCCGTGTACTTCGTCTCCCGATAAATGTATCAACTCAATATGACTCAAACTTTGTTCAATTTGTTATTCAATATTCGGTGTATGGTGTTCAAAATTGATCTTATCTTTTCCGTTGCCCTTAATAAAAATTCTGAATCGCAGCAGTACATTATCAGGTAGGCAATCTACCTGCGGTAGATCGCGGACCCCGTGCTGTTTATACGGAAGTGTATGATTTAACTCTAAAGTATCAAAGTTATACCAAGTTTATTTTGATATAATACGGTGGATTAATATAACAAATTTGGTTGCTCGTAAAAAATCGCAACTCTTAAAAAAATTATGATTGTTGAACTCTTTTTGGGTGTAACTTGCTGCGGTAAGTGCAACTCAGCCACCTTGGTAGGCAATGTTCAATATTTCGATTTGATGCAAGCTTGTACCTGATCTGCCCGAATAACCAATGGCAACCAATAAATAAATGCTAATTTCTAATGTAGACTGTAACCAATGGCAACTATTAATAAATAAAAATAAAATTTCCAATTTCCATCTTGAATCTCAATGTCCCTGTTTGATCACCTATTTAAAATGCGAATTTTCGCAAATCCTTTCTTATTGCACGGTGAAAATATGAGAAGAACCTCTATTCCAAATTTCAAGTCCGTACGTTGAGTAGTTTTTGAGATACAGCGATCAGTGAGTCAGTGGTATTTGGATTTTATATGTATAGATAACTAATTATTGACTAACATTATCGGACTTTATTTATACCTAAAACCTGCTCCGTGATATGATATTGTATGATTGGAAAAAGTGGCTGCCGGAAAGCAATGCTGACTTGTTCTGCAGCGTGCCTCCACTGCCAAGGTAAATGCATAAACAGCGTGCCTGTTGAAGATGAGGACGATGAAGAGCAAGAGGCACCCATTACTACAGACAAAGATGCAATGGATGAACAACCTGGGCCCTCAAATTCAAAGAAAATGAAAATATGATTGCATGTAAAATTAAGAATTACTTGAGAACTACTTATCTGTAAAATTAAGTGTGTATTATCATTATTTTTGTCTGTTTAACTTCTTAAAAGTGTGGCCACATATATTATTACATAAACGAACAAAGGTTGTGGGTCAAGAATATGATATATACATTTTCTGAAAATTGCAAAATGTTATGAAAGTTGTAAAATAGCTATAAATTTAGGCAGCTTGGAGATTAACAATTAATATATGTGTATATATTCTGAAATTGAATTTAAATATCTACAACTTCTTTTCTATGCATATTTTTAGTTTATGAATAGGTTTAGACAATATGATGGATTGTTTTTGAATATAAGGAGGTAAATGGTTTTTTTTGTAATATTCTACTTTTTTTGAAGGTGTAGCTCAAAAACGGTTGTGAATTCGAAAAAAACATATGATATAAAAGTTTTAGATAATTTCATGAGCTTTATTTTGTTATTTAAAAAAATTTTCCTCCGATGCACCGTTTACGAGATATAAGCAAAAAACCCAAAAAGCGCAACTTTAACCCCCCTCCCCCCCTCCGGCTCACCACCTAGGTGTCAGGACTTTTAGTATGTTAATACCCTAAGCCCCCCGAACAAGTTTCTGAAGGAATCGCTAAGTTACCTGCTCACGCACTCTACACCTCATTCCTTGACTGGACTACAATAGAAACAAAAATATAAAATAATTATAAACAAATTTTATATACATTTTATTAAATTCTAGTTTTAATATTATAAAAATATTTATAAACAAACATTTCAAACTTAAATCTCAAAATTCTTTCTTAAAATATGCGACCTGGCACGTATCTTTTTAGATAATTGATTAAATACTCAATCAAGTGTTCCGATTTCCTATAAGATTTATATTTTGTAGACGGGATAATTCAAAGAAAACAATAGGTATAAGAAATTGAAGAGAGACTGTGTGAAGTGACAAAATATTGTGGAGCTACAAAACAAGTGGTTTACACAGGGACCAAAAAAATACAAAAAGTAAATTTAATACAACTATTATTTATTCCATACAAATAAAATATATTTAAACAATCTCCATCTATAAGGATATATTTCTGTCGACTGAATTATCAGTACTGTATGACTTAACTAATATTATAGTATGTACCGATTTTTGGGATTCCAAGTCATTTATAGAGGAGATGAAAAAAGTTCAAATTCAGATTACAGCTGCCACAGAACAATTATCGTATACACAGTACACATTGTGTGTGAGTTGTTTTTTCTGTTATCCATTCGTATCAAATAATATCTAAAATGCACTACCATTTTCCAAGCCTAAAATTGGGGGAGAGGGGTATATAAGTATTAATGTAATAAAATGTTTATTTTAAGAAATAATTAAATAATTATATTTTTAGAAAATGGATGTATTAAATTATAATAATATCATAAACCAAATTAGTAAATTAGGACTACAGATATAAATAATAATTATATAATAATTTATAGGTACTAAATAAATATAGTATATAATATATAATAATAATTATATAAATCTATGATTAAAACAGCAATCTATGAATAACGCGAAGAGTGCAAGATAAGACATATTAAACATTTAAACAAAAAATTATACGAGTAACTTGTTTTAAATTAAATAAATATAAGCAAATTGAAGTATAAAAAATACTTAGGTAGTCCCTATACTATAATATTTTAATGATCAAATAGGTAGATATATTTGACTGCATCTCGTTACATAATTATTATAAATGTTAAATATCTATAACGACAAAATAAGATTATTAGTAGAATTAAATATAATATAATTGATCTATTCTGTGATTAAACATTAGTCAACACTCAGCATTTATATTAGTTAACTTTGCAGTAAGTTTAAACATATAATGATTTATTTATACTTGTGAAATAAAATATATTGGACATTTAAAATAACGTTTGAAGGTTCTTCATAAGTCCTAAGTAATTAATACTGTAGCCAAAAAATTTAAAAATATATTGAAACATTTTTTTCTCAAAGACATATAAATTCAAATTTGGTCAAAATTAGTTATTTAAACAAAGATTAATGATGGTAATTAATAATTATTTTGTTATACCTAATTCTGCAAACAAAATTATAGATTTTACTTCATTTTACTATACTTAATAATTTTACCCTCATTAACAGAGTATATATTACGCAATGATATTTTGAAAATATTCATATTAATTTTAAACTATTACTTTTTTTATACTACGAACCTTGGGGGTGTGGGGGGATGTATTTCATCAGAACCGTATTTCAGTTGAAAAGAGTAAAGTCATATCATCGTTCAACAACAGAGTCAGATATCTTCTAGATGAGGGGTGGAGAATCTTTTTTGGGTCAAGTGTCAAATTTTTCAAATCAAGGTTTTGAAAATTGTTCACGTGCCCAAAGGAAATTATATTTTCTATAAGCATAAAAATAAAGGCTTAGTGGTATAAATAGTTGATGATTTGCATATTATGTCAATATTAATAATTAGGGCCCGGAAGTTCATGCACAAAAAACTATCAAAATATGCATGCAAATATGCGCTTAAAATCTATAAAATATGCGCTAAATATGCATTTAAAAAAAAAAAAAAACTCAAGTAATTTTCGTTTTTGGTAAAAAAAAATAATTAAAATATGGGAAAAAAACAAGCAAATTGTATTTATTAATAAATATGGTATATTATGTTATATTTACTTTAGGAATTACAATTTACAACCAGTGACTTTGACAGGTTTTCAAATACAAATGAACGGCGATTATCAGCCAACATATTTTTGTAAAGAGAAAAGCTCCGTTCTACATCAACAGAAGAAATTGGAGCATACTTGAAATGTATGAAATCTGAAATTTGAAGATCCTCTGGAAGGCCATCTGTGGTTGTTTCTTCTCCTGACATGACTTTTGAAATTGTTGACAGTATCTTAAACCCCTCATTTTTCTCAATAACTTGTTCCAATTTATTGTAAATTATAACGCCTTTTGGAACTTTAATTTCTTTTAATTTTTTTATGACATTATCTACAATTTGAATTTCTTCAACTAAGGGTGTTCCTCGAGTTTCTAAACTGTTAATGGCTGATATTAAGAAACCATAATTTGTGTGAATAAAAATTAAATTTGATTGAACATTTTTATCACATATTATTTGTTTTACTTTTTCAATTGCCAAGGCGTCATCAGCATCAAGCATATTAACAACTTTTTTTATAGTTTTAAAATGCTCACAATAATACATAGCCGCTTTCAACCAGGTACCCCAGCGCGTTATAATTGGTGAAGGTGGCAATGGCGTATCAGCAGCTTCTCGTCGAAATAATTCGATGCGAGCTGGTGCTTTCAAAAATACTTTTTTCATGTTGGATATAAGTTCATCGACTTTAGGGAATTCTGCTCGAATTTTCTCACATACTCGGTGAAGACCGTGGGCCAGACAGGTTACATGTATCATTTTGGAGTAAAAGGCCTGTATGGATTTACCAGCTTTCACCATATACGGTGCTGCATCGCTAACAAACAAAATAACGTCGTCATGTTGTATTCCTTTCGGCCATAATGAAAAAAGTGCTTTGTCGAAAAGCTTGCTAATTGTTGTATGGTTTGCTTTATCCAGAACTTCAGAGGCAAGTAAAAAATGTTTACCAGGTTCATCTACTAGTAACGTACCAATTATGACATTCGCAACATATCGCCCTTCTGAATCTGTCGTCTCATCAATCGACACCCAAATCTTTTTATTTTTCACCTCATTTCTTATCTCGTCCATCGTTTCTTGGTAGCAATCTTCGACGTAGGTTTTTCTTAGCGTAGATACGGAAGGAATGTCCTTATCCACATATTTTTCTAGAAACGATCGAAAATGTGTGTTGCTTAGTTTTTCCAATGGAATATTTGATTTTAACAATGCTTTGCATAAATCTTTGTTAAAATCAGATTTTCGTGATGATGGTGTCGTAATAAGCGGTTGCGTTAAACTATTTTTTTTAGCTTTGCGATTAACAGCTCGAGCATGTTTCTCAGTTTTTATATGCTGAGTTACGCAAAAACGTTTGTCACTGTTCACCTTTATTTCGCACATTTTACAAAATAAAACACCTCCATCGGATGCAAATATATTTTCACCAAACTCGGCCACATAACTACAAATTCGATTCGTTCCGACTTTTGGCATTTTAAAATTAATGGAAACCGATGTAAAACAAAAACAACACTACAGGACGATCGCACACGACTAAACCTTGTGCTTGGACTCTCACTATACATTCTTGTATCGTGCTATTACGATAATCGCGACAGTCATCAAACCATTTTATTAATACTTGATATTCGAGAATATAACAATTGCCGTTTATCGTTTTAATACTATTTAGCTAGAAGTATAACTGGCTTATCGGCGATAAGCTATCGCCTATCATGAATTATCGCATGGACTTCCGGGCCCTACTAATTTCATAATATTAAATTATTTAAGTATTACCTGTAGAATTTTAAACAGGTTTTTATACTTAAAGACCGAAATTTCTATAAAATATTAATGAAAAAAAAAAATATCAAAGGTAAAATGCAATAAAATGCAGAAAAATTCAATTTTTTTTTAAAATATGCATATTATGTAAAAAACCTCAAAATATGCGAAAATATGCAAACTAAAATTTCATTTTTGAACTCATCAGGTTGTGATTCAAATTTTTAGCTCATCCAGCAACTTTTTGATGCACTCATTAAAAACATGCAAATGCATGAACTTCCGGGCCCTATTAATAATATACCTACTAGATGATTTTGAATCAAAAAAGGTCGTCTCTAAATGTAATAGATTTACATTGCATTTCTTATTCATTTAAGTGTCGTATTAATATTATCTATATAGTTTTTATTTTATTTTATATTTCATATAATCATATTAAAACCTAAGTCGAATATTTGAAATTTGTGTTGATAAACTCTTACAAAAAAAAGGGAGGGGGCAGTTGTTCAAAATCCAGCAATACGTTCGTTGTGTTACGTACCTATATGGCTATTGTATATATTATCATTATTATGTAAAATATGGTATATGTACGTCACGTGCTCCGGCATCCGGGTTCTGCCAACAGCGAAGCCGGGTGGTTATCGGCGCACAGCTCTCGGCAACCGGGTGTGGTACAATCGGCCGACAGACATTTGGTCGACAGACATTTGGCTGACACGCAATAGGCCGACATACTAAATGGCCGACAAATTTATAGGCCGACACGCATTAGGCCGACATATTAAATGGCCGATTAAGTAATTTTATGTTGAGATAGGTAAATTATGCACACACACAGATATATATATATATAGGTGATACTTATTCTTAAAAATAAAATTTAGTGTATTGTTAATAATTATAAGTACATTTTATATTCCTAATATGTTTTAAAAATTAAAAAATTTGATATTTATACATAAAAAATAAAAAATACTAATAAATTATAATTGATAATTATGTTATATAATTATAAGTACATTTTATATTCCTAATATGTTTTAAAAATTAAAAAATTTGATATTTATACATAAAAAATAAAAAATACTAATAAATTATAATTGATAATTATGTTATATAGTTAAATGTTAATAAATAAAAATTAATAGTGCAAATTGTATGCAATACCTCTTATTGTCTCGAGGGTTGTTCTGTTTTCTTTATCATTTAGAATAGTTTGAATTTGGTTTTGACGTTTTACGTACTTTGAACTTTGTTTTGGCCTTGCTTGTCTGGATAAAATAATTTGAATTTGCCCTGGAATCAAAATGTATGTATAAATAAATTATATTTTATTGTAATATTAGTAGAATATTTTTATTCGTGAACTTATCTTACCCACAACGTGTTGTTGCTCTTTTCTCATTTCCTCAATTATACGATACACCCCAACGTGATCAGCTCCTACTAATACTTTCCATCTTTTGTGCCATGCTTCGACTTTGTTTTGTGTCCTTGGAATATTGTTTTCATGATTGAAATGTATTGACCAAAATGATGGTGGAAACAATGGCTCATATCGAAATACTATTCCATTTCTAAATTTCCTTCGTACTTTTCCATGCACGTAATTTTCTTCAAAGTAATTTTGAATGTCATAGGGTAATGAATCTTTCAATTGATCAAAAGCATTAGGTATATCTGATGGGTGTAAAAATGCAAGTGACCACATACATCGAAGTTGTAAACTAAATTCTTCATTTTCTCCATATTTAGTAGCCAATCCACTAGACTGGATTTTTCGCCAAATATTTTGGCCTAAATGAAAAAAACACCCTTTTTGTTGGCATTCTGGAAATACTTTAAATGCAGCATTAATTGCAGCTTTTTCGAAATCTGTTATAATACATTTTGGTGAAACATCGAAACCGAAACCATCACAAATTGATATTAGGTCTTCGAATAAACGTTCGTAACAACATTGTTGTTTACTGGTCATTAAAACATATACTAATGGCAAAATTCTAGAATTATTTCCACCAACAGGTGCATGTATAGTGTACATTTGTAAAAATATACTTGGCACAGTTTTAAATGTACCATCCATAACCCAATAATTGGCATTGACAAGTTTTGATATTTCATCTTTAGTAGAAAAAATATATATTTTGTGACTCTCAATAGTACTTTCTTTTAGTAAAAATGTTTGACCATTAAAAGACTTACATAAGTTAAGAGGAATATCTATTTGTGAAAGACTTGTTGGTTCTGGTGGTTTCTGATGTTTTCTACACCGTGAAATAATTTTTCGCGTTGCTTCAACTGATGGCATGTATGGCTGAGAATTGACGGGGATGCGACTCGTTGCTTCCTGTATTATTTGCGAAGGTTTATCTCTCGAAGACAGAGCTTTTGAAACAATATATTTTATGTTTTTCTTTACCAACAATCGGCATGGGTCAGGCCCATGGTTGTGATTTAAAAAAGAATTATCTTTAACAATATGATTACCATCAACAAGAATTGTTACTGCTCTTGCATTACAATATTCATTATTACTATTATGCCGTTTAGTATGTTTCCTCTTTTCACATTCCCAATAATATTTATTGTTACGGTTTTTGTTTTTAATCATGATAAAATTGTCAATTAATAATTTTGTACCAAAAATTTCAATTTTATATTCCATAATTATTTAATGCAAATACATAAATTAAATTAAACAACGACACAAAAATGAATGCAAAGACGCGGCGTGGTTACGAATCAACTGAAACAGTATTTATGAACATGCAATAGCAATACCCACTGTAGATTACAGGCTATAGGTATTAGGTATCGTTAAATTTCGATAAGTTATCGATAACATTATTACAACAAAAGACAACACTACGTTATCGAATTGAAAATGTATAGCTTATACTTAATTTATTTTAGTGTCGGCTTTTCGTAGTGTCGGCCTTTTGACCTTGTCGGCTAAAATAGTTTCAGCTATCTGACTGTCGGCCTATATAGCCGTCGGCCGTTTGGATTCGGCCGGATGTCGGTATACGCGGCAACCACTCGACCGAAGGGGTTCGGCACTGCAGACGAAAGCTTTTCTTCGGTCTTACTTAGACCTTAGCACCAAAGACGACTGACCAGGGTGGACTCAATTTGGTGGAAAAGATAATCCACCAGTGTCCAAGTGGCAAGTGTCTTCAAAAGAATTGATGTCCCTATTCGTTCCAATGTCGGCCGCATCGCCATATCTGCACCGTCGACCGTCACGTTACCAAAAGTGTTCCATAATGTAGATTTGCAATGCAAATCAATAAATAAAAGACCGAAAAAATCGGGAGTCGTATTCCCATTGTGTAATGAACTAATAAATAAACCTAATAATTTTATTCGTTTTATGTTTCAAATAGTATTAAAACACCAAATATCCATGGTAACTGCCGTCGCGTTGCTCTTTTTTTATTCGTTGGAAAAATACATCTTATAAGATCTATGATTGACAATTAGTTATAAATTACCAAGGATAAATTAAAATACTAGATTTAGATAGTGGTTTCTCAATATTGAGCATGTTTGTTGCACAGCATTTGCGACAATTTCTCGCTGTACGGATATAGTGTGTGGCGTGGGCCACAGCCTAACACAACAGCAACAGCTAAATAAACACTAGGCAATATTATATTAACACAACAATCACACACAATAAAAAAAACCATAATATAGGGTATGATTCACCAAGGATGCTCACTCACGTTTAAGGTTTAGAGTTGATCGATGGATATTTAATTTTATAATGATGTTTTTTTTTGTATCTGTATACACGTCATAGGTTGTAGAAAAAAAAGTTTTATCTTCAAATTTGAGGGTGGCTTCTGATACAAAATTAGTACTTTGAAAAAATAAATCAAAAATTCCACAAAAAAAAAACAAAAATAGATCAACATATAGCCTCCACAATATCTTCTAAACCTAGCTATTACCCTCAGTATACAAAGTTAAATAACTCAATGACTACTCATCTGAATTTCGATTTGGATACATAGCCATTTTCAAAAAAATCATATAAATAACAAATTACGAAAACAGTTTTCAATTCCTATTTGAAAAATGAAATAAAAATCTAAATATTTAAAAAGGTGGGCAAGTGGGTGTCGCTCTGCTGTACAGTAGGTTACAAGTGGGTCACTGTATAATGGATGGTATTAAATTTGAATTCAATGATATAATATCATTGTATAAGAAAAACGATTCTGAGCGGTGACGGTATGTCAGTGTATGTATAAGACATATTATATACTTATCTATGGTATTAAAAAAATTGACCTATAATGAATTCCAAATTAATCATATCATAGATAATAGATATATAATAGTACACTTTAGAAGTTTCAAGTACCCACGAATAATATTATTCAATCACAACAAAATAACTAAAATAGTTATTCTAGGTTTTTTAATATGTAATTTCGTCCAAATTTGAATTTAAAATGTCTGTAAAAAATAAATGTGTTCATATATTTTTTAGATTTTTTGGTTATAGTATGAACTATTTATGAGAACCTTTGTGTTGAATTTGTAATCCTTAGCTATAAAAACTGAACATTTTATAATTTATTAATTACAATGATTGATAATTTTCGAGATTTTGATAAATTTTGTCAAAATTTGATCTTTAAATGCTTATAAAAAAAAACTGTGCCTATGTATTTTTAATATTTATCAACTGCTATTGTAACAATATATCAGGAGCCTTGTATTAAATTTTTACACTTTTTGGCCCAACAGATAAAACTTTATTGATATTTATAGAAAAAAAAAACTAAAAAAAATTGAAAGCTGTAAATGTCCATAAACAGCTCAAAAAGAGTCAATATATTTTCAAAATTGTATGGTGTATAGAAAATGCTAATTTAAACATTCAGTGAAATTTTCATGTATCTACAGTTGTTCGTTTTTGGATTGCAACAAAATAAGGAAATCGCTACATGAGTAATCGAGTGAAAATCCAATGTTGTAAAAATTTGAATTTCAAACGCTCATAAAAATTTAATTTGACTGTCCGGTAGAGATTTTTTTATTGATAAAGGTAGATAATCTTATAAGAAATCTTGTGTTTCATTTTCAAATCTTAGATTATTTTTAGGAATTCTTAACTCAAAATAATTTGCTCATTTTCATGATTTTTCCATATTTCGTCAATTTTTGAACTTTAAATGCTTATAAAAAAAAATTGTGACTAAGGGTTTTTAATATTTTTCATCTGCCTTTGAAACAACATATTAGGAGCCTTCTATTAAATTTTCAAGCTTTCGCAACCAACAAATAAAATTTTATTGATATTTTTAGAAAAAAAACTAAAAAAAAATGGAAAATGAAAATGTCCCTAAACAGTTCAAAATAAATCAAAATATTTTGAAAATGTTATCGTGTATAGAAAATGCAAATATAAACAACCAGTGAAAATTTCATGTATATACGCTCATTTGTTTTAGAGTTACACCAATAACCAAAATCGATTTTTTGGAAAACCAATTTTGCGTAAAAATTCCCGTTTTTCCTTAATTTTTATGTTGTTTTTCCCGGCGCTTGTGAAAACTACTGGGAAATTTATACTTTTGACCCCCCAAAGTACCAACTAGATTCACTTTCCTATCAGAAAAGCTACTGATGAAGAAAATCCAAGCACTTTTACTGTCCTAAAACGTGATGACAGACACAAAAATATAAAAAAAAAACACACATCATTGTAAAACCAATACATTCATCGCTCCGCTCAGAATCTAAAATGTAAGGTCATTAAGAATACTTAAAAATTCCAAAAGTCAGAATTTGAATAACTTCGTGAAAAATTATAGGTGAGCACAGTGCATAGTGAATAATAATAATAATAATAATAGGTACTAATAATTTTTTTCCAAATAATATTTAACATAATAAGTTTGCTAAGTTGATTTATCTCCTTAAGCAGCAATCGAATCACCCTAATTAATAAAAATAATAAAACCATGTAATTTTATTTTTCCAGGCTTACTATTTTATTTTATCTATGGTTAAGTCTGGTCTCGTGAGTGGTATGGACTAAGTGTATGGGTTTTTGAATTTATAATTTGTATGAGTTTTTACAAGATGTGTCGAGGATTTGGGTTAATCAAAGTGTAAAGCCTTGCTTAACTGTACATGCACCGAATATCTGAATATCTATAGAAGATGTACTACCTACTTCAAGATTTATGCATGTGAAAAATAAGTTTAAAATAGGTACATATAGTAAATAAGTAGTGTGTATTTTTAACTTTTATTATCACAAAAATATATAAAATAAAAGAGAAAGTTACAAAGTAGTTCCAATTGTTCAATGCAAATTGAAAATGCATACAATATTCTAATCAATGCGTTTTATCATTATTAATATGCTTTTTACATATTATATTATTATACAATATTTAACAAAACTACCAATAATTGTAAAGCGTTTGTTTGTACATCTTAAAATAATCATAGCTCGCTTTAAAATTAAAATATAATAAAAAGCCTATATGAGATGTCCTAAATAATAATCTATTACATAAAACTATAACCTTTACATTTTATAAGAGGTTATTTCAATCTAATTGTAGAAATTATAAATGATTATAATTATTATTGTGAACGTAAAAATATGTGCTATGTTGAGCATGGGTCAGAGAGAGAGAAAACTAAAAGTGCGCTGACATTGCAGCATTTAATCTTAAACCTGCAGAAAAAAAATATAATGGACAGTAGTGAAGCTAAATTGCCTATCCAAGACGCCGTATAACCAAAATATTTTTTCATTGTATATTGTTTTTAAAATTTAAACGAGAAACCAGAAATGAGCGTACCTTTGTCAAAACAATATATAGGTTGTTGATATTTGTGGTTTATGGTGATGCACTGCTAGTGCGGTTTTATATAATACATTATACACAGGTAAGCTTGAACGATAGACGATCGACAAATTTCATACCAATAACATATACTGTATTATTAATCGATTTGGAAAAAGCCCGAAATACCTGTGCTGGAGTTGAACGGGAAACGAGGATGGTTTCCTATATTTATGTTGAATTTTGTGTGGAGAGATGATAAATCGTCGTTCAACTCAAATAACCATTCAGCGTAGGTCGCCGAGACCAAAAATCGTCAAAACTGCAGCAGGTGTTTTCTTACTTACGTCTCTTTTCACCTCTCATTTTTTTCACAGCATAGTTTTTTTCAAGGTTTTATCAATAACCATACTTTGGGAAACATTACCTCTTTAAAATGCAATCTGTATCTGATCCAATCTACTGCAGTGGTGGGTGATATGTAAAACTTTTTGCTGTTTTTTACTTCACTGAAAAGTATTTTCCGATAAAACAATAAGAACACTATACCTACATATAGCTGTGTAAAGCCTGCAATAAAGGCTCTAGCAGTCTAGCTGCAGTGCCATTCTGATAAGAATTTCGATTGCGTAGGGGATACCCGTTGATCCCCTCACTGGCTGCACACGGTATATAATTTGAGACAGACAGACAAATTCTTCCATTTAAAAAAATATAATAAGGTTACAGGTCGTTATATATTCTATCCGCTACGTGCGGTTTCGAGAGAGAGATTTGTTTTTGTTTTTTTATATATCACTGTCATACGTTATGACTTATGGGTATAGATTTTTCTCAGAGTAGGTATGAATAATTATATAATACGATAATAGTGACGATTTATTCACTCGAACAATACATATAAAATTTTTAATCTATTGATGGAATTCGGCACTTCCATGACGATTAACCAGTATGTCATTATATTATTTATGCTGAAGGAAACAATCATATTTTTATATGGAGCGGGTATAAGTTTCGAAGTGATTACAAATTATTCAAAAAAGCGGAGCTTTCGCAGCTTACATCGCAGTAAATCAAAGTATACACAAAATAATATAAAATTGTATCACTGCATTACAACCACGTGCCGTCACCGTACTAAGTACAAACGTTTAAAATACTGTTGCAATTGTCAATAGGACTTTAATACAGCATTGAATCGATTTAACTTTAATTACATGACACCGCATGCTCATGTGTTTCTAAAATTATATATAATTAATAAAATGTATTATTTTTTTTTTAATTGGATAACCCGTGGCAACATATGCAATTGCGTGTGGGGAGGGAACTGTGGGGTTCTGGGTTGGGTAGGTTGGTACACATATGTGTAGATATATTATTATATTATATACAAAATATAATAGTCTGTCTCGTGAAAGAATGGTACCGTTCATTATAATTTATAAACATAAATATAATAATATATTAAATGTATATACCTATTAAATATTTTCGTTTTTACTAATTCCAACCAGCATTATTTTAAGTTAAAACATTATCGTAAGTATAGACTACAGAGTGTCTAAATATAAAACGACATAGTATTGTGTTTTTGAAATAAAAAAATATGTATACAATAGTATATTATATTCATGACATAAAGTATTTGAAAAAATAGATATTGCAGAATTATGAAAATATCGTAACAGTAATATACATAATATATGAAATAAATTATACATTTATTCTCATATATTTGTAATATACAGAACATAATCTAACATACAGGTAGAATCCTAATTATTGATAATCTATATTATAATAATTGTTAAATTATATTATATTGTTATCGTGATTTGTGAAAAAAAAACAATAAACCATAAATTACCTATTAAGAATAATTGGTTTATATCAAAAACTTTAAATGAAACATTTTTATATTTAATGATGAGCCATAATATAAAATTCATTTTTTTAAAATCAACCATTCAACTGTGCATCTAAGCTGCAGTAGTGGTAAATTTAATGCGAATGGGGTTTATCTTAGGGATTTGTATTCTAACCATGCGTATACAAATATTAATTAATGTCACACCCGGCAATAACAATTTAATAAAAATAAAATAAAATTCCAATTCCTCTATCGAAAAAGACTTTAGACATTTCCAGGTCGATTACACTTGAATTCCAGCCACATAGCAAAATATTAAATCTTCGAGATACTTGTTAATATAAACGAGAGTATATTCACTATACTGTGTCAAACAAGTCATATTGTGTAAAGTCTCATATGAAAAATAAGAAGAAGGAAAAAAAGAAGTCCAACTCCATGTACCTAACGACGATGACTTAGCCACAAGTTTAAATCAGTGAGGGTTTAATCGTAAAAATACGGTGGAGGCGAGCCGTAACCGCGTTTTAGCGGTTTCCTGACAACGCATATAATATATATAGGTACTCTCTATATCATCATTCATGTATAATGTATACCTACGTACAACGTATAATGCTCGGTAGAGTGATTTTGCCGTTTCGACTTTGGATAGGCATTTTATGAACACGTATATGCGTGCACCAACTACAACACTTGGGCGTCCGTCGTATAATAACTCGTCGGCGTGAATTATCAGCCCGAACAGGGGCGGTAACCACAGTTGTGTTTTATTATTCTACATATACATTAGTACATACATAATATATATACATATATACATACACCCATACATACATACCTTCATACATGCATACATACATACATACATACATACATACATACACATAGTAGAAAAACCATTAAATGGTATTATTTTTTAAATTTACTTACCTATATAGGTAATATGTTAAAACTAAATAAGTTCTTATAGGAAGTCCTATATTTTTTAACTACTTTTATAATTAATAACATCTTTTGAACCGACAAATTTTTTTTATCAATATTTATTCAAATTTAAAATTTCCATAAATAGCTCAAAAAGAGTCAAATTAAGTATAATATATGGTTATTGATTTTTGAATCACAACTAAATAAGAATATATATTTGCGGGTGCATATGTAGCATATGTAATGGTTTATATAGCAAACATTTGAACTACAAAAGCTCATACAAAATTAATGTAACTTTTTGGTAAACTTTTTTTTGTTTAATGTTTATAACGTATGAAGAATATTGCATTTTTAAATCTTAGATGTAAGAAAAAAATCATTTATTAGTTTCTAACACATAATAATTTTTAAATGTTGGTGGTTTTTATGAATTTTATTAATATTCTAACGTCAGAATCTCATAAAAAAATTATTATATTTAAAAACATTAAAACTTTGTCACGTCTATAAATAGTTTAAAATGAGTCAATATTTTAAAAATTGTATAATGTATGAAAATGTTTTTTATATACATTTGGTGAAAATTACAGGTTTTTGAGATATGAACACCAAATAAACGAAATCAATTTTGTCGAAATCTGGTGTTGCATAGGTAATATAGGTACAAATTTCATTTTTTTCTTTCATTTTCTTTGTTCTTGCTACGTTTTTGGAAACTACTGTAGATTTTTTACTATTGATCCCCAAAGAACCAACTAAATTCACTTTCATACTAGAAAAAATGCTAGAAAATCTAATCATTTTTACTGATCCAATAGGTGATTAAAGATCAAAAGTATTATTTTTTTTTTGTATGCCGTCGTGGGACGCCTTGCAGATGTGAAACATCAAACATTTTCATTTGATAATAATTTTGAAAATTTATGGTGAGTAAAATTACTATGAAATAACTTCTTAATTAATTTCATAAGACTATTTCGTTTTTTATTTCCATATGGAGTACTTAAAAAATATGCAAATGTAATAATGCAACAACTCTATTTGATATTATCGGATGCTTCGTCAGTTATTTCTGTGATAGTAGCAGTTGATGCTTCCCATTATGTTACAATTGATGGTATTAAAGTAACAATTGGACAATGTTCCTTTAATATACAAATTGATTGGAAAATATAAAATTGTTTCATCACTAATTTTATTATTGAATTTATTTTTGAAATAAAAATTAGTGCTAGCTGAACTATCAGTATTTATATTTTATTTACTTCTACTCTTTAATTATTTATATAACAATAAGATTAATTATATACAGATGACAGAGCGCGGATCGCCGGACACATAGTCGACCGGACGTAATATCGGCGCGGCAATAATAGCCGCGGAGCTCAACGTGATAAAGACCGTTCTTACGATGTACGGAATGTGTCGGTTAACATTAACCGGATGATAACAGATTATATTACCAGAAGAATTCAGTTGGTTAAGTGTCTGTTAACTTTAACCGGATATTGTAAGAACGGCCCTAAGTTATAGGTACATAGTTCTTCATTCTTATATTAAAAAAAAACCTAACCTTTGGCTCGAATCAGTAAATTGTGCATCGGAATATACATCAAAAGCACATGACGGAGACATTTCACTCTGATCTGCATTTTGGTTATTTTGAAATTTAATTCTTTTCTCTCGCGGCAGTGCACTGTCTCGTTTCAATATTTTCGTCATATTTTCACTGTCACTCATGGTTTAGTAGAAAAACTGACAATATATAATATAAAGTATATGTTCCGGCGAGGAAAATTTTGAGCGAACAGTATTTTTTATATTAGGTAAGATTCGTAGTATAATATGTGTAGGAAGTCTAATCTGTGCAAGTCTGCCCTGGGTGGGTCTTGCTGCAGAAAGCTTCGTAGAACACCGACAAGATTTTGTGCTCCGCAGTCGTATTTATAAGCTTGGTCTCGCCCGCCAATGAAATGTCTGTGGTTGGTGATTGCGGTGATTGAACCGTAGCCAAAAGCTTCTGGTTGAATTTTGAAATGATTGCATTTTGTGAAAACCAATTCATTAAAATCAAAAGTATAAAATTAATCAATATTCGTGACTTGTGGGTGGGTATCAAGACGTGTTAACACCTACATATTATAAAATACTAGCTGTGTCCCACGTGCTCCACCGCGGTATAGTTGTTTGCAAATAGTTGGGATGTTGCTCGTGCAGATGGGCATAAGATATTTTGTTTGTTTTATAAATATATATTAATTATTTTTCGGTCAAAGTATGAATAAACCGGTCAGTCAGTTAAATTTTTAGTATTAAAAAAAAAATTGCACAATATTATATTTTGACATTTTGTTGTAGCTCGAGTGTCTGTAAAATGTAAATTGAATTAAAAGAAACAATACTAAAAAATATCGATTAGAATAAAAGTTATTTCATTAGTCAGTACTTTCTGTTACACACTGCTCTTATACCTACATAATATATTAATCATTTTTGTACCTGTGTGTTGTGTAGGTATATTATAATATTATGTTACTAATTACGACAATATACAAGTGTTTTGCACTTGTACAGTTGTACACTCGTACCTACTTATAATATTATGCGTATGTGTGCTCTATAGTAGTAGGTACGTGATTAAAATAAAATAGTGCGTGTAAAAGGTACCTAACCATAATATACGCCTCTGCTGCGACTCCTCTGCAAAATGCTACTCGTCGTACATAATCTAATAATCGTATACTCGCGCCACCGCCACTGGTGTGCATTTAATACGACTTGACGTTTGACGGACACTTCGCCAATATCACCGCACTATTAGACGGGACGCGTATGTACGGGCTATTATATTATAATGCGATTAATAATACATAATATCACACGACCACAAAACATGACTGTATAATATTATATACGCGTGCACGGTGTACACGACATAATCTGTTGGCTGACTCGCGTCACTCTCTGTAACCACACTATAATAGTGTACAATTATTATAATAATATAATATAAGCCATAAGGTATATAGTACTATATATAGTATCATATAGACTATAGTCTATATTAGATATATATTATTCAACATATAGCTATACTGCAGTATAGATTAAAGATTATATTTATAGGTATAATCTATAATGAAGAGCCATTATTACGTGTTATTATTCTTGATATCATTATTGGTCATCGTGGTGTTACTCCTGAAGATGTTATGGTGTGAAACACTAGCTATCACAGTATATTTTATAATATATTATTATTATTTATTATTACATGTTACTTGCCCGTAAGATTGTTGATAAGAATTTCTAATATTACCTTCCAAGGTAAGTTGTGTCCCACATTATATGACATATGCTCGGACACTATAACTTACCTATCGTATATATTGGCAGGACAGGTACCTAATTTTCTATCGATATTATTTGACATCTAAAATATACTAAATTAAGATAAATACCTTGAACTACCTCCCGTAGCAGAAATATACGAGTACCTACCTATACCTGTCTGTGAACAATTTGTAGCTTAATAATCAATATAATGTATAAAAAATGGAGAATGAAAATTGTATGTGACCTCATCAATCGAGAACGGCTAGGCCGATTTGGATGGTTCTTTTTTGTTGTGTTCGTAATTGTCAGGACAAAGTTCTTATGAAAGAAAATTTTAGGAAAATCCACCAGAGAAGTAGGAAATCTAGATGTCAATAATACAACAGTGGCGCCGTCTGTTCAGGAAAAAATAAACTAAATAATAAAAAATTTAGTTTATTGTTGCAGATAGTATATTGGTTGCTATATTGGTTAATCGGCCCTGTTTGTTGATTTGTATTATTATTTTTTGTTAAAATATTTATATATAAAAATGAATGTTTGTGTGTAGATTAGAAGTCTGGGAATAAGATAGGCTAATTTAAAAATGGTTAAATTTGTTTTTTTTCATTCATCGGATTTTAGTACGGTTGGGTTAGGATTTTGTATTAATTGATTATATTAATCCACCGTAGGTGGGATTAAGTAAAAACGACAAATTTGGTATAACTTCGAATTTTGATACTCTAGAGCAGCTGTCACCAACTGGCGGCCTGCGGTCCGCATCCGGACCTCAGACACGTTTTTTACGGACCCTTATGATTGCGTAATGATAAAATATACAATATAGTTTTTACATTACATTTTTACAATAAAATGACGAATACAAATATTTTCCGATATTGTGAGTATGGTATATACATATATAATATATATCATATACGTGTGTCCTTCACCGAGCGTTACGTTGAAAGCAATGAAAGCCCATAGGTGCAAAAAATAATTCAGAGAAGTTGACTGATATGTACGTTAGTAACGTTAGATGCTCTTGCCGCTGCACGCTGTTATCGTATGTCAAAAAAACGATATCTAAGAATTTCCAAAGTATGTTTTATTACAATTTAGTAGGATTCTTATTATTTGGTAATGTGTGAAAAAAGTCATTGGGTATTTAAATGTGTTTTTGACCGTGGAAAGTTTGGTAAGTTTCAAAACGGACCACTGCAGTAGAAATTAGTTGGTGACCCCTGCTCTAGAGTTAAATCATAGGTACACTTATGACAAACAGCACGGGGTCCGCAGGTTGATTGCCTAAATGATAATATACTGCTCAGAATCAGAATTTTTATTCCGGGCAACCGAAAAGTTAAAATACGTTTTGAACACCGCACACCGAATATTAAATACGAATTGAACAAAGTTTGAGTCATAAAGAGTTGGTACATTTAACGGGCAACGAAGTGCACGGGATCAGCTAGTATATTTATATACATCCTAGACGGCGATTTTGATTATTCACTTTAAAAAATGTATAATAATAGTCCTTCGACCTAATAGATAATATAGGTGCGTGTGACGAATCGGTGTTGTTTTATCACTTGGTCGGTGTATTGCAATTTACATCATGATCATTGGTAAAGTCAAATATATTATATTACCATTTTATATCAATAGGTATATTATGTGCGTTAAATTTTACTTTAAGTGTCTGGTCTAATATTATTTATCGCAATAACTCTATATCTGAATTTTCCTTATAATGATAAAATTGTTTGTGTACAAATGTACTTATAAAATATTATAAATCTACCGAGGGATTTATTTTTATTTTTTGAAAGACGCCGTTTATATTAAAATGGAATATCGCTATTTATGTTCAGCTTTTAATATTTATCAAAGGGAAACACGCTATATTTTAGATAAGAGTATATTTTTGCCAAAAATCATATATTTGCATATTTCTTAAAAGTTTTAGAAATATAATATTATTGTAGGTGCATATTTTAAGGTATGACCAATTAATATGTTCCAACTTTTTATGCGCCTCCGTTGAATGCATAAATGCACACCTATTTAATTAAGTTATTTTATTGCATACAAATCCGGGATTTAATTATCATAATATAACTGATACGTATAGCGTTTGCGTTTGTAGGGCGTATGCCGAGCTCGGATGAGCATTTTATACTTCGAAGCGTTTGCGGCGGTGCAGCGCAGCTATATTATTATAGTTTTCGACGGTGTACATAAGGTGTCACGAATTAATGAAGGTGTGTTCAGCCGGAAACACGTCAATTCCGAAATCGAAACAGAATATAATTATTATTATTATTATTATTATTATACGGCCCGGCAAAGGATATTTCATTCACTACCATCCCGTCTATATAGAATATTATAGTGCGTGTGTATCTATATATAATATATTACATTATATTATATTATAATATATAATGCACTGCACCGCTGAACAAATACTATGATGGCGTACCTACATACGGCCATATAATATAAACGCTTATTTCGGCTACATAATATATATATATATGCGTATACAATGTGTAGGTGTGTAAGTATTATACTGTGTTGAATTCATATTATTATTATTGTTATTACCAGTCACCAGATTGAGTTCGATAATATAGGTAGAAGATATAGGTATGTATATATACCATCCTAGATCCGTCGATGATATTAACATGTAATGTGAGTGAACAAATGCATATAATATTATTACCTACCCATGTCTAATAGGAATGTATTTAATGTCCAGTAGTTTAGTGCAGTAGTGAATTTAACATAGAAAATGCTTGTAATTTCTAAATTTCATTATCGAGACTAGATTTTTCATGATGTTATTATTGATAGAAAGCTCATCAGTAGGATGTTAAAAATATTAAGAGTTTAACTTTACTAAATTGATTTTCTGAACCGATTCAGTTATAAAACACTACAGATTAATTAATTTGTTATACCATATTTATTGAATATATTTTTGATGTTTTTTTTTTATATAAACTAACACGTAATAATTGTTCATTTTTTTCCCGCTTAGTTATCGTCGACATAGGTAGGTGCATGGTTTTGATGGAGGTACTAAGATTTGTTAATTTCTACTTGAATAGGTTCTATAAAAAAAAATGTATAATTTAATAAGTACTAACTGAAAAAAAAAACAGAGTACAATGTCTAATTTATTAGGTAGAAACATGTTATATATTATTTTTAAACCCGATTTACTACATGTACAGTATGAAACGCTGCAAATGGATTAGTTTTAAAATATATTATATTAAGTATGGGTACAACTGTACAAGGATTTATAAGATAAATCTGGGACCATATGATTATGTTCATATTATTCTAAGAATATTTTCTTGAATTTTCCTAGTCACATGGCGTCTGTAAACCAAAATGGTATAGTTTTGGTTTCATACTTTTACTTTGTATCTGTTGCAAATATACCATTAAAAACAGACATTCAAAATATTAGCAATTGAAGTATTATACTTAAAATTCGACAGCGAAAAACACATACCTAAATACAATTACATCTTACAAAATATATAACTTAAACCTATTAGTGGTCTATTGGCTGGCGAAGGGTAGAACCATATAATATTATAAAAGAGCTCGCAGCAACACAATTGTCAGATGTATTTTGTCATTGAGTCCAAAGCTT
Organism: Macrosiphum euphorbiae; assembly: GCA_949089665.1. NCBI lineage: Eukaryota > Metazoa > Arthropoda > Insecta > Hemiptera > Aphididae > Macrosiphum > Macrosiphum euphorbiae. The sequence goes on along the minus strand of CARXXK010000003.1, from coordinate 2,506,874 downwards.
TACGCCAGTCAAGTTTATGAATTTATCTTTAGTACTTAGACAAATTACATCGTTTTATTTTATTGTGAACATAATATTATTTTTGATTTGAAAAGTATTACGAACTCATATACATTAGTTTTGTTGGTACTTATGGTACCAATGGTACATACTGCTTTGAATAATAACCTACTGTTAATTGTTATTTAAAACCTCACTTTTTGTCAATAGTCAGCTGTGACCAATGTATGGTTGATTATAATAGTTATATAAAAGTTTACTGGTAAAATAATAAAATCGACCTAATGAAATGGTGACTTTCAAAAAAATAATGGTAAATGGATGAATAATTATTTTTGTCTTTTTAGCCATCGATAAATCATGTTATTCAGCACACATATTATAACATAGGTATAACATTGTTTTTTCATGCAGTAACGAGGATATCCGGTTTTGTAACTTAGAAATTGCTCCTTATCACTGTTTAAGATGATAATATATTGGTTAGTGGTTAGCTATCGGCCTTTTAATTTTTATAAGGTGACGTATGATAAGAATTATCTAATATTACAAATAACAAATAATGTGTAGAGCTCCCAAAAGGTAAATCTAGGATTATAGGTTAGGTCTTAGATATAAAATTAGTTCTAAATGTTGATCTTGGTATGGACTCTTAAGTCTTAGTATAAGTTTATTAGTTTTTACCGATATTTTATTGTTTTATTATTTTATGTAATCATCATCACTGTATTAATCAATTTGAAAGCCTCTGATCATAGAGCTATGGACTAAAGCTATAGGCGATATGGGTAACTATAGTATACATTATCATCTTAAATCTAACTCCTTGCATAGTACCTATACGACACACTGCACTATACTGCAGTGGGGGCTCGTAGGGGGAGGCAAGTGCAGAGGCTGAGCCTCACCTAACTATTGTAAAAACAAAGGAGGTATACATTATAATTATAATTATTTCCAATCAACTTTAAAAATATTGTATTCATTAATATATACATTTTAAAATAGAAAAGCTTTTTGTTTATTATGAGAAAATAAATTTATTTTGTTACGTATAATATTAATTATCATAATACATACTTCATATCACTGCAGTTATCAAAAATCATGACGAAGATGTTCGTGGAACGATAGAACGATCTCGACGAAAGCCGCGAAGAGTGCAAGTTGAGAGGCTAGTAAAATTTAGACATTTAGCCTCAGACTACCTACTTGTTAGTGAGGAAGCAGCAGTATTTATTATGAAATGAGGCTGAACGATTCGGGCATCAGAGTTTGTCAACATTATCCATTATAGTAATTTGTCAACGCGACGTAACTTCTACTAATAGAAATAGGAACGGAGAGGTTGTCATGTAGACATGTAGTTTAGTGTAAGAGTGTATACCTTAGATCATATACTAGTATAATACGAGTAGTATATTATTATATTATCACAAACTAAAGATATATCGGTTCTTCTCAAACGAATAAAAATGAACTTATTATTAATATTATTCAATTATCAATTGTGTACTTGTACTATATTATATTAGAACTGTGGGTCGTGGGAGTATTCATTATTCAATAATTTATTGTTTTATTATAATTATAATATATTGTCGTCATATCTGCCTCAGCCCTCATACCCTTCACGAGCCGCCACTGCTATAATGCAGTCTGCAGCTTCAAATTTTCGCGATTGGGTAGGAACAAGGAACATTGTAAAAAACGAGGGGCCACCATGCGTTTATTTTTGTTCTTATATTTGTATTGTAGGTAAACGTATAGTGGTGGTGTTTTCTCTTGTTGCTGAAATAAACATAAATTGGTTTTTCCAATTTTTTTTTTTTTTTTTGTTATTTTACGTGTGGCCGTCGTATAGCCCTATAGGTAGGTACATCGTTATTTGGTTTTTATGCGTAAACAAGTATACACATAAAAACACTACGCATATTGCAGCCGCCCATCATCCATCCACGCTATAACCGACCTTTTTTCCACCCAAACGCACCCCTGTACACGCGTTTATAATAGTCGTACGCCTGACACGTATATCATAATATTGTATAGGTATTAGGTACACAATATATATTAAATATATAATGGTACCAATAAGAGTATAAGACCTATTTCACATCAACGACGTCATCCGCATGTCATAAATAAATCTATAATGATATTGCGATGTCGTGACATGATATTATGTAAATTGTACATGACGATCATATATACAAGGTGAATATTTTAAAGGTAAACACTAATTTTCTCGTAAAATATGGATGGTTTGGAAATATTTTTTTTACCAAATTTGAGTTTATTACTAGACAACATTTTTGAAAAAGTAGAATATTTTTCTGAGTATTTCAATCTATAAAAGTCGAATTCTGAACGAGTACCTACCTCATTATTATATCATTATAGTTATATAGATGTTTTTTTTAGAAATTGGAAATTATTAACAAATTTAAATTGTTTTTACTTAATAGTTAATATTTACATAATATAATGTCTACATAAAACATCCCTTCAAAAAATATTTAAAATAAGTAATAAATAAACAGTATAACATAGGTACATAGTAATACACACAATATGGCATATAAATAAATTACATATTAAATTAAAATTGAGTTATTTTAAATGTACTGCTTAAAACACTGTTTATACTGTTTGAAACTCAAACAATTTATTTTGTTTAAATCAAAAATTACAATTTTTTTTTTCAAAAATGAAAAAATACACCAACTCTAAAAGTATTTGAAATATGTTTTAAATATTTTCTGAATGGATGTTTTATGTGGAAATTATATTATGTATATATTAACTATTAAGTAAAAACATTATAAATTTGGTACATTTTTCAATAAAATGAAAAAAAAAATTGAAATGAAGGATGGTAATTGATATAATTATTTGATACTTTAACTTTTTTTGAAGGATATTTATTATTATTTATTATTAATAATAAACCAAAATAAAATGCAATATTCACTTGGATTTTACAGTTTTTAACATATGTTTTATTCATTTTAAAAATGTTTAAAACAACCCTGCATATATAGTATATACTTGTTATATTATACAACATCTATGAAATGATATTCACAGAGTAAAATATTTTCGAAGAGGATAATTATTTTAAAAGCATTTTGCAGTGTATATGACGCAATACTGTATAGTAGGTCACACAAAATCACAATACACTTTTTAAAATTCATTTTTTCTATAAAATTCTATTTATCTACTTCTACGATTAATAGATGATAAAATATAAATAATTCTGGAAGTAGGGGTGTAGGAGTTCTATTTATATAGGAACGGTTATGATCGGTTGGGTATCGATCAGCACTATATGTAGGTACGGGGCACATTAAATTTAACGGTATCGATGAGAATAAAATATGTCATTCTTATCGACGGCTGAAAGTATTATTCGCATATTTTGACCGTTTCTGTTTAATATAGTAGATAGACGCAAGCCACCTTTTCAGGAATTTGAGTAGCTTATACGAGAAGATACTTGTATAATATAATACTCCGTATCGTTATATGTATTGATACGATCTTGCCATAATTTTTTTTTTTGGGGGGGGGAGCACTGAACCGGAAAGTGGTGTTCAATTATTATAATAATAATATGCGGCGTTTAACACGCGGGGAAAACTTTCTCTGCTACCACAGCGTTAAAGTGATAAATTTTGACGGTTATTTTATGTATATGTGTGTACCGTGTGATCCATTTATCATTGTTATTATTATTATTATTTTCGTTATGTTTAACACATTCGGAACGTTTTCTTCTTACAACTTTTTAGTAATATTGTAATAGTAAACCTATACTTTTGATTTTAAAATGGTAACCTATATTTTCGATTTCAAACTCTAACGCAGAATAATTTTCTAAAAATGTTTAGGTACCTATCTATAGTACCCACGTATAATATAAATGTCAAAATATGTTGGACAAGTTATGAAATATGTTTAAAGTTTGGATATAATGCAGGCAGTTATGAAAGAGGGGTAGGTATAGTAGAGAAATAAATTTTTCACTGCAGCTGCCCAAAACGTATAATGTATTGCATATTTGTCAGAAATGCAACACTTAAAAGTAAAAGTTCTATTAGAAGATTAGTTTGAAAAATTAGATGCTTGAAATTCAAAATTCGATATAATTAATTAGATATAGTATATAGTTCCGAAAAGTTGAGGAACAAAACGTAGGTAGGTATACCTAGGTGGCTAGGTATCTATAGAATTACATTATTTTAACGTCACGAAAAAATAAGAATACAATATACCAGTGCCAGATCTTGAACTCTTGAACTCTGGTGCAAAGAAATTTTTGGGGCCCCCTTGAAAAACAATTTACGGTATTAGGTATACCGCCATACCGGTATAAATAATGGCCATTATATTTTTACTACAAATCAAATTGTATTATAAATTTATAACCATATTTTAACATATAGGTAATATAACATTTAAGAGTAATCTTAAATAATAAATATCTTTTCTAGATTTTGCCTTGGAAAAATTGTCAATTATTTTCTCAATATTTCGATTTTTAGTTCGTTCTTTTTAATATTTGGAATGCTATACTAGATAACTCGTTCACATGAGTTTCTTAAGTAATTTTTTTATTAGTGTAAGTTTGGAAAATGATTGTTCTGCTCCTGCCAGAGGGATTGCTGGCATTAATAAGAAAAATAATTCAAGCTCTTAAAACGTCTGGAAAACTACGTAGGTACAATAAATCGTTATTTATACCTACTAAAGCTACCCATAAATATTTTATTATTTTTAGTTTTCATCTTTTATAACTGTTTTTTAAGTTAACAATTTTCAGTTCCTCTAAATCCCCGATGGACTGCTCCTTGTCGATTGTCGTCGAATCTGTTCAGTTCTTCTTCCATATTTCGTATTTGACGTGGCTGATGATCTGTCCGAAATGTGCTTGATGGTTGTTTTGATTGTCATTTAGCTATTATGCGATGCAGCCATTATTTACGGGTATATTGTCCACGTATAGAGGTGTCAGAATTTAAAATGTGCCAGATCCGAATTTCTTCCCGGCCGTCGACGATGATTTAAAATAAAATATCGTTATTATAGTAGCCCAGCGAGTTCGCCAGCACATAATTAATCGACCGGCACCAGCGGATTTCGGGGCCAGTTTATTTTTCCCACGCCATTATTATATTATTATTGGTATACCAACTCTTACTATATATACTACGCAGAGTATGCTATAATTGTATTTTAATATTTTAACGATGATTATACATCGATCTGCATCATATTGTTATACTGTCGTATGTACTCGTTTTATACTTTTATAGGTAAGGTTTTTAGATTCCGAACGGAACGACCAATTATACGTATTGCTATTTTATAACTATTGTTTTTTATGTATGTGTTGTGGTATATATTGCGTTTTACAGTGGAAAAAATGCTTTGATCTTCAACATTTGGGATGATTTCTTATCAAGTTGCATCTATTTGGTACTATTTTAAAGGGCGGAATTGCAGTAAATTAAAAGTTCTCTTGTTAATAATATTATAGGAAAAACGACAAAAAAAGAGGGAAAATCTTTTTATGAGCATTTTCCATATTATATATTGTTTAATATTTTAGAGGTTTTTAATTTTCTATTTCAGGTTCTGAGCTAGCGATTGAATATACATAATATTATAATACGTGTCCGATACAACAGCGACGTAAACATGGGGGATTCAAGCCCCACCCATAAGTATTTTTTTCAATATACATAATTTTGTAAAACTATAATATATTAAAAATGAATATAAATTAAGAGGACGCCACACCCACATGTGTTGTCTCCGTCTTACAAACGCGTAACATACCAAATTATTTTACACTCAGAAATTCACGTCTTAGGTCGTTAGCTTAAAAATTTGAGTGAACAACCTATCATAAAACTTGATGGTAAGAACATTATCTTTATTTTGTTGGAAGTTTTTTTACAATAATTTAGTTTTTAAGTGAGTTATGAACATTTTTAATTTACATTTATTATACAAGCATAACTCGTAATTATTGAAGAAATTACTGATAAGTGATAACTGATAAAAAATCAGTGAAATATTAGGAAATTTGTTTTATAACATAAACACCCCTCACCACCACCATTGATAATAGCTGTGATACAATTTTGTGTAAAAAGTAGGTTTAACTATATAGCCACACCCAATACTATTATAATATCTTTTTATATCTTATATCTATAATATATTTATAATTTATAATATTTATCCGATTGTCGAGTTCCTTTCAGTTTTTTTGGTTTTTGGCACGCGTGATGCGAAAACGATGCCCGCAATAATTAATATTATATTATATTGCCAACGGTTCGATTTGATTCCAAAGCACACTTGTAGATTCAGCTTACAAAAACGTTCAATAATACAATTAATAATCGTAATATTATACATTCACCCCTAAAAAAACTTTGAATGGCTATACGAATATTAATATTATTATAGTACAACTGCAGCAGGTAATTAATGTAAATAGAGATTTCCGAGAGACAATTTGTATGCGTAATATTTATAATCTAATACACTAGGTAGTAGGTACTAGGTATAGTGGTATACATATATTATAAAATATTTATATATGAAATGGAATAGAGCATTAATTGAATATTTGAGGATTCATTTTCATCAGATTGCTTGAATATATTATATAATGTGCAGCCAAGGACGGGCAAATAAATCAAAAATGAGAAGTTAGTTTACAAACTACAATAAATCTTGGAAGTTAATATTAATTAATAATTAGGTAGGTACCTATGTACCTACCTACATTGATACTATGTTCTGTGTTCAGTTACAAATTAAAATTAATAAATCGAGTTGTTTTACGTGATAAAAAACTAAGTACCTAAGCAATAATTTATATTGCATTACATTTTATTTTAGTACAATACATTTTTTAATCATAATAACGAATTATATCTTTCACGTGGTTTTCTGTCAAGATCATTCGTAAGGTTGGTGGATTTTTAGACTTTTAATATGTATTTGGCCACACGAGACACGATATAGGTATAGATAGGTACCTAAATATATTAAACATTCAGGCATTGACGTGGTGTCTATAGGTAAGTACGTGTTTAAATGTTTTATAACATTAAATAATGTACATATAAGTATACTTATATCGTTTTTTTGCTGCATGTCAACATTTAAAATTGATCAAATAATCTACATTTTAATCTACTCGTATAACTGTATAAGATATAAAAAAATATTGCTTTTATAAAGATACCTATAGAACCTAGTCCTAGAACCTATAAGAACCTAGTCGATTAATCATTAAAGAAATTGAAGTATAAAAAGTTATGAGTTATGACAGTATAGGTACCTTATACTTCATTCACGTAAAAAAGGAACTACGGTGGGCGACGAGTTTCTGTCGTGCGAGGATCAGGCAACACCTTCTTTGTCACCTCAACTGAGTCAACCATCTTGTGTCATGCACTCATGCCCCTTGCGTACGAACACCAAGGTTCCTTCTTAAAGTGAATGGAGTATCAGTGGCGGATCCAGGGCTCAATTTTTGCGGGGGCATGGAGGGGAAAAAGTACATACTTTTGCTGCATAATTGGCTAGACACAGTGTAAAACAAAGGGAAACTACAGTAATCCCTTTGCCATCCCCCTGGACCCGCCACTGGACGAGGTATACCTAACTACCTACCTATTATATTGTATACATTATCATTATATAGGTACGTGTAATAGAATACAATTTAAATCTTACAAACATCAAACTGTTATATCTACATTGTAAGTACGAACAGAAATTAAGATATGTACTTGTACAGTTGTACTTACTATAATATTACTATATAATAGCAATATTATATTATTATAGAGATTACGTAGAAAAAATTATTTTATGTTATATTGACACAACGTTGTAAGTTACACGTACTGACGTACTCCTACGTTTATACATTATTTAGAAGACGACTATATTGTATAGTACGTGACGTTAAGTATCCACGATCCATCTATTGGTCCGATTAGACTTGGCATCGTCGTAAAGCTAAACTCGGATAACCACAGCAACCAGGATTTTTTGTAGTCCATACATTTTTTTTTATTTAAAAATAAATTTTAATAATATTTTACTTACCTGTACATTATACCGTATCACGAGATAGGGTAAATATTTTGTTTTCTACAACCTCAACGGTAAACGCACCCGCAATAGTCTGCCTGCTTCTCACAGAACACGACAGAAGTATGTAGGGTTACGAGGGTTGTACAGATGTAGTAGCAGCATGCCAGCATGTAAAATATAGAGTGGTAAAAAAATAGTGGTAACCACTCACTGCGAAGACTATATACCCACCTATACTTTAAACCGCTTCTCGAAGAGCAGTCAGTCGTACCCCATCGTTCAGGGAGAAACCCGCCCCTATAGTGGCATATCCAGGAATTTTGTATGAGGGGGGGGGGGGCTATAGGGCTTTTGTAAAATCATTTTTTTTTTTTAATTCACCTAATATTATAAAATAAACACGGTCATTGATTGGGGCTATCGGCTATAGCCCCTTACATCCCCTGGTTACGCCTCTGGAGTCTGGACTATACTATACTGCGAAAGTATTGTGAAACGACGACATTGCCGTGCTTATCTCGGGGCTATATGATCGTCAACGCTATATTATTATTATTGTTTAAATAATGGTTGTTGGACGATTAAATGGAATTTGTAGCTTCACAACAACACATATCGTACATTAAGCCCGAGCACGTCTTGTACAATACACACGGTCAAGTGTACATAATATTGGCGTAAGCAAAGAATAAAAACGAAAATCTGTTGAACTTCTCGAAAGAAAAAAACGCTCCAAGAGTTTAGTCGATAGTAGTTTGCTCGGACGTTAAAGCGAAATAATCATAATCCCACTTTCCACAGACACTTGGGATATTTTTTGATTTCTCCCATTTTGTTTTCATCATATTTTTTCGATCCTTACCTCGGAAACAACGGATTTTATCGGTTTTAAATCTCATAAAGTAGATAAAGACGTGTACCTACACAAATACGACATGTAAGTGTGTGAATGTTATTTTATTTTTCTGTCCTTGAATTGGCAAAATAACACATCGTCATGCATTGTCCCGCTACTATATTTTATTACATTTAGCAATAAAATATTTTGGAATCAATTCAACGTGCTATACGGTCACTTGAATTGCAACAGAGATGACTTTTGACTATACAATACAAATTAGGAATAACACATAATGTGTGCGCTTACTGTAATAACTTATTCAACACAGATTTAAACAAATATAATATTCTATTATATAATAATAGATGGTTAAAATAATATTAATGTAATATTTATACATAGAAAAAAAAATTAAAACACACATGTATTGTGCAAAAATTAAAACTAGTCATCACATAATTCCGTTTAAAGCTTTTGGTGAGCTTGAGTTTAGTTCCTGCATAGGCACTATTGGTGGCCGTTTATAACTCGACTCATCACTGTCGTGTATCAATGGGGACTGCGAGGAATACTGCCTGCTTTTACCATTGACACCATTCGTGTATTTGATTTCATGTCTAAGAATAATAATAATAAAAGTTAATCAAAATGAATTTTTCTGAGATATACAATTCAATATATTAACCTCTCTGCGTGTAGAGGTTGTTCTTTGCTATTTGTCTGAACAAGAGTGATGACTTTCAACAACTTGGTGACCGTATTGTCCAAGTCAATCACTTGGTCTAAGAGATCAGCATCTGGTGCTCGGAAGTCCTCCAAAAATTCAAAGTCAAAGTTTCCAGTGCTAGTATTGTTCATGCTCAACTCCAATTGTTGTCTGGCTACTATGGCGTCTGACAGATTATTCAGGGATTCACTTTCGGCCGATTGTAAATCACTACAATCTAAAATCAAAGAATGAACAATCACTACAGATTAATCAAAAGTTATTACAATATGGACCTGTTAATAATATAAATACAAAATTTTTTTAATTAGTTGGTTTTATAAAATAGTTAATGAAATCCATACCGTCTAAGGAATCAGTTTGTGATAATAGGTCACCAGTTGATCCGTTTCGTTTACAAATGGGAGGATGATATGTTCTTTGTAATTCTTTCATAGATTCTGACGTTTGTAGACGTTTCTTAGGAGAACATGGTGGATTAGGAGAACATGGAGATTCTTGAGATTTTGTACTGCCTGAAAAATAAAGTTTATTAATTAGGTATAGAATTAGAAATAAAAAAAACTATATAAATTATTATAAACAATATTTACCTGTAAAGTTTTTATCGATTTTCCCTTTATGCCAGTTAGTTGGTGCTGATTTAATAGCAGACACAATAGCAGACATAAGGCTTTTGGAGTCAGACTTATTGGATGAACTATTCATTTGTTCAGAATCACTGCTGCTGTCTCCATTTGTATATGCTTCATTGAAGTATACTTCATCCTATGATTAAAAATGATCAAGTACAAAATAAGTATTTAAATGACAAATAGTAGATTTCCAGTAAAAGTAATAAGTATATACTTCAATATCAACTTCTGAAATGGAATAGGATTTGACGAGTCTATCCAACAGTGCATCGAGACGGCCGCCTAATCCAGACAGACCCACAACAGCACTTGACACAGTCGCTTCTTGTTGTTGTAACAATTCACGACTTTTATTTTCCATCACACGCATTTTTGCTTGTAGTGACAAATTCTCTTGTCTTCGTTGTTCAGATATCCTTACTAAATGTGTACATTGATCCATAGTTTTGGAAGCCTCTTTTCCTTTTATAGCCAATTGTTCTTTGTAATCCTTGACCTGTAATGAAAACCATCCATTAGGTTAAAAACTTAATAAGTAAAAACTATTACATTACATTAACTAAGGTCACAAAATTTTACGTTTACATGTTTTCATTAGGCATAATACAACTCATTGGTGTCTAGCTTAAAGAAATAAATCACAACATATCATAAATAACATACTTCTTTTTCTAGTTCCTTAATTGTGTCTGAAAGCATAGCTTTCTCAGCTTGCAAAAAGTCTTGAATTTCTGAGGATTCCATCTCAGAGGCTTGATTTGCTTGTAAAAGTGACTTTTGAGCTGCATAGCTCTTTTCTAAATCCTATAGTAGAAGTAAACACCAAAATCAATATACATGATAAATATTTTAGTAATATATAACTATTGTAACTTACTCTATGTAAAGAAGTGCAAAGAGTTTTAAGGTGGCTGAGTTCTTTTTGCTGTTCATTGATCACCGAGGAAGTGGTAGTCACTTGATTCTCTAATATTTCTAAGATATTTGAAGGCGATGGATCAACACAATCTGTAAAAATACATAAAAGCTTAAAATTTGTTATTGAAGACGAAAATAAAACAAATATTACTATTTATTTGAAAAATGTTGCACAGTCGAAGACTATAAGCATCAATTTGTCTACATGTGTCCAAATCATCATGATTCAGCCGTTCTTGTAAATTTTTAAGGCACTCTTGTTGTTCATTGAATTTTTTTGTTCTACAGTCTAATTGTTCAGTCTTTTCCTTTAGCTCAGTCTCAAGTGCATTGATCCTTTTCTCCACTAAATCGACCTAAACATTGATGAATACGTAAAACCAATTGCAAAATTCTTACAGAGCAGCATACAATTGATTAACATGCACGAGGATAAGAACAAGTAATAAAAATAACCAACCTGTACTTCGGCGTCATTAGTTTCAACCCTGTTTTCGATCGGAGGCAATATAAAGCCCGATAACACTTTAGTGATGTCTTCGCTTGTCAGGTAGGTCTGCGAGCACACCTCGTGGTATATCTTCGTCCTGGAGGCAACCGGTGGCGGCCTAGTGGATTTCGGAAGAGCTGGTTTCACCGGCAATGTGGTACCGGCAATAGAACCACTACCACCACCACCACCACCACCGCCACTTCCAACACCGTTGAGGTGGGCGAGGGCACCCTGTTCGATGTGCTTTCTCCTCAGACTGGCCGCCCGATTTAGACTGGGTTCCCTGGGCATCGTAGGGGTGACCGTGGTACCAGCCGGCGTAGCAGAGGTGACCGCGAGATTTTCCTTTGACTTCCTCCTCCGCCTGGGTAACGTGGCGAATTTGTCCAGCGATTTGACCATGTCGTACGTGCTGACTAACTTCTTGACCGTCGAGACCTTGGACTGTTTGGCTGCCGCATTCAGGTCGGTCTTCTTCGGCGGCTCCGCCCTGGGTGGGCTGTTCCTGGCTGTCTCAAAGTGGAACGACGACGACATGCTTGCCGGTAGCTTGCACGGCTGCCGGTCAGCGGACCTGCGCCAAGTCGGCGTTGACGGCCTGCTGTAGCTGATGGCGGTCGGGTAACAGGGTAACGATGACGGGCCACCTGTTTCGGTCGGACTGAAAGGGCCCAGCGGGCTCTTGCAAGGGTCGTAACAGCCTGACGCCAGGCTTGAGTCACATGACACGGCCGGTGTCACGTCCACACCGCTGTCGCTACCACAACCTCCCGCTGTTTCCTCGACGTTTAAGTTCAACTGGACCTTGGCGGGTATCTCATCGTCCGCGCCGGCGGCGGAGGCAGCGATCTCGCCGTCCATGATTGGAATTGGAAATTCTAAAGACGGAACACATAAAAAAAAATTATTTACGTTATTTATGATTATTATAGTTATTTTTACAGAGCTGCGCAGACGACGTGCGGTCGTAAATCACTAACGTGGTTTATATTATCATTATAATTATTATATCCACGCGGGGAAGACGGGAGAGTCCATTGCGGACGACTTTTCCGGCACGCGTCCGCCACGCGTCACAGTGGCATATACTACTATTGCTTTATAATATTACATTATAATATAGAAAACGCGCTCAGTAATTTAGCAGTCGTGTGTGTATACTTGTGTGTCGAACAGCTGACGAATCGGTTTACGGTGGCGGGGAGGGGCGATAACACCGGCACCGCCACCCTGTTGAATAGGGGAGTTGCCACGGCAACGCGTCTTCGTGCCCTTGGGCATTGCTCGACAACGTGATATTTCACGTTCGTATAGTCACGCGGTAGCTAGACCATAATATGCATGTAAATGTACGTGTACATAGGATATAATAATATGTGAATGCAAGTAAGCATACGTAGCAGGGGTGTGCTGTACGGCGTTTTATTATGACGGAGAGACGAGTTTGGCGGGAAATCCGCATACACCCCTCGAGGGAGGGGGTAGTGGCGGCCAGCTACTGCTGCTTGCTGCAGCCCCGGCGGCGCGTTTTGTGCGTATTTTTACAGCGATACGAATTATTATTGTCAAGAGAAATCGCCTTGACTTGGACAATATATATTATATAACATGCGTCCCCCGAGCGGCTTCCACGCGAGTGGTATGTATACATTTTGTACGTCGTTTTGTTTTCAATTTAAACGCGTCCCGGGAAACGAGAGGGTTGTATATAATATATATTAGAAATAAATGTCATCATTATTATACTCGAGTCATGGAAAGAGGTTGTCTGCTACCGCGGCTATAGCAATTCGTACGTCATTATCATTGTTGTTGTTTATTAAATGGCGTGCTCGCGTTTATTCGAGAACGGACCGATTGTTGTAATCGTCTGTGGAAAGAGAGAGTTCAACGATTGTTTTACAAACACTATAAAAGGTTTGAAAAACACATCTACCTGCTGTACGAGGTCAAATCGGATGCGATGTAAAACCGATTTAAATAAATTAAACGAGTTTTTAAATAGTAGTTTTGCTTTACGAGGAATACTATTATAGTATTTTACGTATTCAATTTCTTTACTTTTATACTCTAGAATACCTTTAATGAATTTATCATAATTTAAAAAAAAAATATTCCGATTTTAGTACTTATACACTTGACTACATTGCTTGTATAAATGGAATATAATATGAAAAAAGGATAGATAACCAATAAAACGTATAATAATAATAATATACATATTACATATATAATTTTCGACTGCCGTAACGTTATGAATTTATGGCGTCTATACAAATGTTTATCCTAATATGACTATGATACGAATTTACTTAGAGAAAAACGATGCGAATAAAAAAAAATTTAACCTCGCGACAAAAATATATTTGGTTTGTCAAGCAAAGAGAACCGCACGGTAATGGTACCTATAACAAATTTAAGAGATTTCGGCGATAGCCGATTTTGAATATTGTTTTTAAAATAAAATTACGATAATGAGTCTTGTATACAGGTAGGTAGGTCATAGTACCTACATGCACACGACAGTGTATAATACAATAATAATAAAATAAACTTTGGCTCCGAATGTGATTCTGTCACGTGGAGAAACGTTATACGACAGTGTAATGTGAGACCTCCGTAGGCGAGGTTAAAACCATATATTATTATTGTTATTGTACATTCATACCATAGGTATATCGTATATATACCTACACCGTATTGGAAACTGTACGAAAGCGTTGTGCGTTCGATCTGTATATAATGCCGTGTATAAACTTATACTATTTTTTTTTTTTATAATGCAATATAAAATCGGAGCATCGACGCACGCTACAACACACGTTTGTCGTAGTATTTCATCAATTTTTTTTGGCTTCTATATATATAAATCACACAAAACGACCTACGGGCAATAAAAACTTGAGATATCGGTTTCCTTCTGCGCACATGATATTATAAAGCGGAGGTGTTACGGTATAGGAGTAACTATATAGGTGGTATAATAATGTACTGTAGTGTACAGTGATTTACAATTTCCAGTGACATAGTCGCGATATAACGGGAAAGACATGAACCCATATGAGCGGAATTAATTTTTTTTTTTTGTCACGTGAAAAGAACGTACCCGTCGCCGTTATAATGGCGTCACAATATTGATGTTTAAATAGCCAATAAATCGCAAAATCGCTATAGTATATAGTAATCGCTAACTGTAAAATACGCGTAACATAAACATCGTGATTTATTGCATCGTGCTCAATATACCTATATTAGGGTACACTGCATAAAAGTTGAACATCGTTGGGGCCGTATTGTACCACGGTATGATTGCACGCCCCCGACACACCGCGATGACGATAAAAATAAAGAAACGCGTTGTTTATATATTACTATTGTATACATAATATTATACGTCATTTTCCGGCATCCGAAAACGGGTCTCGACGAAACTGTTGTGTGTGTATAATGTATATACTAAATAGCTGGTATATACAATACGCATTTATCATAAATTTACTTACATATCCGCGGTATACGCGTCGCACGGTATATATAAATAAATTTGGCACGTGAATATCCAATCTCTGCCAATACAACGGAATTGATATATGCCTCTGCAGCAGGCTGGAGTCGCGTGTCCGATGCTAATCTCGACATTGCGGTGCCGGAGGTGATGGTCCAGACGACCGCGCGCATGCGTATAAATTGTCACGATATATGTATTATAATATTGCGATTGTTTTATTTCCGGTACAAATGCAGAAGAATGTTTGAGCCAAAGCGGAGGACTGCACGGAGACGGCGAGTAATTTTCGCTATTTTCACGCCTAAAGTTACCCTCGTACGTATGTATATATTATATATTATGTTTGGAAGCTAAATAATTGAATACGAAATAATATATAAGGATGCTTCGTGTTAGGGAAGATAATAATTTCTCTGTATTTCTTGAGTATCAATAAAGTACCTATAGTATATTATATACACGCACAAGTTTTGGTTTAGTCTTCCTATTTTCCTATATGGGTGTATACATTATACAGGGTATCCTCTGACGATAATTTTCGAGATAATTTTTCAATCAATAATAATTAATATTTTTGAAATACGAATTTGAGAAATATTATATGTTATTTATATAAATAAAGGGCACAATAATTTAATCATTTATGTACCCACGGTGTTTCTTAAAAATCCAAGACAACTTTCCAAACATTATATATGCTATATCTATGTACCTAAATATATTTTATTAAATTTATTTTAAAATAATATGAAATAGATTAGTCTGCAACTAAAGTATATTAAATAATATACAATTAAGTAATTAACAATAATTTTCAAGCTATCATTAATTAAGTGAAAGTGAAGCATCTTTTTAAAGAATACTAAATACTAATGATAAATACTTTTGTTAGTTAGTTACTGTCAAATAAAACCATATGCTCAAAAAAATATTATGTTATTTTATTTAAAAAGAAGGAACCATAGACGATATACATATAAAATACGACCGTACATACAAGTTAAGCATTAAGCAAAATCAAACATTTTCGTACATAATAAATTGATGTACCTATTGGGAAATTGTACAAAGAAACTCAATAATATGACCTAAAAAATGTCGAAATATTAAAATAGATATGAACTTAGGAGGTCTTAGGTATATTCGAAATCTCCAAAATATGCAAAATAAAAATGGCTTATTTTTAATCTCCACTAAGTGAAACGGATTTATATTTCACATGGCTATATTTGGGACTTACCAAAAAAATATGCAAAAGCTACAACATCCTAACCCTAATTATAACTTATACGTGTACGAGTTTAGGTAGATATGCAGGTTAGTATATTATAAAAAGTATGAGCGCCAGTGATACATTCTGCATGAATTATAATATATAGTTTACATCCTCTACAAAAAAAAATTTAGATTCTTTGAGGGAGTGAGGCGAGAAAATCTTCACTGCAGCTCAAATTACAAAGATAATAATATTATAAAGGTGTACAATGCATGATATATAATATAATATTATATCATAGAATCACGGCGTCATCGTACTCGGAGGAACTTGGGTATAATATGTGTATTGTACGTCATAAAAACACAGTGTACAAACATTAGAAGTGACCACACATGCACACATTGAACATCATCATCATTACCGAACAGACATTATATTGCAATTTGTCATGTGATTGTCAGTCGCCGTGAACACTCGCGGTGTCCCCCGCGAGCGCCACCCACCGATCGACTGACGAGCGTTTATCGCGTTCGCCAATAACGCTAATGAACCGTAAACAAACCGTAAGGAGTAGGTAGGCGATATTATATATGTGTACACACACACACACACACACACACACACACACACACACACACACAAACCACTACAAGTCGTATATTTTTTTTCTCCGTATAAAATAGAGTATAAAAGTTTTCTCGCCGACACACGTATATATATTATAGCAGTTCGTCCAACGCTCGACCCGTTTTGACGATTGCAATACCTTCCTCCTATCATTATAATATCGCAAAAAAAAAAAAACGCACTCTTCTATATTATTATTATCTTATTGCAAACAATGAAAACGAACGAGACGATCAAATTGGCGAGCAAAACAGCCGCGTTTGTGAGATTATAAGGCAGAAAAGAAAACGCACCTAAATGCGTACCGCGATATGCGTTTACAACAGTTAAACGTCGCGGTATTATTGCAGTTACGTGTCGTAACTATACATATAAACGGAGTAACTAGACCGGAAAAAGTAAACTTTCAAAAATCAATAACATACATTATGCGTTTAAGACTGCTATACATATCCCCCTTCCACCTTCAGTATTTGATGGGGAAATGGGTGTATCCCCCTCACCTCGAAAGTTGCAGAACTTTGGTGTTTTTACGTATTGTACTTAAAACAATAAATTTATCGAATTGACATACAAAAAAAAAAAAATTAATATTGTAATAAAAGGTTTCGATTTAAATGTTAATACATATTTTTATACTGTGAATCTATAAATTAATTTGTGCAAGTGATGTTAGACTTCGTTTCAAAAGAATTGTATCACAATAAGCCTATACCCCTGACCATACCCTACTTAATTATAAATATATCACAACATCTTCACCCCCCCCTCCCAAATTTTTATACAATTTTGTTAAATAACCTATATATTATACGTACATACGTGTGGTAACTGTCCACTAAATATTAGGTAATTAACAAAAAAAAAAAGTGAGGCGTCGATGGGGGAGCCTCCAAATCAAGAGTTGTATTAAAAAATGGTAATCTGCTCCGCCACTGCGGCCTACGACGTGAAAGTACGCGTTAGAATTTTTTCCCGCGATCCATTATAGTTTTAAACGCAAACTGCACGAATCTATCGTTTATCTCTGGTCAGTCGGCACAACAATATATTATTAAAACATAATTTATTGTTGTAACCTATATATTTTCCGTTTTTTTTTTAAACATCGGAGTTTCCAACGCTTTAAATCGCGAATTCACTTATAACGTCACGACGCTATTAAATATATATATAATACATATACATAGTTATAGTATAGATGGTGGTTAATGACCTTATATCCACGAACCAGATTCGCCTACGGTTTTTCATTTGGATTTAGAACGTGTGAGCAATGTATATATGATGCTCCGTGGGCTATGTTTATGTACAGCGGTACGTCATCGATGAATGGTTTATGGTTGTTGACAGGGTAAACGGTAGACGGTAGTTTGACTGGTGGGCAGTGCATAATTTCATTATATTATTATTTCATGATGTAGCGCACAATGCGCGTATCTTCCAGTGATTTTCGCAACATTTTTCACCGCCGATAGCAAAATGTATTTTAGTCAGAATTGAAAAATTTAAATTAAAAAACCCGATAAACATCGTATTATAATACATATACTCTACTTTGTACAATATTGTATTAAGCTCATAATATACCAGCCAAATATGAAATCTAATTCCTTTTTAACACTTTTCTTAAGTTTGGTTACACGTCTGTCTGTGATCAAATCTTGCGCGCTCGATTTGAGGCACTTTTTGAAGATGAAAAATTCTGAAAATTTGTATAGACCTTGGTCTTGGATGACAATACAATAATCCGTAAAAAAAATTTTTTAACTAAAAAGTAGAAAATAAAAAATTAAAAAATTATTCTTTAAAAACACACTTTTCTAAAAAAACAAAAAAATAATGAAAAATTTAAAAGTGTGTGGCGCTCTTAAACTTGACATATTATGCCACACACTTTTAAATTTTTCATTATTTTTTTGTTTTTTTAGAAAAGTGTGTTTTTTTTAATTATACCTACGAATTAGTTTTGTTTAATTTTCCGAGCGCTAACTAAACGATAATATAAATGTATACATAATAATATGTAGGAACCCGGGTAGGAACATAATATTATTATACGATTATAGTTTTTTTTTTTTGTTTGTTTGTTGGCTGCAAATGAAATGCCAAAAATATTTCATTAAGTCCATGACTGACCTCGCTTTGACATACAAAAGTTTGACCAATGACTCTCGTGGGGGCTCAAAGTGTATATTATATAAAAAAAAAAAAATACTAAAACGGAATCGGATAAACTACTATATATATACATACATTAGTTAAATTCATCTGGGACCGTATACGTCGTGTCATTTCTTTTGACATGTCACAATGTACATTATCAACAAAACTGTTAGTTCGTGTCCAGAGCAGCGCAGATCATTTCACGCGCGTGTATGTAAGTTGAATTTTTTTTTGAAAAGTCTAGAGTTTTCCGATAGCAATCGCGATAAAAAGAAAAAAAACCCCGACGCAATCTATACTTTAGTACACGTCTATAAAAGAACGGAAGAAGATGATAAACGCAGTAATTTAAATTAAAACGAACTTTATAGTTTTCCCTTCAGTGTATACATACAATTTTATGCCGTCCCACGGAGTTACGAATCCGATACGAAAAAAATCGCAGTGGCGGCTTCCTATGCATATAATATAATATCTAAATATATATAATATATTATACGGCTGTACAGAGCACACGGAGGAGGTCGATTGCTGGCGTCTTTCAATGTTATCAATAATTTATATTTTGGTCGTGCATTTTAAAACAACCACCTAATTTGCAAGGCCGTAATGACTTTTTTAATTTTTTCGACATTAATTAAAAACCAAGACTGTTATAATATACACCGGCTCAGAGAATGGAAATTAATAGTGAATCAAAGAAAATATACGCGATTTAAAATGCCACCTATTTACTTTCTTTTTTTTTTTAATATAGATTATTTTTTATCCGGTCGACAATACTATACATATATGTTATATTAGTAAAGTTAATTTTAATTTTTTTTTTATCGTAGACGTTAAAAAATACGTGACAAATGCGAACCATGAAGAAGAAAAACTATTGAAATGGTTATTTATTTTGTTTTTTTGGTCGTTACAAAAATTATTATAATTTATATCCCCTGCTGCAGCAAACAGCTGTGCGTCATGTGTAATGAAAAAAAAAACGCACACGCTGTCGTTCGCATCAACGATATACACTCTATAATATTATATAGCCGATGGAAGTGACCGAATTACACAAGTGATATGTAGACGAAGTTTTATTAAATTTACATTGTATACTCGGGTATGCACTGCACCGCAGGGACGTGGTATGTTTAATACATGTTTTTAATTAAAATAAACAGGATTTTTATTCGTTACAACTATGTTTGGCGTATATGGATACAAATATACAGACATACATAATAATATTATATTGTGCGTGTGTAAATTTGGGTTTTTGTATAGATGCCCATGCCTACAACACGATTAGAATATAATACAGATGAGTACCGCTTAAATTAATAGTGTTATTATTTTTTCGCCGTGTCCACCGCCACGGTATCACTATAGCATGTCAATATAATATATTATAGTATACCTATTACCTATACTACTCTGTCGGTATATTACTATTAGGTACACGATTATTAATTTTAAAATCAACGATTTAATATTTTGTCCGCCTGTACACTAATCAACTGCACATGCATGTAGATTTTTGAGTATATTATATAACAACGCAGTCGTAAGTGTATAATGTTTCATCGATATTAAATTGGTTACATTTTTTTTCGTTATTTCATTGAGACTGATTGGCGATTGGCTATTATACGACGGGGGGCATTTCATGGATATATTAAATTGTGTACACGTACTCTTCAGTATCACGGGTTGTATTTAGATAATATTATATCAGGTATATACTTCCGTTTTATTAGTAAAGTCAACAACAGATTCGCATTAATAAATTATTATTGATCGTAGCTGCAGCACAACATAATATTATATAGGTATACCGCAGCAGATCAGTTTACATTATTTACGTACAGTGCTTGAATTGGAAAAAAAATAGAAGGGGTATGCAAAAGTATAAAACATTTGTGCGTCCCCCCAACATTTAAATGTCTTATCAATTCTTGAAATTAGAAGGGGTACGCTAAAATATTTTAAAAATAGAAGTTGGACTCCGTCCCCCCGCGTCCCCCCCAATTCAACCACTGTTTACGTATGTATAATATAGTCGCATGGAAACCAGCTGGAACTCTCTCTCTTTCCGCGTGCGTCTCCTTAAAAGGGGTGGAATGAGAAAAAAATCACGAATCTTAAGAAACGATCTCGCTCTAAGTGGTCTAACTGTGTACATAATGTTATTAATACTGTCATACACACACACGCCGATAACTGAATACACATTATATTGTCCAGTGTTTCGGCGACAGACTATTATATCATACAGAGCGCGAATCACATATTCACACCACTGACCGTATAGTTAATTTCCTATATACCACAGACAGTAAACGGTATAGCATTTCAATAGAAAACGGCGTGTCGTTACATTCGCAAATACTGGTGAACACTTATCGCGACATACATTACGTTGTTACCTACGTGTATTATGTATACTCGGCTTGAATGTTATAACGCCTCGTGACCAATCTCCACTACTGCCCACCTCGTGACAGTAAATCCGTATGTATGACATACAATAATATTATGTATCGAACATAATTAATAGTATAATAATGTACAGACATAGCGTGACGGAGGTCACCATACGGCTGAATATGACGACTGATAAGTTTGTGACGAAAGCCGAGATAGGGATGCGTGTAAAAGGTCATCGAGAAAATTATTAAAAACATACTTTACACAAATGTTATACAGAGTGTATCTGATAGATTTCAAGATTTAAATAACCATATCTGAATACAAGCAATGGTCAATATATTATACTAGGATATTATAATATGGTACGTATACATTATATTATAGTCGGTATAAAATATTATATTTCAGATATATTTCAGATCATATTATGACCACCGCCTATTATATAAATAACGATTGTGTATACGTATGTATTTTAGCATTGGTGAGATAACAGCCGACGGTCACGGCTGCAACTGACAGTAAAATATTTCGATAATTCTACCGGTTGATATAATAATATATTATTACAACGTTTACGAAATATCATTATTATTATAATCTGGGTTTGAAACTGGCCGAAAATTATTAGACGCCCTGCGGTAACTTGATGTCGCAACACTGTTACAATTTACAACTATGTATATATATTACAAAATAATCCACTGCTGGTTTGAGTGTGTCTTTGCGGTGGTCGTCATCGAATTCGTTTCGACCCCTCGGCGAGTAAGTAAAATGGCCTCGACGTGTGACGGTACGAAAGTTTTCGGGACGGAAAGAGGGACGGGTCCAAAGGGTCGTTTGACCGTCGACGAAGGGGCACGTGCGGGGGGGGAGAAGCGTTGTCGAAAAAAACTAGTGACAGTCGTCGTCATTGTCGTCATCATCATCATCGTCATCGTCGTCGTCGTAGGTCCCAGACCTACCGATTTTTAAGGGAACTCGTAACGTGGGTAAACGTAATGTATATAATAATATATAATACCGTGGCGATAATGTGACCCTGTTAGTCAAAGGCTTAACCGGCAAAGTACCAACATCTACGCGCTTTTTCTATCCGTGACGTAGGTACAGCTGCAGTTATATACTATATATAGTATATACTCGTATATTACAAAGGAAATAAAAAATTCCAGAGATTTAGGCGTGATCGTATGTGCTTGGGTGAGAGAGGGCGAGGAGTGAAAAAACGGACGTTCACCCACACTCGCGCTCGCATACTAAATTGTAATATCGTTATCTTCTCACGGCGTAAGATTTTTTTCTCAAATACAATATATACCAATATTCACGTTTCGACGTAAGGATATACAGGGTGTTACCGGCCCCGCGTGGATTTACTGTTGTCGGAGCGGTCGAGGGAGAGAATAGTGTTACCTCCAACATCCCGAATTCTCGTGGGACACTCTCTGTATACATTAATGTATTATATTCGTGTACGCCGTTTTCGCCGGATAACCTCTATACTCGGCGAGACAAAAGGACGGCGTTTACAAATTACCACAAAGCGTGATTGTAATAGTGCGACGGCGGATGGTATAGACACACGGACGTCTAAACAGTGTAACTGGTTTATAAGCCAGTTTTCCTTGGGACGGACTTGATCTTTATTAAAATTGTGGTCCGCGAAAACGACGTCATCTGGCCGACCGTATTACACTATATTATGACAAACGCCAAGGAAGTAAGCTGCATCGACATTTTCCCAAATATATATATATATTGTAGAACCGGAGCGGTAATCATTATCT
The DNA here is from genome assembly GCA_949089665.1 of Macrosiphum euphorbiae. Taxonomy (NCBI): domain Eukaryota; kingdom Metazoa; phylum Arthropoda; class Insecta; order Hemiptera; family Aphididae; genus Macrosiphum; species Macrosiphum euphorbiae. Next base: position 2,483,396 of record CARXXK010000003.1, on the reverse strand, counting down.
CAGGAACTGGTTATCGGAAGTGAATTATCTACAACTCTACACCTAAACGGCTAAATATATACTACGGTAATAATATGTATAGTAAGGTATAGTCGTTATAATATTATCGTATCCTATTATGTAATTTTTGTGGTTCGCGGCAATCGAATTGCGTTATTTTTCGGCGTTGTTAAAACGAATACTGCTACAAATACGTGTTCGAATCGCCAGAAATTCAAAAAAATATTATTTTCAAGAAGATGTCGCGTTAATAATTTGGTTTCTGGTTTTGAAATCTACAGTGCGTTATAGACAACCGCAACTTCCGTGTCCGGCATCAAAACGTCTCCTTGTTCGTTGTGGCGATCCCGGGTCGGGCCTAATTAAAAGGTCACTACAACAAGGCGGACGCAGTCGTCTGGCAACAATATAGTTTATGCGGACATGATTTCCCGACAACGACGACGGTCCGGCAATGCGTAATGTGTCTGGCAACGAAAACCGACACCCAATCTCCACTTAGAATCGACCACCGGAGGACTATTAATTATTTATTGCATTTGCATATTCAGAGACGTTCGAAATATTAAGAATTGTACGTCTGACTTACAATTACAAATATAAACGAAATATAATCTTGTTGTTTCAAGTCACTTACGTTTCCGAGAAAACCCGATAAATGGACAAGAAAACTCTGTAGAGTTATACCCATAAATTGTATCACTGATGTTTGTTGTTTTTCGCCGTGAGCAAAAGTGAATGATGATACTAATTTAAGTTATGCTATACCATACTCCTAAACACCACTTCTATAGGTACAGCGTTTTCAAAACGGCGAATGAAATGTTTATAACTAGTGATACCTATAATAAATTGTACGTGTACATAAAATGTAGATCATTGATGGCCTAGTAGTATCTATGGTAAATTGGTACAATGGTACTATGGCAACAATTTCACATTATATTATTGGTGAGTGACCAACAAAACATAACTGTAAAACACAACGGCCTGTATTGTTGAACATAATATTATAGCCTATTAAGGTTAGACATTTTATACAACTCAAATAGACAACAAAACTAATTTAGTTTTGACGATATGAATTTTAAAAACCTTGTTCTGAAAAGAGAAGGCCAATTAATAATGAATGCAATTATAGTTTACAATATTGTATAGAATATAATGAATAATGTTTTCTCATAAATTATTATTTCTTTGTAGCCTGTAGGTACAAAAGGAGTACCTACCTACGTATACAGCGTTAATGATTTAAATTTTAAATACAAACTGTTAATATTCTATATGTTTTTATGATTTTCACAAACATTTTAAACACAGAAAGAGGATACAATAATAAAAAATTCCGTGATGAACGCTTCAAAATAGAAGTAATTACAATTTCAAATTGATTATAGATACCTACTCTCGAGCCTACTCTTTACAAAAAAAAACAGTCTATTTAACGAATGAATTTAAAACCAGGATAAAACCAAGAAAAGCAATATTTCAAATATTAAGTATTATATTGGTATATAAGTACGTTAAAATAAATAAGTTATATGAGTTAATATGTAAATGGACTAATTATCGATTCGATAAAGTTATGTGTATCTTTGTAGAAAACCGTGTGTTACCGGGTCACAGGTGTTCCCATATAGAATAATGTGATTTGTTTTGTTAAACGTTTTTTTTTTGGAATATCCGATATTTGTTTTACCCACATATATAGATAGGTACTATAATATTATCTGGTTTGGCCAAAACAATTGTCTACTTCTAAAATCTACTTTTTTAATAGAAAATTGTCGAAACGAGGGCAATTCGTCCACCGAACAATTTGGAACATCCACTCCCTCCCCAAACAACACAACAATATAATCAAATATGTCGACTGCACGTACCCGATATTGATGTATATTTAACATTAACTCGTGATCTTCTGGTCCATGATTCCGTTTCGTTCTGTTGGATTTCGACTGCAGTTTTACAGTTTGCCACACAGAACAGGAAAGAAAATTATTTTTTGGAATACTCCCAAATACCGAGATGAGGGGAAAAAAAAGACAAAACTTGATGAGCTGTTCTTTCCGCGACGGTGGACTAATTATGACTGTCGTGATCGTGTCTTTTAGTGGGTAATTTAGTTGGGTCGATATATAACGACAAAAGTGCGCTCTTCTCTTTCGTCTCTATCCAATTGTACCACATAAAGTAGAAAATCACCCTGCTGATAAAATACTTAACAGTATACGCAAGTATACTTTCTAAATAAATTCAATAACAAAATACTGTGCGCGGCTATGTTAGTATATATTGTTGAAATTCGAACTTGAGTAAGTTTATATTTTTATAGGATTTACCTTTACCTACATAACACAATGCTCTTGCTAAAATATATTTAATGGTATATAATATATATTACATTATTAAATTATTTATACGAGATAACAACAAACTAAGCTGTTTGGTAACACGCAAATATTATTCAGGTAACTATATTAAATAGCTTGTTTTCAAAGATAAGTAGATAGGTACCTAAAGTGAGTTGCTATACAAATACTGCAGCAGTGTTAAAACCGTCGTTCACTTAAGTTCTTAATAAAACAACACATATTATAGATACAGGTAGATGGTTTGAAATAATGTTAGGCACAATGGTTAAACAAATTTCAATATTATTTCAAAAGTCCGCAGGAGTATAAATTATTGTTTCAAATGATAAAAACGCATACGTACAACATGACCGTTAGGTACTTTATTTATATATTATCCAAAACGCCAAATTAATTGGAATTCTGGTGAAAATGGCAGTGTACAATGCAACTATTTTCGCATACCAATGCCGACTGATTATATGTATAATACTTGTACCGAGCTATCAACCTAACGATCCACAGCCCGATGAAATTATATAGCTAATGGAGCATATAATTTTGTTCATTGTTATCCGCGGACCATTAGAAATTTTACTAATAAAACATTTATCTCGTTACTATATTTCTGTGTATTAACGCATATTTAATACTATATATACCTACACAAACTTGAATTTTTAAAAAACATACTGTTTGTTTATAAGAAACCGGTACGAATTTTACATTATATCATATAGTATACCTAATTATAATTTATAAGTAAATACACAAGAGAAAAACCTGTATGAATGTAAAGGTAAGAACTGTTACCCGCAATAAAAATAAATGTATACAGTTTGCATACGAAAATTCATTATTATTATTTTATGAATGAATTCAATAATTATTATGTTCGATAAATTACGTTGATAAAAAAAAAAAGCGTTTGTCAAAAAGCGTTTGTCGAGTACAACATTTTTACAAAAAATAGGAACTTACACATAATATTACACAATGGTGTAATGCGTTACCTATATGAGTCTTTAGTATACTAAATATATTTTAAATTAAATAAAAAAAAGCCAATTCCTAATGCAATACAGTTTTCCGAAACATACAGAAAGGTAGCGAAAGGTAAAGCACCACTGTTCAGTGGAAGGAAATAAAGGTGACTAACTCCAAATATAGGTATAAAAATAGTTTTCGTCATAATGTATAGTAAAATGAAAAAACCAGCTCATAGTTTTTTTTTTCACTGCATTTAATTCGTTTAAATGAATTACAAATGCACTCATATTAGCTATTATTTTATATTATATTGTATGTTTAGGTACCATTATTATTATTATAAATTATAATTATTATCTTTTTTTTATCAGTCTAGAGCCAGGCAACTATGGCCATTAGCTATATACATATATATATATGTATTTAGTATTTATGGCAAAACATTCGACTTTAACAGGATTTCTAAAATCTATAAATGGTAGTAATACATGTTGAAAAAAAAATCGAAATACAATAAAATATTTATTAAATCACAATTAGGTATAGGTACCTGTGCTTTTTTATTTTACAATCTGTAATCCATGGGCACAATAAGAATGTGATTAGTGCATATATATATATATATATATCAATAATCTAACCCATAAATAATGGTAACAATTATTGCATTTTAAAAAATGCAACTGTTTAAAAAGTGAATTATACTTAGTACGCGTGATATTATTTCTAAACTATATGAACAAATTACATAATTTATTTAACATACGATTTTACATTATTTAATATTATATAAAAAATATGTTAGATAAATTATCAAACAAACCTTTAAAACGTTTAAACACCATTATAGTGTTATTAATTATAATATTGTAATAAGTCCTAACGAGTATAAACGAGATACGACTTCAAAAACTATTATTAATCTTATTACTATAAGTTGTAACTTATATAACGTTATATAATGTATAAGCCATGAAATTACCAATGTATTATCACGAAGTAAGTTTAATATTATATCGTACAACGCAAACTACTCAAAGTATTAACAGTGATTAAAATCGTGTGGCATTTAAATCTCTTGCAAATTTATATCTCGTATTGTTACTTTTAATTGGTTTTAAGTTAAATTGTCTCCAGTCGATGAAAAAAGGTGACTTTTAGATCAAAAAGCCAAACAAAACTCGAATTTGGTTTGACGGATTTTAATTTTGAAAACGGATTATGATTTATTAATAAGTTGAGGTACTAGGTTTCCATCGAGGCAATTTTTAATATTTCAATTAAAAAAAATATATTACATTTTTAATATTACATTTTTTTTTTTTTTGTTAGTCTCATAATAATACGTAGGTATTAATGTATTAATATATATACAAAAATATAATATTTTTATTCATGGATATCATCACAGCTGAAAAAATCAGAAAAAATCTATATTCAAATTCCTTGATGGAAACCTAGTAAATTTGATTATCAACGAAAATCAGTTTTAAAAATTTAAATCAGTCAAACCAAATTCCTTCAGTTTTGTCTGTCTTTATGGTAAAAAAAAAACACTTTTTTCAAGCCCCCTGCATCCTGCCTACGATTTATTTTATGATACGGAATTTAAATAGGTAGGTAGGTATATATTTTTAAAATATTAAAACAAACGGAATTTAAGTTTAGATTGGTCAAATCTACTTTAGTTTTGACTTTTGACGAAACCGAATTGAGCCCCCTTAATGTATTTTTTAAACAAATCATGTACATATTTAATAATAAAAAAAACTTACATTGGAAACAATGATTTCGAATAAATTAACGATACCCACTAGGTATTACCTAGGTATATAAATTATAAACTTACTGAATATGGCTAAATTGTTACCAAATAAAACAGTAAGTATTTAATCAAATCCATTGGATAAATTTGTATTTTATCTAATCGATATTTTAAATAAAATACTATAGGAAAAATTATAATTTAATTTTCCGATTTCAATAATTTTATGCTATGTATAATATGTATCCAACTATAAAATATCATTCCTTACAAAATACAGTATAAAGTTCCATGTAAAGTCGACGAACAGCTGTTACTATTGTACCATCGAGGTTACAAATGTAATATTATGGAAAAAGTAACCGTCAGACATTTGACGCCCGAACTTGAATGCCATGAACATTAGGGTCATCTTTATTTGAAGTTTTCGAGAAAATGTCATGAAAAGGGCACTATAGTTGGTAATAAATCATATTACCTTAGTACATACTTTAGTGCGTGGGTCGGTATATTCAAAATATAATCAACCAGAAAATATGTTTCATTTTTTCGTTTGAAATTTGAATACCTAGTTCATTTATATACATCGCAAGCTACTGAATATGTGGATGATATTATATACTCAAAGGAAACAACCTAAAGAACATTCGAAAAATAAAAATTATTGACTTCTTCCAACAACGTATATGAAAGTCACGCCTGATTTATATAGTTAAATCCTCTGCTAATTTCCTTATTGTCTCTTAGATAGTTATTTATATAATAACTATCTATATCATAAAAAAAAACATTCATAAGAGAAAATCAGTTAGACGAGTAGTTAGACGACAGATGTCAACACAAAAACTATATTTCACTAGTTAAGTACCTATATACTTAGGTAGGTACTAAAGTATATTTACTTAAAAGTTAAAAGTGTTAAATTTATAGAATATATGATGTGAATAGTGAAAAGTAAAAAAAAACATTATATATTATACATAAACAAAAAATACGTACATTGTACATCGTACATTTTATAAACTTGGATATGTTATTATTTTTATAATTTATATATAATATGATTTGGCATATAAAAGTATTACCCAAATATAATCGTATTATATTATACCTAAGTACACACTTTAATTTTATCTGGTAATAACGGATATATTATAATATTATGTATTATTTTCTAATGTTATTATACACTGTTTATATATAAATTTTACATGAATTGAAAGAAAATAAATGTATAAATCTTACTTTAATGACAGAAATAAATGTTTAGGCATTTGTATTATCGTTTCTGTAACACGTCATTTATTTTGAAACGGGTTTTCGATTATCCGCATTTCAAATAATCTTATAATCTCTGTTCATTACGTCTAGTGTCTACAAAGTACAAACCCCTTTTTTTTTTATAAACGGTCATAAGTTTTTCTGATAAACGTAGGGATTATAAGTTTAGATGAACGCTAATATAAAAGACACACTTAAAATCAATCAGTTTTACAAAAGTACGATGAACAGACACTTATAAAATGATATTTTGAAACCACAAGCGTTATAAAAAAACAAGAACTTCTCGTGTATAATAATATGTTGAAAATATTTTAATTTCACGGTTGGTCATTAATCATTATCAATAATTATCAATAAAAATATTATGAAGTATAGTGTACAGTAATCCTTACTAAAAAATAAATTTTAATAATTTCCCTTGGTAAATTTTAATTTGAATGAGTGGAAAATTGTAGACATTATTTTAACCACATTTGTTGTATAAAGTAAATATTAAATTATTAAACATTTCAAGCATATGAGGTGTAATGCATGCTGCAATGTTGCTTTTCAAAATAATATATTAGATTTTGATAATATATACATTAAAAGTTTCTCGGACAGTGGGACTATTATAATTTTATATCCATTGTCCATATAATAATATATTCCAGAATATTATGTGCCTACCAAAAAGCATCGAGGTATACTATACTATATATAGTTTATATAACTAGATGCCAAAAAGTAAATAAATGAATTTAATTGATGTTGTGCAGGGAAACTGTGTTCGGAACCGGTTCAGGGGTTGGCATCACTGGACCGTATTTCCTGTGCTGCTGACGCCCGCAGATCAACGGCGAATAATAATAATGGAAAAATATAAATTGCTGTTCACCGCCGGCATCAGAATAACAGACAAGGGGGTACCCCTTGCGACGTTGCATTTTGTGCACACACACGCACACACATACCCACCAATCGCCAGATATTATTACAACGAAAAATAAAAACCGAGAACGTGTATTAAAAACTAATTCATCATTATCTAATTGCGTTTTATGTCTCGTTGGTTGCGTCCATCAAAATGCAGTGACCACTTATTAGTTATTGAACACACGATTTGTAATAATATTTGTCTTTCGTTCCGAAATTCGGACAAGTTATTTGACGTTAAACCTTCAATCAATTCCGCGCTGTTAATAAATGTCAGAGGGACGCGTTTCACGAAAAGGTATGGGAAAGCGTAAATACTCAATCGTACGCACTTATTACTCGTACATAGGTATATATAGGTTTTTGTGATAAGTTCAAAATACAACAGGAAATACGATTATTAATGGTAAATATTTTATGAACGTTTAAAACTTGTTATTGAACTTTACCTAACGTGTTTCCGAGATTGAAGTTGAAAAATAAAAATGTTCCTGGTCTGGTTACTTTTTACTTAAAATGTCTAAAAACAAATGTGTCATTTAAACAGGTTGATTTAAAAATAAAGTTTGAATATTTTATACACGGTTGCAAACAAAATATTAATAAATAAATAAAATAATGTAAGCTGATCAAAAATTTAACAGGTAACTTCAGCGTACGTTCCCTACCTATAGAAAACATAGGTAGGTTTATGAAAAACTGGTGCCAGACACGTAGCAACGAAGAGGAAACAGTCAATTATTCTGACCGTCCTTGGGGCTTTATGGATAATTAACCACCGTGTGTACGCGCCTGTAAACCTATCAGGCAATCATCATAAAATAAAATATTAATTAATAACGATACATTATAAATTAGGAAATGTCGACTTGCATGACAGACAGGAGAAAAACATTAGTCGTATGGGAAACACATGGACAATTACGAAATAATAAATCCAGAGTGACTGATAATTAAACTGCATACCTGTTTACGATGTCTCTTTTAACAGCTTATTTAATTATTTATTATGACCTAAAGTGGTGTACCTAAAGTGTAAGTCATATTTTCAGAAGTTTTTTTGAAATGTTTATAAAATATAAAAATACCTGCTTAATGTCAACAAATACGTAAACAAATATATAGCCTATAGGTAAGGTATCTATACTATTAATTATGAATTTTAATTACCTATTGTTACTCGACCAACCTATTGAAACACAATTGTATAGCAAGAAACAATCACAGTAATCACAATTTTACAAAACTTCCAAATATTTTGACAGGGAAAAGCTGTTAAAATGGCTTAAAATAATAATTATTGAAATAGGGCCAGGACTACAGTTTTTGTTTAGGATATTTTATGGAAGACTGTACATAAATGTTTTACTTGTTTTTTGTAATTCATTTTATAATACCTACATTGCGATTGCATAAAGAAAAAAAAAGATAGTAGAGATTCGATTTGGATACAACGATTATAAGAGGGGAGAAATGCGCAATTGCATAACTTTTTACTTGGTAGGTCATTGCTGGTAGGGAAACTCGAAACGGGATAATTGACAATATCCGCTGTTATAAGAGTGAATCAAGATTTTAATATATTTATAAATTGCTATTTCGAGCTATTTCGTCTGTCTATAAAAAAATTAATTAATATCATTTGGTTACAGTTGACAAGATAATAATTATCATATATAATTATAAATTTATATTTTCATTTATAATTATATATTTATATTAAACTTGTAGGTAACTATTTACAAAAAAATTGTTTACTTGTAATAAGTATAAATTGCAAAATAACCAGAAATCAATAAATCATAGGCATCACTCACGGTCATAAGCTCATTTTTTAATGATTAAATATTATAACTATACCTAATATTAGTAATTAATACTTTACATAATACTTAAGCTTTCTACGTTAATATTTGTAAATTTATAATAGGTAATAATAAAATTATATTAGTGCGATTCTTAACGTTTTAAATGACACGGTGTGTCACTATTTAGATGATGATAGTTACTATATACTATTACGTTACTATTATAATAATGTACTGTACATGTCAATTATAAATTAGATAGGTCGTGTAACCTTAACAATCGTTAACAATCGTGATTAACACTTATTGAACATAATATTATTTAAATATTTTCTCACAATGAATTACACTTTATAAGTGATATTGATTGAACAAAACCCGAGATAAAATCCCTTTGAAGATTTAATTTTAAATAATGACTGTATTGTCTTTGCCGAGGTCTTCACTTAATTGTCAATAATAATTAAGTACTCAATAAATGAATAAATTATTTTTAATTATAAATAAATTATTTATTTAAGTACCTATAATGTTTCAAACATTATGATTTTAGTATTAGTCAATGATTTTTAAGCACCGACAGGGTAATTTGGCATTAAAAATACGAATATTGATAATATAGGTATTACGAATATTAATATCAGAAAGCAAAAAAAGTAGTCCGTTCTTGACCTATATTAACATGTTGATTTTTAGCCCCACAGATCGTCCTTCAATTATTATGTTTAAACAATTTAAAAGCAGACGGTTCTCACAATCCCATTGCACATATTAAGAATATTATCATTCGGAGGACCTTCGAAATTGGATAGCAAACTCAAATCGTATATGCGAAGGAGACGAGAATAGAATATAACTAATATGGATTCAAATACCACAGGTACCCTAATAGTTGTATTATTTATGAAAATAGAAAAAAGAAATTGTAGGCATTCTAGGGATCAAAAATATAATTAAAACACAAAATGTATACATTTTATTTGATTGCAATTGCAATCATGTTAAATAATTATGTAGATATATTGTTTACTAAATGTATTAAAATGATATGCCTATACTAAAAATACGAGTGTGTAAAATCTTTCTTTGCTTATTTAAATTTTTTAAGATAAATAAATAAATAATAAATAGGTAAACAAACGATTTAAAATATTTAAGGTTTGGTTTGAAAGCATTATTATATCCGATAAAAAAATCAGGATATAAAGGGATTAAACAAATATTTAGGTAGGTAACTACTCCGAGTGCTTCTGTGGTTCTTTCAAATTATGAATTGATTATTCTTTTATTTTTTAGCTAACTGGCTTTTACCATTCCTATTTCGTTTATAATCTTTTATTTTATATGCATAATATAGGTACGTGATTTTGGTTAGGTTGAGGAGGCTTAGCACCAAAAAGTCCGTCAAGCCCCCTCCTTTTTAATTTTGTAGGATCGAATTCCCCCTCCGCTCACATTGATGTAAATAATGTTAGCCAACCCCCCTGAAATTTTAATGGATTTCCGCCTAGGTAATGGCAAAAAGTTTCAAAGGAATATACAAATCATATTTTTTGGAATTACAACGAATTACAATTTACAGTAAAATATCCTAAAAATCGATAATTTTTGTTTTAATTCCAATTTCAACATTTTAACTGTAGTAATATCAATAAAACTGATGTAAAAATGTTCTATATTTTTAAATTTTTATAAGTAGCTACAACTTATGACGGATCTTCATATTTTCAAGCATTTTGAGCAAGCTTTATAATCGATTGGGTATAAAAAAAAATGCATACAATTGTTAAATGCCTATAAATATCTTAAAACTAGTCTTACTATTATAATAAATTCATTGTGAACAGAAAATAATAGGTAAGTAATTTAAGTAAGAGTAAAATATTTCAAAGTTCCAGGTATATGTTTATTTTTTTTAATTAACAAAAAAATTGATTTTGTCAAAAACTGATGTAACGTAAATATTTTCGTTTTCCGCATTTATATTTTAGTTATTCCTGAAGTAACCAAAACACTGTACGTTTTTTTTTTGACAACTTCAAAGATTACTCGAAGAATACCAACCTTAAAGACTTAAAGTTGTTAAATTGCTTAAATTGCTCCAAAAAAAAACTCATCATCGCTAAACTAATACCTACATTAATATCTGCATTCATCACTCAAGAATCTACCCACCCAATACCTCTTTTAAAATACTTATATTTTATTTTTAATATTTTGTGTGCAGTTATGACAGCAAATCGATTTTTGTGTTGTATAATCCTAAACCTTAGTTTGTCAACATTTTTACTAAGGTACCTAATATAACTATATGGTTATTTCCAATCCAATAATAATGATTAATAGTTCCTGATCTACAGTTTACTAGTAGTTGTTTGCTATAATCATACATCATACATGTATAGTATGCAATTTTTTTACGTTTTTAACCTATTGTGAAAATAATAAGAACAATTTTACTAGTTTTTTAAAAAATATAAACACAGCTTTAAGCATTTAAGACAAAACAAACAAAAAAGGGGAATGAAAAAAATTATATCAAAACAATCGATTATAAACTATAGGTTTAATATTATTATATCATTTAAGATTAGTTATCGTTTGAAATCTAAAATATTGACATGAATGAAATGACAGTTCTATTAATTTTAATAGATATTATTTTCTAAATATAAATTAATATAAATATAGGTACATTTTCACTGAATATAATTTATTTAAATATTGAACTTTACAAATAACTTGGCTTATTTTTTTTCCTTGAATTTATGGAGCCGACGATCGGTATGGTATTATTTAATAATCTTATCAATAAACAAATTAGTATTTCCTGTTATTTACAATATTAATTCATGATTACCAGTACCTATACCGAACGTATATAGAACAACCGTGATGGTTTATAAATTAATATAATATAATTCCTAAGTAATATTATCTAATTTGAATCTGTTACCCATACTCAAATATAAACACGTAATATTATTACCATAAACTTTTGAGTTTTCGGAATTATAGACACGCAGTATGCATACAATATTTGGACGGAAAACGATTAAATATACTAATATAGATTAATTAGGGGTGCTGTTGTGTAGGTTTTAGAAATTGGGAACTGGTGTTTGGAATAGAAACAGAAGACTGCCACCGACAGAGGTCATTGGGCTGCTATGCACACAATACGGACGGAGTGTGTAAATATTTATTACTCGTAATCTCGGCGCCCGGACAGGCGGAATCGGACGCCGCGCACTCACAACTATTATAATAGTGACTCAGATTGAAAAATCGTATTCGGTTTTAAATTAATTACTATCTCTCGTTGTTCCGAGTGGGCACAGACATGATGACGAGAGACTATTAAATTATCGTACTATTCTCTTGAAACGCGGACCTATGGCACGGCGCGTGGACCGTTCGTCGTGGTCGTTACGATATCAGCGGTCGGGGGACCGGCCGAGTCGACCGTAAAATGTGTTTTCGATTTACTTGGAGAATATTGTTCCGTCGGCAGGTAGCGGAAAAAAATACGATTGCGACCGCATTGTTATTTTACACTACAACGGCTGTGCGTCGTCGTATCGGACGCACGTTGCACACGGTTATCGTGCAATACAATAAATATTAGGTACCTCCCCAGCCCCGTAGTTGTACACCAACACCACATCCCCCGCGATATGCGCCCCGCACCGCACAATACCCTGTACAATGAAAAATGCCATTTGATAAGGGTCGCCGGCGCCCGTTGAATGGGCGCGTAAAACACGTCGGCGAGATGTTTTCTCGAGATTGTCGCGGCAAGGGGTGGTTGTTGGTGTCCGATAATAACAGAAATAAGAATGACAATAATAATAATAATTATTATTATTGGGTACGACAACAATATTATTACTGTCGGACCGTTCTCTGCATTATTGTTGTTGTCGTTGTTGGGCGGGCGGGCGGGAGGAGATTCTGGGAATCGGTTTCTGCGCGGATCGGTCTGCACCATGCGGACGGTAATCGTGTGCGCCCTACAATGCGCGCGTACGGAAATAAAAAGGCCGTCGGTGTTTTCCCCAAAGCGACATCGTATATCGTTAGAAAATTAAATAATGTTACGACGAACAACAATCCATCGGTGATGTCGGTTGGTTATATTATTACTATATGGTTATCACCCGATCGAGCATTCCCACACGATAAGCGACGGCGAGGCGTGAAGCCGCGAAAGCCGAACACTCGGCCCGGTCGGACACGCGGGTTTTCCTATCGAACATTGTTCTATCGTTCTCTCCGTTATTGTGTTGCCTACCGAACGCTTTTTCCCTCCGTTTTCGACCAAACCGGTCCGCGACCCAAAACAACCGTTGTTTTCACCCCGAGCGAGTTAGTTTTTTCCGAAGTACTGACCTTTGGGACGACGGTTGAGTTCTCGTGCTGTAGTGTATCGTCGTAAATATTATATAATATTTTGATGCGCGCGCGCGTCGAACACAAACCGGCGGCGGCGGCGGCGTCGGCACTTAATCCAATATCGTCACGTTCGTAGCACTGCCGACGCGATGGTTACGCACAGACTGCGTCGGCCGTCGGGCGGGGGCCTCGACGGGTATCAACACGCTGCCGCCGCCGCCGCCGCCGCCTCCGTTTCCTCCTCCAGTGTGCCGCCGTCGTTCAGGCGGCCGTGACGAATCGGCGGCGGCCGAACGCAGACGTATTATTATTATGTTCGCGGGGAAGGGGGTGTTGGTGCGGAGGAGTGACCGGTGTTCACTACGCGCGCGTGTGAGTGTTCGCCGTGCTGTGTACTATATCGTCCCAGCGTAGTAAGGCACTGCGGCGACGGACCGAACTCGCGGATGTGCTAGACGTAGGCTCAAAGCAAGCGGTCGGTCGGACCTTAGCACTTTGTGGCGCTCGTACCAAGTGGTCCGGACAACCGCAGTAATACATTTATTTCGGAAAAATATAGGTACAACGAGCGTTACACATTTGAGGGTCCCGGTGTCGGTTTTTCAAATTTTTAACAATTCTATAAAATTTTAAAAATTAAATTTTATATTTTAGTTGCCACCTCAATTTTTAGAATTTTTCACTAATCTACTACCCGATACCTAGTTATGGGGGGGGGGTTGATGGGGTGTATTATATCGAAAAAAAAATGACAATAACTCTCAAGCTTTGTAGAATTGTCGGATTTTGATGATTATTCTTTCATCTGAAAGAATAATACTTCCTACAGCCCGCATCGATCTCTGGTTTTGAATTTTATTTCAAATAACTGTATTAAAAAAATTGTAAAAAAATGCTTTTTATCTTGTATTTTCGTAGACATATTATAAAGTTTGAGAAGAAAATTGGAAACCAAAGATCGATGCGAGCCGCAGAATATTTCCCTCTAGTAATTAAAAAGTATATGAAATTTGGTTGAGTCTACACGACGGTATCGTTATTCCAGCAGAGTGTATTTTTGAGGACAAAATGGCATCGGCACCGGACGCCTTAAGCTAAACACTCTTTCATCCGTTTCTCACAACTGCATTCACTCGCATTTCATCGAGTCCAGCTTCAATGTTTGTTCGCCGAGACTTCGGAGGAACCTGCGAACGGCGCCGGTCGAGTCTCGCCGAGAGAGAGAGAGAGAGAGAGAGAGAGAGAGAGAGAGAGAGAGAAATAGATAAAGGTGTAAAAATATCAAGTGGATAATCGATATATATTATTGAGCCCGCGAATATCTATATTTGACGATGGTAGGTCGTAGGTACTTATATAATAGCTATGCTGTTATGTTCCGTGACACTCCGATACTTGGATATCGGTTAAACAAGCAAACTACGTCGATTTGTTTCGTTTCCCGAAAATAGAAATCGCATTAACTTGTTCCGTGAAAATAAATACTGGCAATAAAAAATAAACGTTTTTACTCGCAGTGCTATAACGATTTCTCATCATTTCTGTTCTCTTAACTATAAGTACATATAGTTAATACACTTTTATTTTATTTTCAATGAAAAGTAATATTTTTTTATACTTGGTGTTTATAACACTTGTTTTAGGTAGGTATTTCGTAACGTTTTCAAACAAACGTTTGCACCAATGTAGTAGAAAACACGTCAGCTATAATTTATACACATTTGCGAAGTAATAATTGTCGTTAAGGTTAAAGTATTTTCCGTTGATGCGGTCCAATAAAAAAAGTGAAATGTTCCTATACAAGATATTTGATTTATAAGACAAAAAAGTTGATGCATTGTATCCACGTATCTATATAGTTACGTTAGAATTATTTTAAGGACAAGACGTCCTGACCATTTATATTATGCGTTGTTACGTTAGTGTTATAGAACCAGTGCGTGGTACAGCGGTATAATAACCGCATAAGTAAAAAGTAAATGTAGGTATAAGTATTAAATAGTAAAAAAGTGGAAATATTACCTGCAATACCTAATATAGGCCTAGGGACGAAGTGCAAAAATCGAGTTTTATACACACCGTTTGTTTGTTGGGGGGGGGGAGGGAAGTAGCTTTTTCATAGTTTTTCTAAAAACGATTTAATTTATTAAAACGGTAATTTAGCAATAAGTATACAAAGTAGAAAGTATAGAATTATTATTGAATATAAATAAATTATAAGTTCATTAGATAGGTATTTTATAGGTGTGATATCTAGTAAAATTGAATTTCTATAAT
This sequence comes from Macrosiphum euphorbiae, assembly GCA_949089665.1. Classification (NCBI taxonomy): domain Eukaryota; kingdom Metazoa; phylum Arthropoda; class Insecta; order Hemiptera; family Aphididae; genus Macrosiphum; species Macrosiphum euphorbiae. The sequence goes on along the minus strand of CARXXK010000003.1, from coordinate 2,467,608 downwards.
GATTAGGAAATAACGAGCGGATAGAAATAAAGGTTAATTAATTGTATATCATACTATCGTTTATGCTATGACCATGCCTATACATAATAATATATATAATATATTTATATATAACTGTATATAGTGCAGTTTATTATGAAGATTTTACTATAAGTATATACTTATTAATATATTATAATAAAATACATGATACATTTTTTTTTTTGAGAATGTTTACCTGGTTTCGAAGATGATATCACATAAAGCCATAAAGTAAATCTAATAAAAAGAACGAATATGTAGGTAGTTTATTGATTCGAAAGTACAAAATAAATAAATATTCTATTTCAATCCGACATCAAATTGCAATTCCCAAATGAAATTGACATTAACTTTTATAATGTACCGTATACATACCAATAATCTACCGTACCTACATGTAGTATACATATAGTAAATAATATAATATAGGTTTCTGACATTATTTTTTTTAAATTAGATTTTAAAAAAGGATCAAGTAGGTAACTGTTCTGGTGTACAGTACAGATGCCAATATTGTAGATAGTCATTGATTGAGCACTGCAGAGTAGCTGTAATAAAAGTGTTATAATTCGCTAAACAGCTCAACGGACTAAATATAGCATGGTCTCATAATATTAAATATCTTATAGCATTATATTAGATAAAAAAAACTTACCGGGAATCCTCCACATATCTTCCAAATTACAACGAGAATAACAACGCTTAAAAATATTATATCCACAGATTAATTGTCAAACTTCGCTAAGCTGGAAGTGTTTATGAACAAATTATTGGTCCTGTACTATATGCGGTCTGGGGTCAATGTGCTACATTGTCAAGTTACAACACGCATAAGTTAAATACAAGTCCTGAAATCCAAAGTCGTACGTGTGATTTCAAATGCTCCAGGGATTGTTCGAAATGATGCACTACACACAGACTTCTAAATACCAACAATATCAAAAACTACATCAAAGACCTATCGATTAACTTCTTCAGTAATTCACACAAAGCAAACGGTCCACAACATTTCGGGCTAACAATACCCATCTTAACAGACGCAGACTCCAACTTGGTCGTCCTCGAGACGTTTTAAATTAGCTAATTTAACTTTACTTATTATTGTTAATATAATTTATTTTGTATAATTGAATAATATTGTTGTGGAAGATAATATTTATTGTATATAATGTAAAATTGGTTATTGTACAAACTGTTAGATTTAAAACCCAGTAATCTTACTATACCTACTATAACACAATGATATCTGATGTACAAATGTTAAAAATTTAAAATCTATCTACGTTTAGACAATTTAACTAAAACTAAAAACTAAAAAAAATTAAAGCTTTAAATTTGAATCCAATGATAAATCATTATCAGACTATAGTCTATATATTGTTATGTAAATTGTTTGATAGGTTTATTTATATTGCTATTATAGTAATAAATTTAGGAAACTATTTGCAAAACGGTAGGTTGAATTAATTTTTGCCGAAAACTTTGTATTTATTTTATTATTAAAGTTTAATTATTATTATAGTATATATTTATATCATACATCATTGTTATTAACTGTCGAGTCAATAACGGTGTGATTCTGTGATTAGGTATAAATAAGCAATAGATTAAAATTAATCTAAATATTTTGAAAATGTTATTATTGTGTGATAAAATAATATAATAATTTAATAGTTATAATAATTTATAATAAAGTTTCAAGTCCCGACTGAATATTATTTTTAAAAACATAATTTCATTGAGTTATAGTCTTATAGAAAATGGTAATTTAAAGAACTACTATGAAATGTATACCTATCAAGTTTCTACGATTGATACTTTTTATGTTACAACAAAAAACTAATCCAATTTGCTTAAAAATCGTTAATTTACACTTGAATATAACACGAAGTCAAAATTTTAACTTCCGACGATCATAAAAAAATAGTTGTGGAAATGCGCTCAACGATTTTTTTATTATTTTTTTTTGTAAGAAAAACTTATGAGGAATCCTTGTATTTATAAATTGTTCAGAGTTAAGGTATTAATATTTAAAGCTCTATGAATTTTATACTAAAAAATAATTTGTGGTGGTGATTTTAACAAATTTGGTAATAATTTTAAAAGTTTACAAAAAAAAATTTTTATTTTTTATTGAAAGAAACAAGTTTATTGTTATATTTACTTACTTTCAGCAGAGCTTTTATTGATAGTATACATATTGTAAATTATTAGTTATACACATACATGTACAGTATATAAAGAGAAAAGGGAATTATAACATTTATAAATTACTTAAAATTAAAATACAAGAGGATAAATGAATAGGAAAATATATAGACTATAGAGATAGAAGAAACCTCTAGAATGCTTGGTTTTTTTGAAGCCAATTAAAAACAGTTATTTCGGGATTAGTTTTATTGTTAGATATTATATATTTTTTTATATTGAACGGCATTGAGTTGAAAATAATAGTTCTTAAATAGTCAATGAATCTCTGGCCCATGTCTTTATTAGTGTAATTTACTAAAATATTATATTATATTATTATATTACGTTCTGGATTTTTATTATACTATTACTAGCTGATCCCGATCAAAAAATTGCGATTGTTCAACTCCTTTTGGATGCAACTCAGCCTGCAAGGTAGGCAATCCATCTACGTCGAATCGCGGACAATATGCGACAAATATATTATCAAGTAGGCAATTTACTAAAATTTTATTTGATGCATTATGCTTGCACCTGATCTGCCCTATTAACCAATGGCAACCAAATAAAAATACCAATACTAATTTATTAATATTTATTTATTTTTTCTATAACCAATAGCAATCATTTATAAGCAAAAATGTCCACTATAAATCTCAAAATCCCAAATTTGAGCATCTCTCCTGGTGGGGATAGGAGGGTGAAAAATACTGTACGACCCATTCTCGTAAATACCAAACATACAAAACAATTTCATAAAAATCAGTCGAGCCGTTACGGAGAACTCCTCGGGAGTTCGTACACTAACACCACAGATTACATGAAACAAAAAATATAAATATAATATAATTATAATATACCTACGTATATTAATTATATTATAGATTGTCGAATTTTACTTCTGAGAATAATATTAATATCTACACGCCGATAAAAAAAACACACAAAAGCAAAAAAGGTTAGGTTGCAGGTACCTCGAAACCTACAGGCCGCCTTGCCGTTTATAGGTATACAATTTACACGTTTATTTTAATTATTTATTAACTTTAAAGGACTAAATTTATGCCTATGACACTCACAAAGAATGTAGCTTTCTATTGGAGACAGCATTTTTGAAATCGGTCCAGTAGTTTGTGAGTTTATTCGTTACAAACAAACAAATCTTTTCCCTCTATAATATTAGTATAGTAGAAGTATATATTACTTACCGATAACTTTTTCGTTTTAAACATTATTGCAATTTTTTGTAGAGTAAATTAACAGGTATACTATATATATAGTACTATAGTACGTCCAAATTCTTTATAATTTAGTTAAGTAGATGCGTCAAAAGTATTTTTATCAAGACTTACATGGTACGAACAATTTTATTTTGCTGGATATTTAATGGCTTGATAGCATTATCATAAGTACTACCCCAAGCTAAAACGTCATACTGAAAAATAACTTGGTATACAGATAATACAGTATAAGCAAAAGGCATAATTTGAAATGGGACAGTATGTCCTGTACTCCTGTGTATAATTGTCCTTAGGCACATATAATTTATTTATTTAATATTTTGATCAAAGTTTAGACCTAAATATCTCGCCCCAAGTATTTTTTTTTTTATTGTAAACTCGTTAGGGCTTATAAGTTATTAGTGATTTGGATTTCTTCAAATTAAAATTGAAAAGTATAAATGTAAAATGCTATAAAGACGGTTTATCAACATTTTAAATTATTAGGTATTTTAGTAAGTATTTGATTTTTCAATAATTTGTTATAGCAAAGTAGATGTCTAGTATGTGTTACTAATGTCCATGATATATCAGAGAATAATAAGCAATTATCGTGTGCATATGTAATTATCGAGCCATCTATTTGTGGGTCACAAATGCTGTTAATATGGACATTATAAACAAAATTGGACCCAACACCTCGGGGAACACTACGTTTAGTTCAAACTACCAAGTTAATCTCCTACAACGCCATTTAACATAACCGTTTTTTTCCATTTTTTAAATACCTAACTCTAAAACCAGTTAATACTTTGATTTCTTATTCCAAAACTTGGTAAAATGTTTAAAGAGAACGTTATAATATGGTCGACATTATCAAATGCTATAACAAAATCTAAAAAAAAGATATAGTTTTAAGACTATGCTTTATCGATATTTTATAATTAGTACATGAACAAGTTATGAGGAACCATGTATTCAATTTTTAAGCATTTTAACTCAAAAATAAAAATTGTATAAATATATTATAAAAACAAAAGTGGAAATTTAAAAATATAATTTTTATTTACATATATAGTAAATGCTAACATGAATATTTAAAGAGAACTTCATTTTATTGATGTATTGCAATATATTGTACTCCCTATATTATATACATACTAAGTATATTATATGAAATTGAAAATTGTTAATATAACTACTCGATTTTTAATTTTTTATATTACTCTAAAAAATCAATTAACTAAAATAATTTTCTATATTAAAACAGTATAATATTATGCGTACAGTGAATATAAAATAATAATTTGTTACCTCACAGGTTACTAGTGTATTATTTTTATAATAATTAAATTCTATGGTTCGGTAATAGGTATGACGTTTTGATACAAACGACAATTTTTATGAATTTTATTACTTATAATTTATAAAAATATATAATGAAAAAATGTTGGTATCTCACGGTTGCTGAGTAAAGAAAATATTTTTAGTGCATGTGTTGAGTGCTGTATCCTGCTGTTCTATCTTTTGTAATTCATTTGGTAATGTATTGGGCTGGGTTTTTTTCTTTTTTAAGCCTGTGATATTAGTAACATATTAATATGGTATATGTGTTTTAAATTATGTAGTCATTTGTTTGTGTCCATTCGACTAAATATATTAACTATACATTTATACCTATATACAGTCGAGTCATGATAACTCGAAATTGAAGGGGGATAACAATTCCTTTCGAGATAATAATATGTTTTATTCGAGGTATCTAACTAATTTGTAGGGGAAGAATTTTCTAGGGGAATAAAAAATCGAGTGTCGAGTTCTCGAGTTATCGCGACTCGACTGTAGTGTGTATAATGACTTGATGTATATATAGGTACGTATTTCACTTAACATATTTCTTTGTATAAACAACCTGTGATCTACTCTAAAAAAGACAATTTTCTGAAAGAAAAAAATGTTATTATTCATTTTAGAGTTTAGATATGACTAAGTTTATAACCGATTAGTAGATGAGTATTCACGATAAACATAATTTGTTTTTATTATTTTACATTTTATGTGAATCGTGTTTCCCAAATATTTGATTTAAAGAAAATTAAAAGATGATGTCACTTTAAAGTTTAGACAATATAATATTATGTTTACTTTTACGAGTTTATACATTGTTGATTGTTCCATGACAGCATGACCCATTAACCCATGTGGTAGTATCTTACAGTTTTACACTGCTGTTATTTGTGTTTGACAGGACTTCTTGAAAATTCGAACAGTTTTACACATTTATTAAGTGACATCAATAACTCACGAAATACGGGTAAACCACATTTAGTAAGATATTAATTGTGATCACCTTTTGTAATATCGGAGCCAATTTAAGTCGATTAATTACAATTGTATCTCAAAATATATTTATTAATATAGCTATAGCCTTTATTAAAACTATATGAATCCAGGTACTTTAGACATTAACTAACAACATTTTCTTAAGAGCTAAAGAAGACTATGACTTAATAATATGTATGTATGGTGATTTTTCTTTACATTTACTGGAATACTATTATTCTATTAGTTACTATATTATGTTTAGGTATGCAGTATGCAATGGAAAATCAATTATCATACATAGGTTACACTTTAAGTACCTATTTCTATAGAATTAGTGCATTACACATTTTCAATGATCACTATATTTATTTTACTCAATCTTGATTTTCCTTTTTATTGTCAAATATTACTGTTGTAGATATTTTGTATGTTTGACGAAAAACTGCCTATATGTTCAAATAATCATTAGTTCAGTCGTAGTACCTATAGATTTTGTCTGTAAAAAATGCACCCCAATATGGTCCAACATAATACGTTTTTACCAAATATTCAATAATATAATTTTGACTTTTACTATGGTCCGAATATCAACTAGACTTAATAAAACAATGAAAAAATAATAAAAATCGTAAACTTTCTCTAAACACGACATCACTTAAATTTATTGATTTCATATAATACATTAAAAATACATAATTTTGTTGACTTATTGTGTGAGTCATTATTTTTTCCACTACAAATATTAATATTATTACGTCATCAAATAAAACTGTTAAACTGAATTTTAGTTTTAAAATTATTATAAAAAGCAATAATAATATTTATATTCTTCAAATTGCAATGCACAATCCATATATGTTTTAATAATTACTTATTTTTTTTTTAGTAAAACTACCTATACGTATTTAGGTACACTATTCATAAATAAATGGGGCTAGTAGAATGATTACAAATTAATTTCATCTTCACATTCCGTATTTTAATTTATAATATACTTATATATTATCATACTTTACTAATTACTACTAATATATGAGTACCCGAGAAATACTCTTCAGAATTTGTAAATTTCTCATTTGTTATATTATATTGATTAGTGATATTATCACTGTGATTACTGGCTCTCAATATTCATCAGTCACGATAACTCAAAGTTTACCAGAACGACAAAACTTAGCATAAATGTTTGTAACAAATAACAATTGAATACCATTAAAGCTTTTTAGAATAGTTTTAATCAAAATAATAAAATAAAGCAAATTTCACTGAATAAAATCCTCGTTATTTATCAAATCTTCAAATAGGCACTAAAGTTTATGTGGCATTTTGTTAGATGGGCCATGTCAAATGACAAAATATATTTAACCATTTTTTTGATTTTATATAATTTTAAAAAAACATCAATGACTATATCTTACTCAAATCAAAATAGTCAATTTATAATAAAATTCTTAAGTTATATTCACATTGATTCAGATACGTTAACCTTTATGCAAACTACTAAAAACCGGCAACAAAAAGAACATTTACCAAACAATAATCTAAATTTTACCAAATAGTGATACATCATACATTAGTGATTTTGCACCAAGGCATAGAAATATATCTACGTATCTGTCGTACATATACTTTATACAAATAATAAAATAATAAGAATTATTTACCAACAGTTTTGTTGAAATATATATTTTATTATGGATCCAAGAATATTTATAATAATGGTACCTATACTATAATACATATTTCACAATTTTATTTTATCAACTGTCAATATTGTATTTATAATTGTAATAACTTTTATAAATGTTTGCAATATGTTTGATACAATGACCAAGAAAACACACACCAAAAATGAACATGGTTGTTTATTTGGTTCAACTATGTATTGGTATATCTATTATTATAACTGCAATGCAATTATTATTGTACTGTCCGACAAGTAACACTGTCGTATTACTTTCTACGTGCCATTATACCGATAAATCTAAACTCGCATAACTAAAACATAATCACTTTATTACTGTTTTGTTCTACTACATCACACGATCGCTGCTGAAGAACCCCTTTCCTTTTAGTTCGGTATATAATAATAATAATATATGCCTTCCCCGCGAAAATATGCTAATCGATAATATAATTGTATCTATATAATAATTATTCGAGGGCGCGGACGTTTAAAAATATAAAAAAAAATTTGTTTTAAATTCGTTCCTTTGAAACAGCACGAACAAAGGACGTTTCGTTTAAATGAAAATTGCCAAGAGACTATCAGGGTCCCAATATAATTACTCGTGATACAACGTTACCCCAACACCACACGCATAATATGCGCAACCACTATAATCTTGCACGTGTTTTAGTGAATATGGGTTCAAAACCATTATATTAAAAGGATAGTCAATGTTAGTTATATTATACTTATATATTTAGTCGGGAACTACAAAATTCTAGTCTCCGAATTACACGCGATTTATTGCAGCTTTTCATCCCATCTGCATCATCGGACAACAGATATTAGGTACCTATATATAATATAATACCAAGTCATAATCTCCATCATGGTATATATAGATAATTGGTTTCAGGTAAACCGTAAATGTAGTACAAGCTAAACATTGAACGTAATATTGTTATGAATGTATATCAAATGATAATATAAACCTAAGGCCATATTGATTGCGTAGTTGCACGTACTAAATTCAACAAGTTCGACAAATTCAAGAGGTTTTAGAAAAATAGGTTATAGAAAAATCAATTATATTATCAACATCAACCCATTGTTAAAACAATGAACGATCTAATTTGAAATTTAAAAAATATTTAATATACTTTTGTTACTTTGAAAGCCATTTTATGTATAAAGATGATTCTCGCTTTGTGCTTATACTCACGGGTCCAATGTGTTCAATTTAAAATTATGTGTTGCAAAAGATAGCCCAAAAATCATCCGGATAAGATAATAGATAATAGATAATTCATTGAAATGTTATCTAGGTAACACTTAATAATAATAATAATATTTATCTAGATAATAGTTAAAATATGACCAAATGTATATGGTTAAAAAACAGATAATTTAAAACTGGAATTAGAATAAATTATCAGTTTTGCTATATTTTAACTATAAACATAATAATATACAGGTATATGTAAATATAAGTTGAAATTTTTACACCAGTCATCGGATTATTCATCGGAGTTAATAGACGATGAACAATATATACTACAAAATAACTTCAGTATAATACAGTAGCCACAGCTTAGAAAATTCAACTACCTACCCACAAAAATAAAAAAATGATATACAAACATAAAATTGAAACATCAATGGAAAGACTGCAGGCTACAAAAAAACGTGGAGTGGGATGAACGGAAGGTTGGTCCAGAAATGGACTAGAGAAGATGGTTTGGCATATATATTTTTTCAATATGTTCCTGAAGGCTGACTGTATCTACAAATAAGAAGATGAAGGAGGAGAACATTTTAAATCTTGTCACAAAAAATTATTTAGATAATTTATCTCAGGTGAACATTTTATTTAAATAAATAAGATAAATATTTTTTCTAGATAATTCAAGCACCGTCAAAATGTTGATGACTCAGTATTAATAATTAGATATCAAATCATGAACTAAAATTGAAAACCTAGAATTCAGTTTAGTTTAGATTATTATTTAATTGGTTTAATCTGATTACATGCAATCAAGAATAAAATATTGTATCAAAATTAATTAGTGAATTTTTACATAACAAGAACAATACATGTAAATAATTTAAAGAAATTATAATATTTAAGGCCATAAAAACAATATTAAGATTTTAGTTAAATGTTCAAAAGCCTTATAAATAGTTCTAATTATTAATTGTACAGTTACATTATATAAAAAAAATGTATTATAATTTATTGATCTCTTCTGTTTTATTACCAACATTGTTTCCCTTTTAGCTTTATTTTAGCAAATAATTATTGCTAAAAATGTAATAAATAAAACCATAACACAATGGGTTTTATTATTTTTATTACATGTACGGATATTTTATTGCACATCATACTTCTAAACTTTATGTAAATAACCCATATTTATTCTTTTTTTTTTTTAATATTTTGTGGTTTTAAATGGTGATGAAAGTTATTGAAACATTTGTTTGTAATATACTAATATATTATATATATATTAATATTTAATGTGTGTAGGATACTATAGGTACATATTTATTTGGAAAATTAAAAATAACATAAAATTGGATTTAAAATTAAATTATTATTTATTATTTATTAAAGTACCTAGGTATTTTAAAGGTTTTTTGCAAAATTATATTGTTAAACCAAGTTCTTAAGTTTTGATTAATTTGATTGAAATAAATGGCAAACTGATAAGTTTGTATTTTCGAAAAACTTTATAACAAGAGTTCTTTCATCAGCTGTAGGACAGTTCAGTTGATAAAGTCTAAAATGAGACTAACGTTTTCAAATTATTATTTAACAAGCTTATTTTTCTACAAAGTTCATGTATACATGACCTATAGGTATAAACTGATAGCATATAGGCTATACTTAGATACTAAGTTTTAACGACAAAAATCTTTGGTAAATAATACAATTTTTATGTATCACACCATAATATTTTATTTTTGTTTTTAATCTACATGGCGTATCTGTTGTTGATTTCTTAAGTTTTCAATATTTATATACATTATAGTACAAAACGCAAATGATTTTTGTAGGTTTTATTTATATACCTAGTATAAATAGGTATTTTATTTTAAATATTACGTCTATGCTTGGATGACTAAATCACAATATATTCAACATAATATGTTTACTGAAAAAATAATTCACATCTTAAATATATTATATAAAGACAACTAAACCAATAATAAGTTGACTTATATCACTATCTATAAATTTGCATAAGCACTTATAAGTGTAAGCTTATATGTAAATATTAAATAATATACAGGCTGTTCAAAAAGTGTGTAAACGCTCATTATACTAATATTAGGACTGATAAATTATAACATTATAATATACCTAATTAATAAGGTGATTAGATATTGTAAATATTGGTGTGTAATATTTTACCTTGGTAATAAATGTGCAACAGTGTTATCTGTTATTGCTATATGGAGATATACAAATACGCAAACAGTAATTAAAATGCTTCCAAATTTTTTGAACAACTAGTATAATATGTACTTTAATATGTGATATATAAATATTTATTGGGATGACTCGAGTACAACTGTACAAGGCATAGACTTCAGTTATTTGAGTTTATCATTCGTATCTTACGATCTTCCGAGTTTTGTTCTAGTAAGTTATATTACAATTTACAATAAAATAAAACAAAAGAATACGTATATTCTTATAAAAGAAACAAAACTTAAAATATCTAAATCTGTAGAGATATATTCTGTTTAAAAGGAATTTTTTCCGAATTTTTAATATCGCTTATTCATAAAATATGCGTGGAGTGTTAAAACAATTACCAATACCCAACTATAATCAGAGACGCTTGCTCTTATATTTAAATACTCTTATATTTAAAGAATTTTATAGTTAAAACAATACGATGCAATATTGTAATACTTAATAAACGGCCAACAATCGATTTTTCTTGAATACATAGGAAAATAAATATACGAGTACCTACTTAATAACATAATGCAGAGATATTATTAATATTTTTAAAATTTTAAATGATTCAGTAGAAGGAAATTCAGAAGGTAGTTCGTTGTTCAGATAATTAATATTAAAATAGGGACCTAAAATATTATGGAAAAAGATTTAGATAAAGAGAATTTAAATTTTATAAAATGGCTTCTAAGCTTCTATTAATTCAAACAACATAACCATGAAATATAAAAAGCATTCATGGAGTGCAGTCTACCCTTCCTTTGCATCCATAAAATTCGCCCTTGCTTAATTATATATTAATGTTGGCTTAAAATACATAAATTTCACTTAAAAGTGTAGCAAACCGATGTTTTACTGAGTGAAATCTGTTGTCATAATAATACTATGCATACAGATTACAAGTAGAGTTGAACAACGATTTTTTTCAAAGGATCATGGGATTTTACTCATTGTTAATAAATAATTTCGTTAACGTAGATTAATAAATTGACAGACCGATTACCAGATTTGGTATATACACCTATAGGTGCATTCCATATTATGTACATTAAAACAATTTTAGTTCTATGGTCTAGGATTAAGTCATTTGATTTATTATTTTTTACACGTCATGCATATTGCCCCGCATTTATGTATTTTAAATAGAGTTCAATTTTTTACATCACGCCTTCATTTTTTCTCTGGTCCTTGTCATGTTTTCAACCAAGATGAACTATATCAGATTATAATATTGACATATTTGCTTTGAGATACTATAGCACAGGTTTTATACATATTTATTTAATGGTATGATTGATTAGATGGACGACGGACGTATTACGTTACGTACTTGAAATGCAATCAAGTAATTTGTTTTCAAATCATTTATAACCTTATTATTTTTAATGTATATTTTTATATTGCTTATCAAATTAATTTATTGAATACAAATTAAGAATAGTACCTTTTCAATGTAGCTAATTTATGCTCCTTAAGCTAAATTATGCTTATTTGAGGGTCAACTTGTTTTGTTCCTTGTAGTTGAGTTAGTTAGTTTTTCTATAGGCAAATTACTCGTGAATGTGCTTTTTTGACATAGAATTCAGGTGTGGTACCTACTTATTTTTACTCCAAAATTGATACATTTTATATATAGATAATCAAGACAATTATAAATTTAGTGATGTATTATCGTATACACTATACATACATCAACAGATGATTTACACTACTAAATGTATTAAGACTATAATAAAGACCAATCAAATTTTTGTCGATAAAATTATTTTGTATTTTTTGTGACTTTCATAGCATAATGATTACTCGAGTAATTTTTTCATCAATATGGATTGTCGGTTTAGTACGTGACTATTATACAGTATGTCCATAAAAATGAAACGGATATAACAGGCAATCATACAATTACAATAATAATATTTTATTCAAACGCTTTGTAGTTAAAATAATGTCTATGTGATTTTTGTTGGATATTGGTAAAATACTTTAATGGTATAACGGATAGCTAATACCTGAGTTTTTTATTGCGTATAAAACGAATTAAATATTTAAATTATAACTATAAATGTTGACTATTATAACACGTTCAACGACTGCGCAGAATTCAGTTCACATTTCAAAGATGTTTTTTTCCTACTAGTAGGAAATCCCATCTACTATTTAATTTTTGTAACTCTGTGTTTTATAAAATCCGTTTGTATCCGAGATAAAATGTGTGTATAATGGACGTATATCAAAACCTCTGCGCAGTTGTTTTATGCAATTTTGGGTACCAATGTTCAACGAGCCAGGTGCATTTTTCATCTGTTCTTTGAATGCGCCCAGGAAAAATAACATCTGGTATACAGATCAACCGGTTCGAAAATGGTACGGAAAGCATTATATTTGTTTTTCTCTTATATGTTTCACAAGTAGTAAACACCATAATATAGGTATAATATCATATTTGTATCGTTATTATTACACATTACAGTAACTTACTTCTATAATATATTTCCTTAACACGATAGTTATTATTAATTATTATCGTTACGTAAAAATCAAGTTATAGCTTAAACATAGGCACTACAAGTCACAGCTATTCCTAATATTATATTCCTAGAGTTATCAAAATCATTTCATTTCAAAAAAATAAAAATGCATAAACGAGGTGCAGCCATTGTAAAAATACTTTTTAAAACATGCATGCATATTTTTTATGTCACTATTGTCATAGATAGGTAATACTCTATGGAAGTAAAATGTAGAGTACCTATGTTCCTTATATACGACAAGAATACAACTGTTTTTTTTTTGTTCTAAGAAAGGCAACATACTCTCATTAAATGTGTTGATGGAGAACCAACGTATTATAATATATTATAATATGTATAGTATATTTTGTATAGTTGAAATGTTAAGTATTATAGTTATTCGAGTGCATGAGATTCTAATCAGGGTAAATAGTATTCGTTGATTAGGATAACTTAAATCGTTAAACGTGATAAATACATATAGGCCCAAATTACCCAAAAATATCAGAGGGCACCAACATTTTTTTAATCTGTATTTTAATTTTTAAAAAATATAGTTATAATGGAAATATTATGGTGGTAGTACTATATAAGTTATACTCACGAAATTCGGGATGCTAGTATTACAATTCAGGGTGCTATGCACGCTTAGCACCCCTGCGATTTGCGCCAATGGTGACTTATTGCAATTTGGTAGATATCAGATATCGCTGGCGATATCAATATAATATACCTTATGTACATTTTGGACATTTTTTGATTATTGATTTATAATAAAATTATAACTATGTAGAATTAAGTTAACTAAGGTTAGATGATTAATTATTTAACTTAACTACACATCAAAAGCTCCTATTTTTAGAATTAAAGTAACAATAATATTAATGCATAAACAACTGGTAGGTAGCAAACATACATATTATAAAACTAAAATTGTATTGTCGTGAAATTCTATTATTTAATAGCGGAGGCTAATGTAAACTGGGCCCTCGGTTACCTTTTTTGTTGTAAACTCGGCCCGGAAATTATAGGTAATAAAATAGGTCGATTGTAAACTCAGCCCAGAAATTTAAAATAATAAAAAAGGTCGGTTGTAAACTCGGCCAGATAATTATTTTGACCATAAAATATAATACTCACGATATAATTTAATCTTCAAATAATAAATAACGTTTCTATATAGTCTATATCTTATAGGAAGAATTTGCTGTTAACGAATGTTATATGTCGGTGCACTGTCTATCGGCGAGTGAATACCTACGCCAAACACATGGCTTATTACTTAAACAAAACAATTTTTTTTGGTGTGTGTTAGTTTTGACACCTCAACCGTGGCACAATTTTTTTAATCGTCGTTTTTGTACCAGTCAAAGTAAAATAATCTTTTCAAAGATTTAAAAATTACAAATTTCTTAAGAATCGTGTCATTTTATAGAGAGGGTAGTTTTAAACGCTTGAAATAATAATATGATAATAATTAATTATCTGTAATATAGTGATTATATTGTACATATAGGTTGCAATTTGTAACCTAGGTTGCTATTCTAATGCTAAATTATAACATTAATCTAATCTTTGTTCTTGTTTGGCTGCCATGGCAATTGTAACTGTCAGAAAAAAATTGGTTAGGAAAATAATGTATCCAGCCCAAAAACATATACCCAATATTATGTTCATTCAAATCTATTCTAATATAGAGAAAAAATTACATTTATATCTATCCAATAGATGTATTCTCGCAAAGTGATTTAAAGAAAATCAAGTGTTATGTAGGTATACCTTCTTATATATTATTATAAAATGCTCGTTCATGATGTTTTCTTCGAATTTTTTTATAAATATTTGATGACCGTGAGTATAGTGAGAACAATAATCAGGCCTGTCGCAGCGGGATATTCAGTATGAATAATAGCACCAATACACAGTGATGGTTACATATTATATGAGTAAATTCACAAATGCACATTGCAGTGCAATTTTATTCGTACTTGTGTATGTATATTGCAGAATTTGGCCCCTTAATAAATAGCAATTTCAGTTTTCCATAATAAGAGAGCACATATACTATTTGTCTGATAAAAACGTTAACCCAAATAAACTCTTCTACCGAGTACCGCATAAAGTAATATTTTTTATGTTTTTGCATTATTCGATTTCGTGCGACGGTGGCCAATAGTACTTTTCTCATTTTTTTTTTTTTTTATAACATTACTGTTGTATGCACGTAGAATGAAAATAATTTAAAAGTACATAGATGTGGTTACGCATACACAATGCACTCCTTTTGTTATTGATTAGTCGATTCATTTCGTTCGGGCTTAATTTTATCAATTTTTTTTTTCTAAAACATTTTTACGGAACATTGAACTAGAATGATTAGTAGGTATAGGTACAGTATTTTTCGAGTGAACCTGCAAGTATGATAGATCGAGCAATTGTTGTTTTATTTTTTTCCAGACATTCTTGACTTTTTAATAATGTATTATAATTGTACTATTTTATCTTACTCCGGGGCATACTGAAGAGGATTTTACTGGAGGGCCAAAGTTAGTAGTTATGCCAATTTTAAAAATTGATCCTTGGCAACTTGTTTTTGTTACCTATATTGTTGAAGACATTTCACCATTAGTCTGTTAAAATGTTTTTATTATAATATGAGTAATTAAGTTATTATATGAGTAAATTAAAGTTCTAATATTAATTATGAAACAAATACTCATTACCCATTAGATAGGTAGATATAAAAAAAAAGGTGTACAAGTGGTACGGGTATGCTATACAGTATAGGTGTCAAGTGGAGAGTCTCAACAATCCAGTGGTAGCGATCGACTAGTTGATATTTATAGGAATATTGGTCGATCGTATTAAAAATGAATAAATAATAAAAATATCCGTTGATCACGTGCGAAATCATAAAGTTTAAGACTTAAGAACAATTGTACTCTTTATTTATACAAAGTAAAATATTTATTAGCAAAGGAAAATATGAAGAAATAATAAAAGAATATTACTGTGCTGCATGTAATAATAAATAATACACCTAAACAAATAGTGGTCGATCACCAATAGTAGCTGGTATTTAGAATTTTTATTGTAATCCAGTTGTTGAAAAAGGTTGACGACGATGTGTTAAATTAGAATTATTGTTTTGATAAATTTTGTTCAACATTTAAACTTCAAATACTTATAAAAAAAATCATACCGAGGTATGCCAGTGATATTTTTTAATTGGTATATATGAACAATTTATAAGTAACTTCTCATTCAATTTTAAAACTTTTTGACCAAGCAAAACAATTTTTACCTACATTTATAGAAAAAAAAAAAAAAAATTAAATTTAAAGTGTCCATAAATATAGTTCAAAAAGAGTCAAAATATTTTAAAAATCTAATCTAGTATGAAAATGATCATATATACATTTGGTAAAAGTGTCTAGTATCTTAGGTTATTCGTTTTTTATTTACTACAAAATAAAATAAAATTTGTCTTTAACTGCATTCAATGATAGTAAACATGGTCTTGCATAATAATTCCAGTTTTTTCTTAATTTTTCTTTCGTCCACTAGCCAGTAGGGAATATTAATTGTACCTGCATAATAAATAAATTTCCATAGGAGACATCAAGACAATTACGTTTGGTTGGCTAGTACCTTCTAACATTGGAATCCCCCTCATCCTCAACTTTTACTCAATATCAATATCATCATTTTTTTCAAATCAATTTCACATTATGCACATTTATTCAGTTTTTCATAAATTAATGATAAATGGCCTACCAGAAAAATTAATAAAACTCAAAGTTACTAATTTTAATTGTGTGCGTTCATATTGGATTTTTGGATTTTTCATTTAAACAAACATAATAGATATATTCGACATTAATAAATAATAATATAATTAAAATATTTTAAAGAGACAGTTTTGATAATTTTATTTTTCAAATGTAATACGAAATAAAGAATTTACTTTAATTGTAATAAATAGACGGCAGTCTGGGTCGACTCTAGATTCGAGTTGAGTAGAATTATAGATGGATGTATATTTTATACTTACACTCCGGAATCATACGTATTACGTACACAAAATTCTATACAGATTTTGTTTAAAATTTAAAATCTGTTTATAGGTTTTAAGCTATTGTAGTGTTGTAATTAGTTTTACTGACTATTTTGGTAATATTGTTATTTACTAATATTATAATACTAATTAGTAATTACTAAGGAAGAATTCTAAAAATTTACACCGATAACTAAATGTTGATCAAATGATTTTCAACAACCCTCTACTGAACTAATTATTAGACGTACGACGTACCTATACCTACTTATTTCATAAATAATTCTTCAACCCATGGGAGATGAAACTCTGAAAGTACATAATACTGTGAAGGTAGATATTTGATTAATTACTATATCAGCTATAAAATATATTTTACAGAATATCGATTATTTACTATTAATTATTATAATGTATAAGTAGCTAGGTATAATATGTAATTACCTATAAATTAATAACTGTACCTTTCAATTTTAACTAGAATATTATTATAGTTTAAATTTAAAAATATTTAGAAATTAAGTTACAATAGGTTTAATAGTTATAATAGGTACACGTTAATTTATTTTTGTTCTCATTTTCTATACCTTTCTGTAAAAACTTTTTCAGGTAAGTATAGCATAGGAGCAGTGCTCGAATAGTTAGAAAAGTATTTGAATCCATCGATAAATATTGTTTTGCAATCGAGTCTTGTTGATACTTGATATTTTTAAAAAATATCCGGAACAGAGGAGCCCTTTCATTTTGGTTAGTATGTTCTGTAAAAATTGCCAATGATGGCTATTTAAAAATGTTATAGAATTATCAGCAAGAACCAAGAACTAATAACATATTTCAAATATATTATAAATACACATTCCACAATATCATCACATAATATTATATTATACTCGTTGTGCTAATTTGTACAGACGATGTATTTGTGTATTTAAATAATAATAAAATGTTCATTTTTCACACCACAGTGTACCTATATGTATAGGAGCACTTGCTACATCGCCAGTGTTGCAGATAACCAACAAAGTAAAATATGTGTCCCCTCCAGATTTTTTAAATTTGTATATTTTATAAGTACCTATTTGTTGTGTGCAAACAGTTTTTTTCAATTTAATTACCTGCAGTAAGTAGGTATATATTATCGTATTTAATATTATACAATAGGATAATTTACATTAAGATTTAATTATAATCATCAAACTATGTGGAGTTAGTGGTAGGTATTAATTATCATGAATCAAGTATCCTTAACTGGAAAGCGTCTTAATTGTAGTATTTGTTTAATACTAGGTGGGTAGTGATAGTTCAAGTAGTAGGTATATTTAAATATTTTAATGAGTATTTTCTATAGTGGTATGTCAAATAGATATATTCAAGATTAATAATCCTGAATTTCATTTAAACAGTTAATACGGCAATAATTTAACGACAATGTTATTATGTTGTTGGTCTTGATATTTATATTTTATTTACTCCTCATTTAACTTTACTTTTGATACATTAAATGTATCATGCATATTTCAAATATAAATAAAAAAGCGGGTAAGTGGACGTCTCTCATCTACTGTACAGTATGTTACAAGTGGGTCACTGTAATGGATGGCATTAAATTTGATTTCAATGATATAATATCACTGTATACGAAAAACGATTCTGAGCAGAGATGGTTTGTCAGCCAAGGATATATTATATTATATTGATATTATTATTATTAAAACGGTAGCCAGTAAGTTGAATTAATATTATTTGTATATAATAGTATACTTTAGAAGTTTCAAGTACCCTGCAAGAGTAGTATTTTTAAATTACAACAAATTGAATTTCGACCAAATTTGAACTTAAAATAACTCTAAAAAACACTGTGTTCATACATTTTTTAGATTTAAGATTACAGAGTTAACTATTTACGAGGCACATTGTTTTACATTTTTAATCCTTAGCTATAAAAGTTGAACATTTTATACATTTCTAATTACTAAATAATTTGTAAATTTTCAATTTTATACATTTAGTCAATATTTGAATTTTAAATGCTTTTATAAATTTATTTTTAATACTTTTAACTTCTATTGTAACTATATATCGGGAAACTTGTATTACATTTTCAAGTTTCTTCTTTCCAACGAATAAAATGTTATTAACAATAATAGAAAAAATAAACTAAACAAATTGGAAATTAGAAATTTCCGTAAACAGCTCAAAACGAGTCAAAACATTTTATCAAGTATAGTAAATGATAAAATACGTATATGGTGTAAATTTCAAGTATCTACTGTTATTAGTTTTTGAATAAAAATAAAATAAGAAAATTCCATGTATAACTTCAAACGCTCTTCAAACGTAATTTGACTTCTCTGTAGTCTTTTTTATGTTAAACGTAGGAAAACTTAAGGGTAATCTTTTATTACATTATCAAAGGTTAGATATAAATAGAACATGTCTTATGCATTTTTAACTTAAAATAATTTGTCAATTTTCGTTATTTTAATTAATTTTATCAACATTTTATCTTCAGTCGCTCATAAAAAATTATTGTGGATTTAACTCAACTTTTTTTTAATTTCCACAAACAACAAGTTTTGAGGAATTTTTTAATACATTTTGAAGGTTTTTGACTGAGCATAAAATATTTTATCGACAATAATTTTAAAATAAAACTAATAAAACTTGAAATTTTCTTATGACTGTAAATAGCTCAAAAAGAGTCCCAATATTTCAAAAGTTTTATTTTATTCATGTATCTAAGTAATTTTTTTAAAAGTTCCTCCAAAAACCAAAATTTTCCGTGTTTCCTTAATTTTCTTTTTGTTTTCCCTAGTGCTTTTGAAAACCACTGGGAATTTAAAATGTTGACTTTCCCAATCATCAACTAGATTCACTTTCCCATAGGAATAGGTACGGAAGTTGAAAATTTAAGCATTATTTGGACTACTTATCGTGTAAACAGACACAAATAAAAAAAAATAATAAAACACACATCATTGTAAGATCAATATATTATATTCATCGCTCTGCTCAGAATCCAAAATAAAGTTTTGTCAATCAATAACCTTTGAAATTACAATATGTAAATATAAGAAATACAAAATTATTACTGAATGAAATTTATATTAAGTACTGTTTATTGTTTAAATCCATCAACGTCGAATGCAGATAACAATTTGTCCACACCGTCTAAGTCGAGTTTTAAATATAATTCATATTACAACAGGTGTTTGAGAATATCTTCTTTTACTTCGTTACGCTCATTCATACCATTATAATATTATCAAATATTTGAATTATTAGAAGCAAAATGACAGTTGACACTTTGACAGAGCTTGAATTACTAATTATGATGGTGTCAATCTTATTTGATTTGAATATTAAGGGGATTGGAAGCGGCGATTTTCTGTCTTTATCTAATACACGTGGAACATAGGATTATAGACGTGTTCTATGTCCAACGTACCGATTAATCTAATGAAGCGATAAGAATTCTGAAAACAGATTTGAATTTGTCGTCAAGTCTACTTGAGATCGACTTTCCCACATTTTTGATATTGTCCCACCAAAATCATAAAAATGATATATTATAAAAAGTACTTAAAAAATTTACAAATTTCAACTTTTGGAGAAGTTTAAATCAAAAAATCAAAAATGTGGGAAAGTCGATCTCAAGTAGACTTGACGACAAATTCAAATCTGTTTTCAGAATTCTTATCGCTTCATTAGATTAATCGGTACGTTGGACATAGAACACGTCTATAATCCTATGTTCCACGTGTGTTAGATAAAGACAGAAAATCGCCGCTTCCAATCCCCTTAAATGAGTGTATTTAATTTTTATATCCATAGAAAATACATTTTAAAAATTAATTTTATACATTTAAATCTATAAAATAACTTTACAGAATTTAGAACAAAACCGCCATATCTTTAATATTTAAATTTCTAAACAAAATGTTTTCTAAAAAGATTAAATAAACTAAACGTAATTACCTATATTATTAGCTTGAAAATGTCTAATAATAATAATAATTCGAATATCAAACTTTTGTTTCATACCATTGACATAATAGTTTATGAAAGTTTTGTATTGTTATACTTATAAGTTAATCATATCAGTATATCACATAATATGTCTGAAAGCAATGATAAATAATCGATCCACGATTTTGAGAAATAGCTGGTTTTAAGTCTACCATATAATAATCAAACGTTTTAGCTATTATATAATAATGAATATAATAATATTGTCTGAACCAAACTTTCAATCTTTGAAGTAGATAGAATATAATGAATGTATTAATTCAACAACGCTGAGTATAACGAGTTAAAAAGTTTATTTAATTTAAAATTTTTAACTTAACTAGGTAGTTACTTTTGGCTTTTCATTAACTTAACTGTTAACTTACTAAATTTCTTTTTTAATTAACGTGAAATTAAAGAAATAATTTTTAATTTTATGAAGTAATTTAAGTTAATTTAATTTGTATTTAATTCTATTAGGCATATTTCACTATTTCAGTCTATTTTGTTTTCATGTTAAAAAACGTTTACCATGAATTGTTTCAAGTTAAAAATGTATATCATTTGAATCTAATTTATATGGAAATACTGTAAAAAGTATAAACACTATAGTCTATAATTTAGTTTTGGGTTGCAAAAAAATTAAGAACACTAGTGTTGTATAAACAAATGAACTTTTTTTACTTAATAAATACATTAACTTCACTGAGTTAACCTATAGTTAAATTAACTTTTAACTTTAAACTTTTTGTTATTGGTGCATATTAACTTGATTTAACTGAGTTAAAAAAAATCATTAAGTGGCCCAGGCTTATTGTATAACTATACATAATATACATATTATATTAATTTCAGGTCATCTATACCTACGGTATATTAAGATTGTGAATTAAATAATTAATGCATAAAATTCAAAATTACAAACTAAAAATACTGAAAATTCTCTGTGTTGTACCTATATACTGTATATAGTTGTAGATTTTGAGTGTACGTCGTCATTAGACATTGAGTATAAAATAGTAAAAATGTTAATGGGTGTGTTGAATTTTAATTGAATGATAAATGTATATGAACATCGGAACATACGATGGAATAGTACTCTGGTCAGATAGACTAAATTTATAACTAGGCATTTTTTATTATATTTTATTTATACTATTAAAAAGTATAACTAGTAATTTATTTTACTAATGAAATAACTAATAAGTTAGTTTGGACTAACTTTAAAATAAAAAAATTGCATATATTATATAACATTATTATTATTTAATTTCATAATATGTGAATATACGATTACTTCCAGTTATTAACTTATTAATCAATACTGTAGAACGGTATCGGTATATGGTTATAGGTTTGAGGAGTAAATATTTTGAAAATAGAATTGTGTATATACAAATAATATCTTTACGTAAAGTTAAAAAGTTTCAATTCTCACCAAATAATATTTTTTGGTCACAACAAAATAACTAAAATTATTATTTATCGTTTAAATCTCAAATTTCATAAAAAAATGAATTTTAAATTTCTAAAAAAAAATTGTGCCTTGTAATACAAAAATTTAAAAAAAAATTATATAATGCATAGAAAATTAAATATATACATCTAGAAAAGTTTTATAAATCTTCAGTCCTTGTAGTTGTTAATTCTTGAATAACAATAAAAAAAAAGAAAATCAATTTGTTGAAAATTGGTTATGCGGAAAAATTCTTCCTTTTCCATTATTTTTTTTTTTTGTTTTTCCAGATTATTTTGAAAAGTAGGTACTGAGAATCTAATCAGATTCAAATTGAAATGCAAAATAAAATCACTCATTATTTTAAAAACAATGCATTCATCGCTCCGCTCAAAATCTTAAAACAACTACCTAAATTGTTAAAATTGTATAATATACATAAATATACAAGAAAATATAAAGAACGAAAACCTGAAAATAGCCAAAGTATTTCGAATCGTTATATCAACCAAGATAAATTATGGTTAAAATGTCAAGTCCCTATAGAGATGAAGAAATTGTGAAATACTGTTAAGTTGATAAAAGTTATAATGACGTATCACCAAAGTTTTGGTCGATCTAGGTATCGAACCAGTCATTTGCGTTTTACTTTTAAGGGGGTTTTCAGTTGTTTTAGAATATTTTTCGAAAACTATGAAAATTATACTCCAAAATTACCAAATATGTATAATTTTAATCTTATAACTAGAAACTTTTGTTATAACATTTTTCCCAATACGATCATTTTAATGGACATAAAAAAATTAAATAAACATACATAACTACATAAAACCTTCAATATATTTCTTAGTATAAGAATCTAAAATAAAATATTAATATATAATATAAAAATTATACCTATATGAATAATATGCTAGTAAGAGTACCAATATATATATATAATATATATACATAAAACAATGAAATTCACTTTAAGAAAAAAAAATTAAAGTTTAACGATGGAAAAACTGATGTTAATTTATAGGTACCTATACTTTATTTATTATTTGATTATTTAATATGATAATTTTATTATTTAATGTTTGTTCTAATAATTATTGATTCCTTCTTTTTTCACAATTAATTCACATTTTTATTCATTCTAAAGTATTTAGGTAAAAGTGCATAACCTGCACGTTATTACTTACAAAATTTATTATGTGGGACGAACTGGTGAGCCATCGTACATCTACTTTGCAATAACTTTTTTTCTTTATATAATAATTAATAGTTTGTAGAGTTTTGATATCTGATTTTAAAACTAAATTTTAAGTTTCTACATTTTTTTAGAAAAATCCTTTCCAGATGACTAATATATGTATATAGATGGATATCTAAAAAATGTAAGAATCATTAGGATTAAGGAAAGAAAGGATAGAACACAATATGTGGCCCCATTTAATACAGTTATATTAATATTACACAAAATCAGATTTCAAGGAAAATCGTTAGGAACCAGGTTAGAAAAGAAAGTGCTGAGTGGTATATACATGCAATGTACCAGTATATAATATTCTAAACGAACAGCTTACACTGCTTGCAGTGAAATTTGTATTTACACGTCTTACCTATAACTCGCAAGTTGTAAGCATTCCATAGTCGAGTACAATATTAATATATTATAATATAATACAACATCGTGTTTGTTCAATGAAAATACATTTTACTTTTTGAAATGTGTAACAAACATTTGTATTCATTTTATACCGCGTAGGCGTACGTACGAATATAATAACAAAATGTATTATTCGACAACGGCAGGAAAATCATCCTACAGCTTCGACGTATTATTGCGTTTAAGGAATAATAAGGAGAGAAATTTATATTTTTTCGTATTGTTATTTGTTTACTATAGTGAGAATCGCAGATGCAGCGTACGTCGTCATATTATTATAATACGAATCATTACAAACGTCCGTTCGGTGCCATCGCCGTCGTCACTCCTCTTCTTCGCCTAAAAGATGAGATGTCCCATATAATACCCACACAAATTATGTGGGTACACGTGGAGAGCGTCCGGCAATAATATTATTATTATTATTATTACTACTACCTGTGCTAGTAAGAAGAGCTAGAAACATAGCAGTAGTTGTAGTTCGTCTCGGTTTCCCGACGGAAAATATTATATCGTTTCGTATCACTCTGTACAACATACGTCCAGCGAGGCATTTGAATTCCAGTCGTTCAACGGGATCCAAATCTATTTCCCCGGCGAATGACTAATGATGTTATTGTGTACCGAAATAGAGACAGATGCGCCGCGGCCGCCTGGAATTCGGGGGGGGGGGGGGGGCGAAGGAACGCGTGCGCATTTTATTGGCTTCGGAGTGCACTTTTTTATATTTATTTTTATATTATTATTATTATTTACATTGGTTGTTTTATTTTTTTTTCCACCTCTGACATTTCGGCCGACTCTGTTTGTTTTGCGAGTCACCTCTGCCGTTGGATTTATTTTTTTATTTTTAAAAACGTACTCACATAACGTGCACGCAGGTACGTATTGACAATACGCGACATCGGGCGGCGTTGTGTGTATATAACATATATACGTGTATAAATCACGGCCATAGACAAGAGTTATCTCCGCGAGTATATACGTGTCGGTCGTAGTGGGCCGCAATCAGTGTGTATAGGTAACGGCGGAGTTGACTGCACCACCTACATACATAAATAATAATAATATTACATATAACTCGGAATATAGAACGCGAGAGTGAAATCATATTCTTCCAAAGTCACCATCAATACAAGTTGTTGTTTTTTTTTATTAACGTTTTGTGGTTCATTGAAAATCCGAAACGATTCACTCCTGCACCACCCCACTGGTAAGGAGTCAGGTCGCGGGTTCTGGACACATTTTTTTTTTACATAATTATTTACTTTATTCAATTTTTTTTCAGTTTTATCAAGGGCCCAAGGGACAATATTATTATTTATTACATAATTACATTTTAGTATCGATATGACTACAAATATTTCATTTGAGCATCTATATTGACTATTATTATAGTCGAATCAACATGAATGAAATATAACACTTACTTTCATATTATAGGTACCTATCTGTTTTATAAATGATTTTTTTTTTATCGATATGATAAAATAATTAAGGTATTGAAAATAGAAATCCTATTGATTGATTATTAGATTAGCCAAAACCGAAATATTTTTAATTGATAAACTTCTCATTATACACAAGTTCCGTTTGTTTTCTAAATAAATTGTTAAACAAATAAAATATAATGACTAAATATGACTGAAATTTCTATAAATATTCAAAATGTCTTATACGAGATATGACATACCTAGTCATAGACCATAGTATTCATCAATGAGTGCCATGAGTCATTACATACCTTTTGTAATGCAACCTTTCTTCCGTAGGTGAAAGGTGTCGAATAGTTCAAAATACCTTTAGGCTATAAGGAAACCATCACAAAACTTACTTATTAGTTATTAGTTATTAAAATACTATAGGAGGTGATGATCATTACTATAGCTATATACAAACTATTTATGAGTACAACAAAGTATAAAAGTTTTTATTAAATAAAACATGAATGTCGCATTGTCACCTATTTATTATTCCTATAAAATCACATTTTTATATTTGTATTTTATGAATACCGCTCTATTGAGGTCGTGTGAGCATACGGAAAATGTCCGTAAACAGCTCAAAAAGAGTCGAATTATTTTCAAAATTGTATGGTTTATTGAAAATGAAAATATGAGAGTCCAGTAAAATTTTCATGCATAAGTAAAAGTAAAAATTTCCCAGTAATTATCAAAAGCACCTTGAAAAAACAAAAGAAAAATCTATTATTAATATTATTTGAATTATTATAAGTATATTTTGATCTATAAAAATCCAATTTTGGACAAGTAATTTATTACCTAGTACCTGGTTCCTAACACTAATAAATATTTTAATTTTTAAGAAATTGTTGTTTTTAGTGACTTAAAATTGTGTAAAAAACCGTTCAAAGTTTATGAAATAATTAGTGTTAAACATTACATTTATTATTTAATATCCAATAAATTGTCATATTATGTAACATTATATATTATCTAGTATAAGTGAGTTATATCACCGGTGACAACTATGCGCTGTATAACCGCTGTGGAAAAAGCTGTAGGTAAAAACGAGTATTACTAGAGAGGAAACGGGAACGACTACGACGTGGAGCAAGACACGGAAAAGAGCCGAAGCCGGTGCCGATGCACGAAACGGTTCAACAAACGAGAGGACAAAAAAATGTCTGCCAGGCGAACGCCAAAAAAAGGCGAGCCTAAACGGAGGATTTGTTCAAAGTGTCCGGCGAACAAAACGGTGTCTAGCTGGACACAAAAGAGCTGTGAACTCAGGACAAAAGCTCACCTTGGCGTATTACACAGGCGTAATAAAGGCGATAGGTGAGGGAGCCAAGACTGCAGCGACGTTTAAAATCCACTGTGGAATTAATAGCCAATGATCTGCAGTAGCTGACAGAAGTTACTTCTGCCCTGCGGTCAGAATTCTAGCCCTGGATCAAAATAAGTGTTTATGTAAAAAGATGATACCTACAAACCTTTCACAAAACTGAACATAATCTATGTTCGGTCTATGTCGGGAACACCGCAACAAAACATTCGCAGTGCAAAGGTCTTCGCCCGACTCCACAGTGTGCGACGACTAGGTCGGACAGAGCTTACTATCACGTCCGTTGCTGCAGTATCTCCACATCCGCCTCTGGTAACCATAATGTCCTGTATACCTGCACCGGTCGTCTCGTGCTCCAGAGGTTTTGCCGACTCGGCATCACCGATTAATTGTGTTTCTAAAGCGTTCGGTATCGAACTCAAATGCTGGGCGTCGAAATCGAGTGGCAGAACAGGTGGCAAAGTCGACGTGAAGGGTAACAGAGAGTCGAAGTCGCTAGCTCTTACAGCAGCAGGTCTCAGTTCTTCACTGTTCGTCGATGATTCGGCCGGTGGCAAATCCGTCAAAACTTGCATCTCGGTGATGGGAGCGACGGACGGAATCGCTTCTGGTGCATCCCCCATGGACTTTGTCTCGAATGCCATGTTTGGCATCGATTTGCTTCGCCTTTGAAAACTCTTGATATCGTCGATTTTCAGGGTTATCGGACGATTTTCAAGCAGATCACTAAATACTTGCGTCATTGAATTGGTTTCGGACAGAGGGGCTTCACCAGCGGATATCGACTGCAGCGAAATGTTAGGCAACGATGCGTATCGCCTGTGAAGCTTCAAACTCTTGACCACACTCTCTTTCAACGCTTTAGGCCGATTTTGCCGGAGGTCTTCAAAAACCTGGATCATGATTTCTGTGGCGGACTGTTTATTAGCATCGGACGAACTCTTCACGGCTTCGTTAGTCGACATAATGTTGATCTGATGTTTATATATTATACAAAACTAAGGTACGTAATATGTTTTGCACTGTATTATAATTAATGTTCGCTGTAACAATTAATATAGATACTCAGAACAGACTGATATACAATTAATACGAATTATAAAACAGCTTCAGTATAAATAATATTATTTACACTGAAGTTGCCCATAGAAACAAGATTATTATAGTTTTTTTGAAAAATGTTCAGTTTGGAAAATTATATTTTGATGAATAGGTTAGGTTTTGTATAAGTGTCGCCAAACTAAAATTAAACTGGTCTAAATATGATGAAAGTTGCAAATTGTGTATAGAAAATAATAATATACAATATCTTATACGTAATTTATACTAAAAAGTTTCAAATCTCAAAAAATTTATATTTTGAAAATGACAATATAATAAACAAAATCATAATAGTATGTTAAAAATTTAATTTCACTAAGTTTAAAACTTCTAATGTCAATAAAAAAGGTGGGCAAGTGGGTGTTGGTCTGCTGTACGGTAGGCTATAAGTGGGTAACAGGTAACAAGTTACTTCCTTCAATTCTTGTTTGAACTTCCTACACTATTGACCGGTCCTCTTCTCCCTGACCGGACCACATATCATTCTACAGATTTTGTTTACAAACATCTTTAGTCTTCGTTGTGTTACACTTATATCATAGTAGTTCATACTTTGGAAAATTGGAACTATATGTTAGAATTGGCCTTATTATTTATGCTTATAGTCTTATTTTTGTTCCCTTCGAAAAGAGTTTAGATTTATAATTTAAAGAACATTGATAGTCGATATAGCAAATAACGTTCCCTCTGCTTTTGTTATTCTCGATCTTATTGCTCGGGACCAATTATTTTTTTTACTTATAGTAGTGTACCTATAATATATTAAAACTCTTCGACTTTGAATACATAAATTACAATACTTTGATCGCCTATTAAACACAAAACTATATAAAATACATTTGTTTTAATTTTTAATATCAAAACTAAAATGGATTATTCAATTTCTATAGAAATTAGTTTCTAATCACATTTTTTATACATGGAATAAATAACGAAAGGGGCGCATGTAAACTCCACCGATTGCGACCTTTTTAGACCTTTTTTCATGTAAACTCCACCGGTACGTTTTTTTTACCTGAAAAAAAAAATGTAAACTCCACCGGTACATTTTTTTTACCTGAAAAAAAAATGTAAACTCCACCGATACGTATTTTTGACCTGAAAACACGTATAATTATTAATAATAATTAACAATCATTTTTAAAAAAAATCATATAAAAATCAAATAGCAAAAATAGAAAATTGAAAAATATATAATTATTAATTAACAATAATTTAAAAAAAAAATCATATAAAAATCAAATAGAAAAAAATAGAAAAATCTATAATTATTAACATTACGTTATAGGTAATACGTTCCTACATAATTTATGTACAGATTTATTATTTATATATATTATATTTAGATACTTATATCTTTTTTTACACAATATTAAAATAAATGATATAATAATAATTAATAGTGATCACTAGTTCGTAGTTAAAAAAATGTTAATTAAAATAAATGAATAAAAAAATAATTACTTAAAGAAAATTTAGGTTTTAAAAAAATTTGTTTGGTTTTAAAATTTGGTTTGATAATGTTTAGATGCAGCTTTGAGGGTGTCTAAAATATAATCTGCAAATTGTGTTAATTTGGAGCTTTCGGGCTTTATAGACATTAATTCTATTGCAAAAAAATTAGAAACATCTTCAGAGTCTAAACGATTTTTACGATATTTTAATTTTTAAGTGAGTTATGGGTATGTAAAGTATTCATATTAAGTATTCAACGAAAATTTGCTATGTCGTAGGTGTGTAAGACGGAGACAACACATCCGGGTGAGACGTCCTCTTAAGATGAAGTTTAAGATAAGTCAGTCGAAAGTTGATGTGTATACACTATACATATAGTTTTAATCTGTGGATTTTACCATCGGTGGAGTTTACGTGTTTTCAGGTCAAAAATACGTATCGGTGGAGTTTACATTTTTTTTTCAGGTAAAAAAAATGTATCGGTGGAATTTACATGTTATAAATCCAACCCTAAAATCGACTACCTGTAAATCGGTGGAGTTTACAATCGCCCAACGAAAGATGCCCCTTTACATTTTATTGTAGGTCACTAATATTTAGGTTGGTCATTTTGGTGGGTGGCTTATAGGTGGGCTGTTAATTTAAATTTGAAAGCCATGAATAATAATATTCAAAAATCGTTTATATAGAACTGTGGTGTTCAATTCACTGATAAATAGTAAATTTATTACATTTTGTGTCAAAAAAATGGATTATGATTGTATTGGTTCATAGATATTTAGTGTCAGTATAATCATATAATTTATGTACTTAAGTTTGGTTTAATGTATTTAAATATGTATAAAAACTATTTGAAACCGTGTAGATATTCGATTGAAATGTTTAATAATTTATATTATCGTAAATTTGGTTAATTAATTTTTAGTATAAACTATACCCGTGATTTTGATATAATTTATCAATGGTAGGTATCCAAAAATATTCCAAAGCTATGAAAAATAATGAGTATTATAATTTGCACTGTTGAGTTGTTATTATTATTTTTATTTTTTGCCAATTTCACTTCGAGGGTTAACATAAATTTTTAATCTTCTGTATAACCTATAAGTTATAACCTACGTGTAATATACCCAATATACCCAAACATCGGAATAAGGTTTTTACTGTACTAAAAAGAGATTACAGATAAAAAAATATGGCCATTATCGTCGTAAAACCAATACATATAGATTCTGTTTGGAATCTAAAATGTAGAATGTAAAATCCTAAATAATTACAAAGTTTGTAATGGTATTAAATTTAGTTTACCGTGTTATTCGATAAACCTTATCACTATTATCAGTTATCACTAAAGTGAAGTTAAAATGTATTATGTCGAGTATTAAGAATAAAGCATAGATTTAGCTCCAAACTTATGTATACAAACAATAATTTAAACAATCATTTTCATAACTACCAATATGTGTGATATAATTAAAAAAAAAAAGGTGGGCAAGTGGGTGTCGCTCTGCTGTACAGTAGGTTACAAGTGGGTCACTGTATAATGGATGGTATTAAATTTGAATTCAATGATATAATATCATTGTATAAGAAAAACGATTCTGAGCGGTGACGGTATGTCAGTCTATGTATAAGACATATTATATACATATCTATGGTATTAAACAAAAAATTGAACTATAATAGGTACCTATAATAAATTCCAAATTAATCATATCACAATATCCATTAGATACTTATAACGCGTTATACATCAACAAAAACCGTGATACTATCATAGATATATAATAGTACACTTTAGAAGTTTCAAGTACCCACGAATAGTATTATTCAATCACAACAAAATAACTAAAATCGTAATTCTTGGTTTAAATATGAAATTTTGTCTAAATTTGAAATTAAAATGTCTGTAAAAAATAAGTGTGTTTATATATTTTTTAGATTTTTTGGTTACAGTATGAATTATTTAAGAGAATCTTTGTTTTAAATTTTCAACTCTTAGTTATAAAAACTGAACATTTTATAATTTTTTAATTCCAACGATTGATAATTTTCGAGATTTTGATAAATTTTGTCAAAATTCCAAATTTAAATGCTTATAAAAAAAAATCGTGCCTATGTATTTTTAATATTTTTCAACTGATATTGTAACAATATATCAGGAGCCTTGTATTAAATTTTTACACTTTTTGGCCCAACAGATAAAACTTTATTGATATTTATAGAAAAAAAAACTAAAAAAATTGAAAGCTGTAAATGTCCATTAACAGCTCAAAAAGAGTCAAAATATTTTCAAAATTGTATGGTGTATAGAAAATGCTAATCTAAACATTCAGTGAAATTTTCATGTATCTACAGTTGTTCGTTTTTGAATTGCAACAAAATAAAGAAATCGCTACATGAGTAATC
This sequence comes from Macrosiphum euphorbiae, assembly GCA_949089665.1. Lineage (NCBI taxonomy): Eukaryota > Metazoa > Arthropoda > Insecta > Hemiptera > Aphididae > Macrosiphum > Macrosiphum euphorbiae. The sequence continues at coordinate 2,435,256 of CARXXK010000003.1, read as the reverse complement.
GAGTGAATATCCAATGTTGTAAAAATTTGAATTTCAAACGCTCATAAAAATTTAACTTGACTGTCCGGTAGAGATTTTTTTATTGATAAAGGTAGATAATCTTATAAGGAATCTTGTGTTTCATTTTCAAATCTTAGATTTAAAAAGAAAAATTTTTACGAATTCTTAACTCAAAATAATTTGCTAATTTTCGTGATTTTTCCAAATTTTGTCAATTTTTGAACTTTAAATGCTTATAAAAAAAAATTGTGACTAAGGATTTTTAATATTTTTCATCTGCCTTTGAAACAACATATTAGGAGCCTTCTATTAAATTTTCAAGCTTTCGCAACCAACAAATAAAATTTTATTGATATTTCTAGAAAAAAAACTAAAAAAAATGAAAAATGAAAATGTCCCTAAACAGTTCAAAATAAATCAAAATATTTTGAAAATGTTATCGTGTTTAGAAAATGCAAATATAAACAACCAGTGAAAATTTCATGTATATACGTTCATTTGTTTTAGAGTTACACCAATAACCAAAATCGATTTTTTGGAAAACCAATTTTGCGTAAAAATTCCCGTTTTTCCTTAATTTTTGTGTTGTTTTTCCCGGCGCTTGTGAAAACTACTGGGAAATTTATACTTTTGACCCCCCAAAGTACCAACTAGATTCACTTTCCTATCAGAAAAGCTACTGATGAAGAAAATCCAAGCACTTTTACTGTCCTAAAACGTGATGACAGACACAAAAATAAAAAAAAAAATAAAAAAAAAAATAAAAAAACACACATCATTGTAAAATCAATACATTCATCGTTTCACTCAGAATCTAAAAATTACGACCTCTTTTTATGTATAATAGTTCTGTTACAAAATAGTTGGCTATTAGTTGGGGTGCATAGGTGCTAAGAACTTCAAAATTGGCAATTGGTGATATTTGTTCGTTAGAATTAGTTATAGAAATCACTATTAAAAATATTGATTTCTATTCATTCAGCCTCTGAAATGAGTTACAGTTGTATACAAATTTATATAATTAAGCCACTTAATATTGTTTTCAGAATTTATGTAATAATATACATTTGTTAAAATTGCTAATATCATATGAATTAAAATTAATAGATTTGTTCTTTGTTTAGTTTAAAAATGATCGTATATACTATCAAAATATTGTTTGGAATATAATATAGGTAATACTTACGTCTTACACATATAATTAGTGAAAATGTAGTCCGACTCTTGAACATTATTATAATTTTATATACAAAAATAGAACTAAAATCGATTTTATTAAAAGTGGGTATGCTATAAATTTCTCTACGTTTTTGTTATTTTTTTTTCTTAAAGTTTGGGGAAACTAATGAAATAATAAAAATATGATTTGTCTAAAGTACCAACTAGATACAATTTTCAATCGATAAATAAGGCTACTTGAAACTTTTGGAGCAGTCTTTTTAGTAGAAAAAATAACGGCAATAAAATAAACATATCATTGTAAAAGAAATATACATTTTTCACTTCGTCGAAAATCTAAAAAAAAAATACAAAAATGTGCCGTAGTTGAGAAAGTAAACCGTGTGACCATTTTTAATAAACTTATTATTGGGTTTCATACTTTAATATTTCAATTTAAAACTACTTTTTTATGCTTGTCGGGTCCGCGGTAACTATATAGTGTTAAACATAATATATTTGTATTTAACATAAATTAACTCTTTTTTTAGATAATACATTTAATTCATATAGCCTTATATTTCCATAAATTAATGTAATTCGTTTAATTTAAAGGGTTTTTTAAAAAAAAAAACTTTTAATTTGATAAAATACTTCTTAGAACTTTAGTCAATTATGAATATTTCCTTCAAATAAAAATCTATGTTTCTTCATTCGGTTTTTATTTTAATTTGCAATTAACATAATTAAACATCCGTTAAATTTCGAATTATTACGTGCAAGTAAAATATCAAGAGTATGCAATGAACAATTTTTTTTTACATCCACGTGAAGGTTATTTTCACGATAAAATAAATATTTTTGAGGTGGTATTATATCTGTAAAAATAAAACGCATAACAGTATAAGGACAATAGATCATTGTATACGTTACTAATAATGTTGCACTTATAGCCTAAAAACTATAATGGCAAGGTCAATCTAGGTACCTAACTACTAGTAACTGGTATATACGTATATTTGCGAGGCTGTAATTAATTTATATTATCATTTTTAATAATCACATGCAATGACAGTATAACACTTTATCCGTAAATACATTGTTGCATTATGTTTAAGTGTATCAGTGTAATGAATAATGAAAAAAATATTAATTTACAAAATGTTGCGTAACCATATACGTCTTGGGCTATTGAAATTTTACTATTATGCACATTGAGACCTAATTTAAAAAAGATACACTCATTTTACTATATTTTATATTCTGTTTTGCCTCGACCTTGATGCTTAGGAAGACTGCAGCATGACGGTCGTTATGTTTATAGTGAAAAGTTCTCGAAATCTAAAATTGATGTACGAAAATGGTAGTTTTCCATATTATGACGACGACGATATTATTATGGTCAGAATTCCACAAAATATTACAATACTCTGTTTATAATTATTATATTATTCCACTGTAATTGGTGGCTGGGTTAAGTCGACAGGCCCTCGAGTTATTATATTATTCCAAGTCGTTATTCTTTTTTACTCGAATATAAAATGTTTTAATCTGATATAATTTATTAATCGGTATTTACGACGGTCGCTTATAGTAGAGTATGGGAGATCCCAATTACACCTACCTGTACAAAGGACCGAATTGATCTTTATAATATTATCGTAATAATATTTTTATTCGGTTTTACTAGCGGAATTTATATGGCTTTAAAAAATATCACAATCATTCTCCATTAACTATTATAATACATTATATACGAGCGCAGTAAAGTGACAAACGGTAATTGCCGCATAAAATCGAGAGGAAAAAATGCTGTCGAAAATCTTTTCCAAAGGTCATTAAATATTTCGTTTGCACTGTTTATTTTTATTTTTAGTACGTCATTTAAATTAAAGTGTAAAATGTCCGAAGGCCCCAAATTTTCTATACGTCAGCTATGGGGTACACATAATATGACGTAATCAAGTTGCCTTTGTAGTTTGTCAGTATAACAGTATCAACATTATACGTATTACAATTTGTAATATATTATTGTTTCTGAAATAGTTGAAATAATATTATTTCGATCTCACTTGTGGAGCCGAACACTCGTCACAGTGTAAGTAAAAACAATCTTACTATTTTTTGGTAACATTACACTGTACCTCTTATCCTTATCATCATATTGTACAGTCTTATTCCTGTGACCAGTATATTATCATCATAATATATAGGTATGTATTCGATACGGTATATTCACAAATCTCTTCTATATTATATTGGTATACGCCGTACATAATAATATTCTAAAGTTCTAATTTTTATTTCAATATTAACTTTTGAAGCAAGTATAGAGTTTCAATGTTTCATCATAAAAATTCGTCGGCCATGGACGTAGGGTAGGTCCCGTTATATAGCCTTATAGGTTAGGTTACCACAAAGTCATTGTCTCATTTCATCTGGATGTAAGTGGTTATTAGAATAGATAATAAATTATAAATTATGAAAAATTAGTCAATATTTTCAAATTACGTTTTGGATTACAACACGATAATCATACGCCTGTGGTTGGGTGGAGGGAGGAGAGTGCAGGCCGTTATAAGCCACTTCTCGTGTATATTTTAATCTACCCACGAGGCCACGACTACCTATATACCACTGGATATCTGGATGCACTTAAATAATGTATATAACTACGATCATTATAGCTATATATTATTATTAAATAACCGTCTGACTTATCCCGTGTCGTCCACGACGATATACAATGAATGCTTTGCGGTTTTTTATGCACGGATGCTTATAACCGGACTCTGACCAGTGACCAGCTGTAAATGACCTAAACGCGGTAGTAATACCGAAATGGATTTCCGTCATATGGTCAGTATTAAACCCCACAAGTCATGTTTATATCACAGTTTTAAATTCAATTTGAAGTTTGAACTCCGGTTAATAATTAAATAGCTAATACGGTTGAAAGCGAAATTCATTAATCACGATCAATGTCGATATAATATTTTACAACGTGATTTACGGCGTGCTTACCCTCTTTTTCACTTAATAATTCAGTAATTAAAAATCTGATTTTCGGATTTTTTAAATATGTTTAATGATCATATTTTCACATTATCGAGGTTTTTTGTATCTTGTGGATATGCAATATCATCTTATTTTCAAACGAAATCCCCTCTTTTTTATTCAGCGAACAATTTGTCTGAAAATGTTGAAATATAAAAATCAAAATTTGAACGAGTAACTATTATGACTTATTTTTTAACATTGTGTACCTACTAAGGATAATAGGTTTATGATAATGGGTTTGGAAGATATGGGGTTTATGGTGGTTTGAACATTTTAGTAATTATTATTATTTATTCATGTAAATCTATAAACATTTTGAACCTTTATATTGTGCATTTGTCAGACCAATGTTGAAATATGGTTCTGTCCTCTGTGATCTTTCAATCCTGTCAGCTATGACTTCTTATCAATTTAATCGGGTTCAACGTAAGTTTATAAACTGATTGCCCCTTTCATGATAACTCTCCAGTGTTGATACAATGATACATCTATGTATTCTATTGGCGAAAGATATTAAAGCTGAATCTAAAGAACCAAGTTATTTCAAACAACAATTTGAGTTAGTGGACAACAGTGCTACAGTAATAATCGCATTGACCCAGCAATCATTAATATTGATTTCAAAAAATATGTTATCTATGCTTCAACAACTATTTTGGAGGATCACGTTATAATTCAGGGATGATTTCTAATTCTCGTCACTCAACTCATCAAGAAATACAATCCCTATAGGCTTAGAGGAAATAAATAATTTAATATGTTCTATAATTGTAGGTTCGATGAATTAGTGATTTTACCCATAGATGATGTTCTTGAAGTAATATGTTTTCTTCAAATTGTTGCCTACGAAGCTAAACTAATGTTAAATTATTTTGGTACTACGTATGAAGGGGGTACATTTAGTATTATTTAGTATGAATTATTATTATCATGACGAGGCTAAAATTAAACAGAACCGAACTTGCATGTTTTTTTTAAATGTTTATAAATTTATTATGTAATATTAAATTGTAATCAACGTACACACACAACCAACCACCCAAGAAGAAATCGCAGATATTCGAAACTAATTTAATATTTATAGTATAAATATTTTTATGAACAATGTTTATGACTGTAAGATGACTTTGGTGAAATGTCTATTATTACATACCATGTGTGAGAGACAGGTGACACAAGGACAAAGGATAACAAAACAGAATGTGTAAAGTCCTCAGATATTTATGACAGATTTTTGTAAACTCCCCATTGCCATAGTTGATAATTTTTTTTTTTTTTCTTTATTAATATTAATAATACACAATCTGTACCTCAAGGGTACAACAAGAGTATTAGCTAAAATATAAACAAACAAAATAACATGAAAAGCTTGATAAAAGCAGCCACCCAGTGATGACACTTAAAAAAATAGTTGATAATGACACTGAAAAAAATCAGATAATAATAATATTATCATTATTACGTTTTGAAAATTCTTCCCGAATATAGCTACCTCGATCGTTGTTCCAGTATTGTCTTGTGTTATAAAATGTCAACCCCTCTATAATTTGTTTGCTTGTACGAGCCGAAGTGGAAACTATACTTAATGCAAGTTGAATTCTAATTCCTAACAAACTCAATAGCTTTCTTAGTTGACTGTTAACTGTTAAGTACATTACAATAGAGTTAATAATGCCATTTGTAGTCCTTCCTATTTTGTATGGTACCATTTATCGTCGTCATCATAAAAGTCGTCGCTGTTTCCCTCTCCATATTTATACTACTTAAATAACCTATAATATTGTCCTTCCTGTAAAATAGTAATATTATTTAAATATTACGTCTTGTATTTGGTAAATAACTTATCCTATCACAACAATTATTTATTACGGTGTGGAGGATAATATTATAATATGAATGTGAAAATATTATTCATAATAATATTATATACTAGGGGCTCTGTCTCTGAAACTATTCACTGTAATTCAGTATACACATCAAACACAATTTATTAGGTATTCATTGTGATTTAATTTTTTATAATCGCTTATTCCGAGATAATATCATATTTATTGGAGGCTATCGCTAAAAATACAGCTATCAAATTTATATATTTTATATTTGAATGAACATTATTTAGTTTAAAAAAAAATACAAATATTAATGTATTCATTATTCTTTAGTCATTACAATCCAGTTGGTATTATGAATTCAATTATTTAAGAGAAAAACAATACAAGTATCTAGTTGGTCCTGAATGTACCCTGAATAGTGAATTGTATTTGTTTATAATTTATTAATAATATGAACTTAGTATTCTTTTATAAGCTTCCAATATACTGAATTAATTTTACATGTCCCGGCGATACTTTCACCTAAACCAACAACATATTTTTGATTTGAACATTTCGTTTTTAGTTGTGTTAACAAATATCAACATAATCATATTATTAGTGTATTTAGTGGGTGTGTATTAGTGTATGTTCTTATTCGTGTATTTATAGAGATAATTATGTTTATTAGCATAATATATTTATTTTTAGAGATAAATAATATTTAAAATCTATACTCTCATAACCAGGGAGAAATTTTGATTACATGTTTAAAGTGACGGGAATAACTCAAGTCTCAGTAGTGGCACACTGTCACCCGACCGATTAAATTGGTAAATATTTAGGCCACTGCAGGTCCGTTTGAGACGTCTCTGGGGGTTATCAGGGATTGTGCTGGAGGATAGTCGATTAATAAGTGGGTTGTAATGGGGAGTTAACTATATTTATTAACATAAAGTAACCTATAGACTAAGCTATTTAAATAATATTTCCTGATACGTACGCATAAATTATTTTTATTTTTTAAACCCCTTTAGGTTTCTTTTTGATTTCAGTAAATATTTATGAATCGTTTTGTCACACGAGAATACAAGTTCATTGGATTTTCAGTCGGATTTACACGTGTAAACACTTACCGTAAAAGTATAGTACCTACCTAAATATCTTTGATTTTTCACTAGTAAAGTATAGTAGGTACCTAACTTGTATCATATGTCGATGGCGTGTTTTTTGTTATTGTTTATTCCAGACAAGAAGACCTATCGTACACAAGTACTGTACCGTACGTTTATTGTAAACATACAATAATATTATTATGATGCAGTTTATAAATACTTTTCAGAGGCGAATCCCTTCTCGTCACTACGCAGGACGCCAGTATTATAATACGCGTACATTGTAATGGAAGCACAGTTGAATGACGTGCACATTTCGCGTTCTATAATTGGAATTGGACGACATACCTATTATAATATAGTGTTGTACTGTTGTACCCGTGAATATCACATACATAGAACGGAATGGAATAGCCACATGCTTATACCTAGAGAGTGGAGCAGTGAGCATTATTCGCGTCGCATTGATGACATCCAGCACGCGTGTTCGGGACCATTTATACGAACCGTCCATTGAGTGGTAAATACAGAGAAATTCTTTCACACAAGGACGCCGAAAGTCATTATGTGCACCATAATATCCGTTCTATATATTGCAGCAGTATTCTAATATTGACTGGCGATGATAATATACGGTTAAATAAAATAATCGCGGCGGATATATTATTATCATTAAAAAATGATTCTTCATTGATCGGATTGGGAAATCGGATAAATTGGGAATAGTCAGGTAGATCTATTGCTAGGATCCCCCTCCCCCGAGATTTCAGTGTAAGTTGCGTCACTGCGCTTACAAAATATCAAACAAATATTTTTTTGTTTAAATTGCAGTATTAATTTTTTTGTAAACTATTTAAGACACATGCTTGTTAATGAGGTTATCTGAGTTTTGAACGAGTTATAATTTATAATAATTATGTGCACAATAAACACTCACCCATCCACCGATGGACGAAATGTGTAGGGATGTATATATACACTCATGTATATATAAAGACAACATAGTATTTTGTTTTAATTTTCTTGACGTTGTAGAAAGCTTAGATCATGTACAATATATATGATGTATTATATGCCCTAAGGTTGAAAGATAAAGAATTTCCAATAATAATATAAGTTACAACTCATTTATTGTATTTTTCTTTTACCAAAAAAAAAAAAAATGTTGATTTTATTTTTATGTAAATGTAAATGTAAAATATGCTGTTGTTTGTTTGAATTTCCGATGAAAAACTTGATGTCAAGGGTATAGCTTAAAAAAATGGAAGTTATCAAAGACTGTATAAGCAGGTTTATCGGCGATTGTTTATAAATGTTATAATAATGCACTAGCTATACAGTGTTGTATCTATAATACTTTAAGTGCGATACTCAAAAGGGATACGTTATCCGATACCGTGGAAAATACAGATGACGCTATGGTGCCATTATTCAACTTGTAATAGGTACCTGTACTTTGTTAAAATAAACGTAGCCACGTAACAATATTTTGATGTTTGAGAAACAAAAAGAAAACAAAATCGTTATTATGTCGATCGACGTGCATTATGCGAAATACATTTGCTCCGTCGAACATCTTTCGTATATTATATTATGTTTAGCATGATTGAAACACACGTTTTACGGGTGAAAAATCTAAAATTGGGAAGGTGAAATGGGTTTATTATACGCTACGAGTATATAATTTATTTTATGCGAGAGCAATAATACGTTTCGGATGTTTGCTAAGCGCGTGCTTATCGCGGTAGTATTTTTATTTTTATACAAAAAAAAAATTCTCTGAGAAACTACACAAATGCCTTTCGATACAAATCTAGTTTAAAATAGAGTAGTCGTATTATATTCGTCGTTTGAAAGGAAAAACAAATTGTCTTCATATATGCGTGGTGCTGAATATATACATCACGCATTACATATAGGCGAGCTAGTGTGAAATCGAATATAATAAACATTAAGGGAAAAATATGTTTGGGTAGAAATATTGAATGGAAAAACGTACTATAAACGTAATATTATTTCGTTATAGATTATATAATAATATATATTATTGATGAGTAAAAAATAAAATTGTTTTCAATTAGGTATATACTTATTATTATATTTATCGATTTTAATTCGGCATAAGTGGATTGGTGGATACCCTGCTGCAGCCCTTGAATTCATATTTTTACACGTCCATTTAAGCGAATAATTATTCGTGAAATAGAGGTTTTTTTGTAATTCATTATTTGACTATTATAAACGTGAAAGATGTATAGGTGTAACACAATACTTATATTATTTATTACTTATTAGGTATATATATAAAAAAAAAAATGGTTAAATTTATGACATTTATGAAATTATCTAGGTAGGTTACACGATATCTCGTCTTAACCTTATTTAACCATAATCACTCTTTTTAAAAATGAGATAACTATTTATTAAAACAATAGGTTTATAATGAAAAATGTATAAGTAGGTACCTACGCATTTTATAATTTATAATTTTTTAAATAATTACATTTATGACAAGAACACTTGAATGATAAACCTATAGGCTCCATGGTTAAAATGTAAACAATAACTTTAGAGTTTAGCTTAATCTACCGTTATGATAATATCGATATATATTTTTTTATACTCCTGAGATATTTCACAATATTTTTAAATGTTTAATACCTGTGTATAGTGCTTATATGTATGGTTTACAGAATTTTGTGGATGAGGAAGCTGCAGTATGTAGGTACTCTAACATCCCACAGGGCAAACCCACTTAAGCTCATTTTATATATCATTGCATTGACATAAGAACAAAATAAATTAAATTAAACAAGACATCGTTAGGTAGCCAGGTAGGTAACTATATATATTTTTAATATTTAAAATATATACACATCGTGGTTTACAGAAAATCCTGACCATATAATACGAATAGGTAGGTACATAATATAATCTATGTATTGTTGTTATCATATTATATTTTACGGTTAATCTGGAAGTGAACTGTTATAATTATTCTGTAAAAGTACTTGCGCATAATATTATGTAAAAGGTTAATCACGAGTTTATAGACCAATGCTTGAAAACGCAATCATGCGTAATTGATATATTAATACACACACATAATTCATATTTTGTACGGATACTTTTTTAAAATTTAAAAACGTTGAGCAGACGTTAAACTTCAAACCAATTTATCCGGACACAATATTACTAATGATTAGTTATTTTTATTATATTTATGAGTTTATCGACTAGTATTTAGTATTATATACATACGTAATTATTATATAGCTCTATAGTCTATAGTTATTAATTAATATATTTTTTAAAACTATTATTACTATATATAATATACTGGATTATTATACTGGAACTGACCATCCGAAAATTTAATTTATTATTATTTTTTCACATCATATTTTTAATCATTAAATGTATTTAAATATTGTTGTTCCTTGCGGCCCCACATAACAATATTTTACAAAACACAGGTAGCCGGTAGGTACGCGTATAATAATTACATATTAAATTCAAGTTTAAAGTATAAATTATTATGTAAAATTATTATCGGAGAGCGTTGTTTAAATCTCAGTGGCGGAAGGCAGCTGCGGCTGATGTATAGTTAACAGAAACGTTGTAGTATAGGTATAGATAAACATGCGTTCAATAGGACGAGGGGATATGCTATATTCAAAGCTCTACACCAATATCAATATGTTTAGGTATACCTATTGATAATATATAATGATATAATATACTGTGCGTTGTACGGTAATATTATGTGCGTGCGTGTATAATATTAAACCTACAACTTAACCTAACTATATAGGGTCGTAATAGATGGCATTTTGGAGTGGCGTTTCGAACACGAAATTCGTATATAAGGATATTAATATATTATTTTGGTGATAGGACTGACATCGATGATGATCGCAATCGAGAATCGCGCATCTAATTGGAAACTAATTTCCCGACTGAAATCAGCTCGAAGCGAGGAGACTATATGGGTGAACCTGCACATATTATAACTATTACAATAACCGCCCTCGATGTAGGTAAGTATACACAGTGCAGGATTTGTCATATTATTTTACCCTATAGGGTATATACAAATACTAAACTCAAATACTCAATACACATACACTATTGAGATTTGTTGAAAATGTACGACTCATATACGACAGTCGATAGAGCATATTATTATAAATTCGTTTCCTCTCGAATACAAAAATGTCCTCTTTAACCATGGGAGAGGTCCCATCGGCGTCTTTGACTGAAATTATGATGACTTTGAATCACGTCTGAGTGGGTTGTCTTTGTCAACTATTTTAATTCATTGATTTTTATTTATTTTGTATACCTATTGATTTTAAGATAAACTTGTCGTCCCGCCCGGGTGTTGCCCGTGCCAAAAGTTTAGTTTTTTATAAGTATATTTATGAAAAGTCTGCTAATTATAACAGTTATATAATATGGAACCAATGGCAACCATTTAAATCAACAAAAAAATATGAGTTTATTGTGAGTTGAAAAAAAATGTATGTCTATTTCTAGCTATCATAGTGGTTGAAAAAATAAGCCATAAACACCCTCCAAGTCTCAAGGAATCTATCGATATAATTATATAACTTTTATTGAAAACGGTCTAGAAGTTTTTGAGTCAATCAATTATAAGGACAGGCGGACAAACATCTATTTTTAATTTTTATAAATATAGAAAATATGTGATTTTCATTTTCATTTTCTATACCCTTTCTTATGAACACCACGTATCATTGAAATATAAAATATCTCTGACAGCTTAATATGCTCGTCGGATCTACACCTTCAAAAAAAAAAAAAAAAAATGAATGTGACCATCACTAGATGTACAGGATTCCCGTTCATACATATTTTTTTTTATCATTTTTGTCAGCACCATTTTACTATATATCTGGTATTATTCCTAATTAAATAATCGCTATTAATCAGTCACATTTTTTCGCGTAGTTATGGTATTTGTTGTTTCGTGAAAAATCTGGAGTAAATGGAAATTAAATAATATACATCATCGGTTTTCTTTCGGCTGATTGTTTTTTTATTATATTTTCATTTTAAAGTTGTTTTTTTTATAAATTATTTACACCGAGTGCTGCTGAGTTGATATAGTGATGATGATGATGTATTTTATAAGGGGCGGCCGGTGATTAAATAATTTTAATGAGAATCCAAGCAAACGAGATAAATCTAGCATTTTAAAAGGCGACGGCGCGGCGGTGACCGGAGGCGTCCGAGAAATTATATTGATGCGAATAATTGTTCGTTAAAAATTCGTTTCCGGTCGTTTCGCAACAAAATATGTATTGTGTTGTCGAGGTCAAAACACATTATCTTGTTGTTGGTATGGTATACGATCGTATAATCATATTATAATAGCGGACCAAATTAATAATAATCAGTCACCGCAAGAGAGACACACGCACTACGGGTATTCTTCGAGATCGAAAGGGTTACGGCGGAGGGACTCGTTTATTATTATTATATTATTATGATGTCTTATCGGTTTGCCGCAAGTTTTACAACTATTTCCGCGCCATCAAGGCCATAGTAGCCACCCACAATGCCGACGGCAGCATAATGCGCAGCACAAACCGCTTAAATATGTATAATATACAATATGAGACGTGTCTATACCATATAATAAAATATTGTTTGTCCAACTTACCATTTCAACCGCGGTTCGTAAATCGTTCAAAAACTTTGGTTTACCCGTCAATCGGGATCGGAATGAAAATATACGCTCGTCGCACAGCGAGCCGCAGTGAACCGAAAGAATAATTCACACTCTCGCCATCAACTTTTTCCCAAACTTCCGTAGCCAAAACTTGACGCACAAAACGCAACGTCTTATCTCATATGCACTCTCGTTATTTTATCTATATTTTAACTCAAAAAGCGAAACGTTCACGAGACGTATTCCTCTAACCGACCCTTCCGTTCCCTGCTCAAGTATTGCGTATGCATAAATAATAATAATACATGTATCTGCTATTCGTTATCTGAGAGCATAGCTTTTATGCTTCATAAATCAAAAGTTCGCATATTATATCTTATATCGATAACACTATTATAAAATGATAGTATTGTACGACTGTGTGCTTCGTAATAAACGTAAATGATTGTTTGGTGTGTCGTATTAGTAAAAAACACATGCAATTAAAACGTTCAATCACTTTATGTTATGTCTCTGGTACGAGAACCTATGGAAATATTGTGAGACTTACCTATCCAGTCATAAAGTTATAAATATAAATTCATCTTTTATCATATCCGGGTAAAATATAAATAGAGAAAATTGATTTACACAGTCGTTATTTCATGTACAGATCGTCATTATCTAGATGATTTTATTCGGTTAGGATAATTTATTCAACAGTTTTGTTTTTGTTAATTTTCTACAATTTATAGGCACCAATACGGGTGCAATTGTATTAATAGATATTATATGCCTATATACCTATCATGATTCATGATTAATTGCTGGTAAAGGTACTATTTTAATGACTTGACTTTCATTATACGTATACCTAATAAATGAATTGCGACTTATGAACCGTTATGTAAATAATTACATAATATGTTGAATATTTTTTAATATGTATTATGTTGAATTTTATATTTTAAATATATACAAGGAATGAGCGCCATGAAGATATTCAAAAATGTATTCAATATTTTATCTAGAAAAAAATGATTTTTTCATCTTTATCTGAGTATAATTTAATATTTTTATTTATCTGGGCTCAACACTGACAATTTATTATATTGGTGGTCAGCGTTATCGGTAGATACTCTATAGCCTATTGTATCGTCGACAATAATCGATACCGATATTCGTTTTCGAGGCATCGAATAAATGATAACATTATACTGTTTGGTCGTAAGCAGCTACATATTGAATCCTAGGTTTGCGAATAAAATGTTTATCCAATGAACGTACCTACTACTTTGATGTTTAGTAGAATTGAATCTGTTCTACTCAAATCATAAATTCCAACTATTGGCCTATTAATTATAGCTAAACTTTATTTGGGAAGTATAGGTTAGGTTAGGCATGGGTTCTCTATACTAAAATCGTGCATGAGGCCCTGGTCCGGTGGACCACCCCTACCGTTCTTAATACGGCACTGTTTGAATCCAGAAGGTTAAATTTGCACAAATGTTGACCTAAAAAAATAAGCAAAACATGTTTTACAGTATTCACCATCACATTCAGTAAACAAATATGAAATGTAATATGCACCAAAATTCAAATCGATTATTCTTTCGATAATATGCCTTAAACGTTTCGATGTACATGTACATTGTACATCATATACTGCAGTATACTAATATAGTATATGATATTGAAATAATGAAATATGAGAAGCGCTATAAACGCTGAATATTTCATTTTAGACTCTGAGCGATTATTTCACTATAACCTATTCATACCGTTATATTATATTATGGTATGACAGTATTGACTTTAAAGTTTAAACGTATACCTATACGTATAACAATGGATAAACGAAACACATATTATTTTATATTAATATAATAATTAATAATAGAATAAAATATGTATTGTTTTTGACAAAGTAACATCATGTTACTAATAAAAAAATAAATCACTATATCGTATTATATTATAATTATATTATATTATATAATATTATATTACTATTATATTATAATTTATAATTACGAATTCACTTTAGGTATGGTGCTTTGGAATATAAAATTTAAAATGTATATTGTCATAATAAAAAAAAATGTTTAATAAATATAATGATAGAAAATGGTAAAAAATATATCTTTTATAGAAAATGTTGTTTTGGACAACTTAAAATTATTTAAAAAATATAATATTTTCAATAGTTTTTGAAACATTGAGTGTCTTACACCAAACAGATTACCACATATTATGTTTACTTGATGTATACTTTTATACTATATTTTTTACGTATATATTGGAAAATCCTGCGAGAACCTTAATGAAGCCAACAATTTGAGGATGTAATAAAACTTTGAAGTAAATTTACTGTGAAATTATTCAGATTCATTTATTTTTGGTGTAGACGATGATGATATCCAAATATGTGGTGAATATAATGCATTCTCGTCTGTAAAATGGTCAGTTAAATACTCAGCAAACATTTGAAATTTAATATCGGTTGATACCTAATGTTGACATTAAATTATCAACAAAATATGAGCTTACTTCATTAGGTTAATATAAAAGTATTAATTTAAAAATATTAACCTAATTATAAATTATTACCATTATAAACCATTAGTCTCCTGGTGTTTTAATATTTTATACGTTTTCCAAAATTGTGCGTTTTTGTGTATCAAACATTGGCGTAGAATGAAGAGGGGTGGATATAGCCCCATCTCGTAAATTTTGTTTAGTTACAATTTTAAAATATATAATGATGTGTACCAGAAACACACTAGGATACAGCCACCCCCCTCCCTATATTAATTCTACAAGCTACGTCTATGGACTACCAAGACTGCAAAACTAAAACGACATCCAAAAATATAAATAATTACAGTAGGTATTCCAAGCTTCTGGTAATGTGTTATGAATAGATTTTTGAAATCACATATAATTATTGTAGTTTTTAATATTATATATTAATTAGACTTAGGTATAATTTTGTTATTCAAAATTTATTGTTTGTACCTACGTTTGTCTTGTTTTGTTAGGTAGGTAGGCGAATCAGTAAATATAGTTAATAGTATTAATACTAACCAAATGTAATGATAATAATAATTTGATTATTACAATCGTAAATAAATGTAATAAATCGGATTGAAGATCGGATGACGTCAAATTTTGTAATGATTACCTAATAAGGCGGCGGGTAGTTAGAAATTCAGAAAACTTATTATTGTCATTCGAGTTCGTCGAGACGTCAACGATGGTATACCGATGAAATAATCGAATGATTGATAATAAAACACTCGATAATCGAATACGTCATGCAAGATACTTATTTTGGTGCAAATTACAAACACTAATTTTGACTGCCTACGATGCTAAAAATTACCTACATACTCTAATTTTGGTGCAAATTAAAAACGCTATTTTCAGCTACCTGTGGTGGTGCAAATTACTAACTTCCATTCAGAGAACCTTACCGTGTCACAGGGGCCAAATGTGCAAAAGGCCACAATTGTGATCCTAGAGGTCAGTATGTGACGAAGATATTATAATAATCAGTTAATAAATAGTAATATGAAATCACGGAATACGTATACATTTTTATTTTTAATGGTGAATCGAGTTGAAATCGGAAAGAATTTGTCGATATCGATATTTAAAACTATGTCGTTATTTACGAGCCTTCGTTCACTAGTATTTATATTATAATATTACTATAGCCTTTAGGTGAGTATATGACATAAGTATCCGTTAATTATTATACTATTTCGCTGATCGCGGATAAAAGTTGTGAGGGCAGCTGCAGCTGGGACTATTGACGTGTCAGACTTTGGAGGCTAAAATAAGCTAAAAAAAAGCATCAAAGTTATTCCGATATCACCCCCTCTATGCTACGGAAAACAACTGCAGTAGCAAAAAAAAAAAAACGTTTTAATTAAAATAAAAATTAGAAATAGGTAGGTAGGTAGTGAAAATTATTAAATCACGTCGTCGTCGTATCGTAAAATATTGTAGCAAAGACCGAACGGTGTTCTCGCCGTAAATCACAACACATTTCTTTATTTCGTTACAGCATCGGATATAAATTTCATGGAACGACACGATCTCCGCAAAAATGCTTCTTAGCTAATTATATATTGAGACGCATAATCAGTCTTATATAGATTTTCAACATATTATATTGGTATCAAACAATGTCTGTGCTTAATGTTTCTAGCATATTATAATTTTATGCAGGAGGCATTGATAACATAGTGTTTACTGTAGGTATATCGTACATACCAGATACCATATACTGATATACCTAATAATATGAAATATGATATAGATCCCACACAGCATTTGGGAAATTATAATATTTTGTGAATGTCTTAAAGTGGTTGAATAATGAATATTTGACCAATAATATTTTATAAATATTTTCTTCTTATGGTAAAAAAATATTGTACTATATGATTGTATAAAAATGTTGACTTAATGTTTTTTATAAAGTTTCCGGAAATATATTTTTTGAATAAAATATATGATTAAAATATTTTGTAAATGTTTTTTATAAAATACTTTCAAATATATTATGAACTTTTGGGCCAATGAATATAACTAAAATATTTCCTAATTATTTACTCGACTCTTTAAAATATTTTGACAACTTTATTATTTCCTGAAAATATTTTTACCATAGTTAGGGAATATTTTTATGCTGTATATGGGTACAATTTATAGGTACATATTATTAAATTATATATAAAAACAACATATTACTATAGATATAAGTACGATTTTTATAGGTACAAGTGTACAACGTACAACTGTACAGTGTGCAAGAAACTTACAATAATAATTTATTATTATAGATACGCTGAGTTATTATTATAAGACAAAATAAATGTCCTACGGGCTTCGAACTATAAATATTGTTGGTTATGGATTTAGGACAATTCTATGAGATACCAATTTCAAAATCATGATTCCAGACTTATCGATTTTTTAAATTTATTTACGTATTTATTAATCAAATTACATTAAAAAACAATATTAATTATCAAACGACAAATACACATTAAAAATCGTGAAAGCATCCGTTTTCGATTTGGTAGCATGTGAAGATTTATTATTTTGACCATAAAATATTACGTAAACATCGCGCATGCGGCTACACGTTAAAAATAGAAGCTGCATATTATACGGCTGTAATACGATTGAGAACGTTCGACCTTTTTTAGCGTACGATTGAGATCACTCGAAATGGAACAATGAAATAACCGCTGACCCAATAATACAGTACTATTGAGAACGAAATTAAGTGCAACGTTGCCGAACTTTATTCGAGTCAAAATAAAAATGAAATAAAACATTGAATAAAATAATTAAAAATTATAAATTTTAAAAATGTCATAATTTTTAAAAAAATCTGTATTATTGGTACCTACCAATAATACAAACATTTAAAAATAATTTATATATATTAATATATATAAATTTCCCAGATGTGTTAAATATTTTATTAATCCTTCAGAAGATTTTTTTTGGCAGTAGTTAATATAAGACTGTATTGTTTTTGAAATTTTTTCTTCATCTGCTTTTGATGCCTTTTGAACAGTACCCTGTTGAATAATATTGAGTTTTAAAGACGTTTATTCCTGCCACATAGACAGTGTGTGAGCAGTGCTAAGAGTCATATATATTTATATAGGCTATAGCCATAGTAGATTTTTATATGGCAAAGTTTGGCAACGTTGCGCGGAAAAATAAAAACTGAGCGTTCTCAATCGTAATAGTCAAAAGGGTCTAAAAAAGGTATCGCCAATAATGACCGTTCTCAATCGTATTCCTGCCTATTATACTATATTGTCATACGTACCTATCATACAAAGATTATCTGCGGGCTTACAATTTATTATTGTTCCGACGTTATGATACTGCTTACTATATAATGTTCTACGGAACTATGAATAATACTTGGGTTGGGGAAAGTATTTTTAAATAGTTATTTTTTCTGGTCGTATACACTGGAATGATACCCGGGTCCGGTGAACACTAGCGCTGGACAAAAGTACAAGTAATACGTATGGAGAAAATTGTGTATCATAAAATAATATTGAGAACGATTCCGTTTGGGAGGTCGTAAAACGATATGACTAGGCCACTCGGGAAAGATCTGGAAAGTAATATATTATTTTAATGACATATGGACCCAGAGGCGCAAATCGTCTATAAACATAATATTTAGGATGAATGACCACTAGGTAGTAAATTATTATGTGATCTTATGGTCGTCCGATTAGACTCTAGCTGTTACAGTCTGTATTTTGGATGTTACTCGATTGGTGGCAAACGTAGGAAAAAATTCAAGGGGTGTACATTTTTAAATTTATAGGTCAGGCAATTTATTTTTTAAATTGTTCCCAATATTACGGGTTAAAGGAGGGGGACACTTCACTAGAATAATATATAATGTCGAACAACATCTAAAAGATTGTGATACAAATTCATCAAAATTACACACTTACAAAATATTTGGAGTAATTTTAGACCACAATTTTCAAAAACATCTTTTTCAGTTTGACGAGTGTTGAGGAATGAGTTTTTGTAGATATACTATAAGGTTGCTATTAGTTGTAGATTAAAATAGTTACAGTAGAAATTACTTTTATAATTTTTTTTTTTATATTAGTTGCCATTGGTTAATCGATCAGATGAGTTACGGGCTTGTGATCACAAACTCATAATAGCCAATTAATTGGTAGTTGGTTTTATTAACTAAAATGTTAGTGAAGTTAATTTTTTGTTAATAATAACATACAATTAGATACAAGTATACAACGATGAAACTTGACAATTTAAAAAGAAAAATTTAAGGAAGATATTATAGAGCATGATGCAAGAGAACGAAAACTAGGGTTGTGTAAATTTGCCAACTATAAAATTTGATATCTGAGAAATATTTCGATGCTTCAAATTTTTTCACGAAGGTTGCAACTTGCAATAATTTGTAAACTAGTTGTAAAAAATTGGTACAAATTTGGTGTAGTTATTATGACATGTTGATTGGTGGGGAAACTTCACGCATGTTAGTATGTAAGTATATAAAGTATAATTAAATGCTAAATATTATATTCGTTTGCAGCGATCATTGTTTTGATAACTCATTTTGTATTTTCATACAACGCTTGTACCTATTGAAGGTTTCTGAGTTCTTTCCAATGGTATTGTTATTAAAATATTAGTATTTATATAATTATTCTTAAATCAATAACTAAATAACATAACTATTTATGTAACTATTTTAAAATCTGTTAATATCTTTGGTTGTACATGTAAAATACCTAAATATTAGTCTGTCAATAGGTAATACGGAGTAAAAAAATAACGATTTTCCCTCCACGACACCATTTTTTTTAACATCGTATAATATGATAATATTTTCTATGTGTTTAGGTTTTGAGCGTGGGTATGCAAAATTTACATATATTCGGGCCAACTATTATAATTTTTATTTACTTAGGTTTATTGTACAAACAAACTTAAAATTAATATGATCGCCAATTATAGACAAACTATGATCGATATTCAAATTACCATATTAAAATATTTGATGCGGGCCAATGCATCAATGCCATACACGTACAAGAACATTGTGAGGAAAACGTATAATATGTGTAATTCATTGTGTATAGACGTATAGTGCCTGACTCCTTACAGGAAACGCGTAAAAATCAGGAATTTTAGAATCTGGAATTAAAAACCTGGACAGTAAAATCAGGATTGTAAAGTCTGGCTGATAAAAATTTGGAATTTCAAAATTTGAAATCCTTAATAATATGGACCCGACAAAAGTGGACCGTAAATATCTGGACTGTACATAATATCTGGACCTTACATAATATATGGAATGTAGACATACCTGGACTTTACCAATCTGGACGTATTGCTTTATGAGTGATATGAGTCTTACCCTGTGGGCTGTGACCAACTTGAGGTGGTGTTGCTAGCATTGCATTGTAAGTCGATGGATATTTCCGATATTTTCGTGTTAGCGCAGTGAGCGGTTGGCAACTCGGGCATAACTGTAAATAATTTACGATGTTTTATCACATTGGCGTCACTGCTGGATTACTGGTAAGTGGTATAATATAATGGTATACTCCAAGGTATAAACTTCCTTATCATGTTTGTATCATCCCGTTTTGTCCGGTCCAGATTTCTACAGATTTCAAACTTTGATACTCCAGACTTTTACTGTCCAGATTTTCAAGGTCTAAATCTGGACTGAACAACATACAGTTCAGATTTTTAAGGATTTCAAGTTTTGAAATTCCATATTTTTACCATCCAGATTTGAAACGCCCAGGTTTTTACATTCCAGGTTTATACGCGCTCTCATGTCAACTTGGATGTCCGACTATAATAGTCCTAATTTCTTAAATGACTTTTAATGTCCAGATTTTTACGGTCCACTTTCGTCTGGTCCAGATTTTTACTTATTTCAAGTTTTGAAATTCCAGATTTCTACTGTCCTGTTTTTAAATTCCAGATTTAAACATTCAGGTTGTTGCGGCCTGTGGGTCACCCTTTTAGTTACCAAATATTTTTGTGGTTTTACTTGTTTAATTTTATCTATTAATTGTGGCCATTTTTTTTATTTGTTTACCAATTACATAATATCTAATTTATTGTATTGTATTTTATTTTAAATTTTGTTATGTTATACCGAAGACATAATATGCTAATATAGGTAATATAATATACTGTATAATCTTGTCGATTTTATTATTTCTTAATAAGATATTATTTTCACAATAATTCATCCTGTTTATTTCTTTTCAATCTATTAATTTTACTACTAAAATATATGTATTTAAAGACGCATCTTATATTATATAAGAAACGAGTTTAACGAGTATTATTTTTAATAAAAATAAAAAATCATTATATTTTCACTCGAAACGCAGTACCTATACCTAGGTGCTATAAAATACGCACGATAAAATTATTCAGATAGAACAAAAATAATGAGAATAATATATTATAATATTATTATTATTTTTCACTGCTAAATAAACATATTATTCTTTATGTTATCATATATTACCATTATAATGGTTGACCTCCTATATACTGTTTATTGCATAGACATAATATAGATGGACTGCGCGTTCAGCCCTTATCATGTCAGCAATAATAAACTTATGTAGAAGGTAAATAATCATGGAAAAATGTTTATCTAACAGCTTTCCTCCATGATACGGAAATACGGAACGGCAAGATACGGAATCAATAGTCTTATCAGTTATCACTCTTATTTAAACCAAAATATACCTTGGAATAAAAACAGTAAAAATGTTTTATCCATGCTATTTTACCTTCTCATGTCTTGTTATTATGGCTGAATTTATTGATGGCGAGGGGGGAGGAACGCGCAGTCCATCTATATTATGTCTATGGTTTATTGCAACTATCATTTTTCGTTATCAAAACGAACACGCTTACATTGTAAATAAACTAGTCGGTGTATTATAATACTGTGATATTGACATAACGTGTAAAATTTAATAAAATAATTAAAGTTTGAAACTATAAAATGTGTTATTTTATTTGTTTTTATGGAACATCAAATTGTATATACGTTTAGTTTATTCGCATAATAGGTTGTTTTAAATTGCTTTTATTTTTAAAATCAAATTAAACCTCTTTGATAGTAATTTAATTCGCCGATGGCCCCATAATATATTATAATTATATACCTAGTCAATGTAATTAATAATCGTTTAGTTTACAAGTCACTAGAATATCATTGTACACGATGATTTTGTACCTATACGCGATGTATTTAAACAATTATCTAGTACTCGACTAGTACTCTCAGTACGCCATCGAATAACAACATCTCATTGAGACCATTGTCGCAGTGTAAAGACGATATTATTGCGTTTTGTATCGCAATGGAAAACGGAAAAGTTAACTCGGCGCGGGACCATTGCCACAGACGGCATACGCATAATAGGACTGCGCAGGACCGTAAACAAACGAATGCGCATAGATTAAAATGTCGTCTCGAAATTTCAGGGGAAGGTATGCGAAACGTACGACTGGCTATTGTTGTGCACGGTATGTGCAGCCCGTGTCACCTTAAGATTTAAATCGGTAGAGCACAGTATACCGCGGTACGTGACTTGTTAGCTACAAAATAAATAACTCGGGCGAGCAAATAAAAGCACACAATTTATACACGCGACTGCAATTTAATAATCTCCTTTAAATGTTATATTAAGTATTTAGTTAACCGTTTGTACAGCGGCACGACGACGCGGCGGCGATTATAACGCGCGTTTAAATTACAACGACGACGTACACGTTATAATAATAATATATACATTGCAGAAATAATAATAATAACAATATAATGTTGTGAAATATTACGCGCTAATGACCCGCCATTATTCGAAAGGAAATATTTTGTCATTAGTGGTCTTGCGCCAAACTACTGTTTTTGCTGCGGACGCCTCTTTCCCAGACCCACCCCCACCCCCCTCTGCCAAGTCAATAATAATAATATTATTGTTGTCGAAATTATATTATTAGTGCGATGGCATTATGCATTATCGCATTATATTATTATTGCTATATAATCGTATTTTATTCTATTATTTAAATATTAATATTATAATTAATTATAATTAATATTATTTTATTCTATTATTTAATTTTAATAATAATTATTAATTAAACTCGATCCACCCAAAATAATCACCATCGCGAATTATTATTATTATAACAAATTAAACGTATAAATATTAATTGTTGCTATAATATTATACTCGTATGAATATTGAATCCTGGATATTTGTTTAATGCCTCATTAGCACCGATTAATATCGGATGATTCACTATAGACGTGCTCATCTCATTGTTATAATATCCTTCATCAACATGTTTTGGAATTTTTTCGGTAATCATAAGCCACACCGTATTCTCAGATATTTCGATAATTTTTTATACAATTTAAAGATTAGATATTTTTTGATACAAATTTAATAACAATATCATAACAACCCTTTTTTACTTTTGCAAAAAACTTTGTTAATCATGTTGCGAAGCATCTTAAAATTATAACGATCAGTTTGTAGTCATTAAACTGTTTATACTTATTAAACATTCCTTAAGAAAATGAATGAGACACCAAAAGAAAATTTTTAAATCTACTCTCAATCCAAAAATCGTGCAAAAAAATATGCAAAATTCTCGTACCAACATCCTATAATTTAAAAAAAATCACTTAGAATTCTGACCGACAGTAGTCTGTGGAATACCTATATGCTTGGAGCTTAATCTTTTTTGTTCGACTAGACCGTAAGTTATAACATTCCACAAATTCTCCGTCACACGAATAAATGGCATTAAAAAATCTAGTCTATTGTGTATAATACAACTAAATATAGAAAATTAAAGTATTTATACAACGTATATAATTTACTGTAGGCGTAAACCGTGTAAATTATAACTTTAAAAAATGTTTAGAAAACTGCAACATTGTTAAAAACAATAGTCGTCTTTAAATTTTTATCAAATAATTCGTTACTTTTCATACGTTAAATTCTTTACTATAATATACGTTCTTAACTACGCTTTCTCGGAAGTTGAGTTAACTTTAAATGTATAGAGGTATTAATAGTTTAATAGTTTAACGTTACATGAAAGTAATTTAACGGCTTAAACTGTAATCGTATTATATGCTTGTTGAGAAGTTCTCAGACAAATATGTAATTTATGTGTTTTTTTTTTATTATTATTAAGTTGAGAGGAAAAAAAATATATAATGCTTTTGCGTGATGATATTAATTGCAAAAGATTCGTTGAAAACATTCCCATTGTACTTGAAAATCAGGCAACTACGTTTTCGTGTTTCCGACCATTATTGACAAACAGCTAATACCTACGCCATTAAAGAATCGATTCGAAGCGAGAACGCGTAGTCTTTCGTGATTTCTGTATGAAAAAAAAAATAAAAGAGTACCTCCCGAAGACGATATAATACTGTACGGAGAAAGGTGAGTTATATACAGACTACAGTAACGACGTAAAGAAATATAATACATTTTATTTTTATAATACAATAATAATAATATATAATAAAATACTATTAAATTGTAATATATAATATACAAATATACAATACATAGGCAGTAGGCGAGGCGGCACTGGTGAAACGAAAAACCGTCATTATCCGTGTATTCTCGAGCGTCTGCACCAGCTGTGGAACTCGGCGGGGAAATAATAATAATCCGTACACGACAGAGTCGCATATTATAAATATTATGCATTATGTGGTTTTGCATAAGTATAATAATAATAGTCGTCGCAAATATAATAATTTAAAGCGTTAGCACTCGGTCGTAGAAAATGTGTTTCGTTCGATATACCGCGGAGGTGGTTAGTCCGCGAAAACTATAATATGGGTACAACACACGAGCACTGCAGCTGTCTGCCCTCTATTATAACACTCGGTTACCTATATACATTGCTCAGTGCTCTGTACATATATTACAGAATTCTGTCTGCGGGAGATTGATGATCCAATAGTCTGGTTTCATGCAAACAGAATCCAAAAATGTGTAAAGGGTGTGTACTGCAACAGAGTAATTATATGGGTAATTTAATTATACAGCGTACTCGGTTTTCGCGGACACGCTGTCGTATTGTTAATATGAATACTATTATAGGCATATACATATTATACCTACACACATATTACATCGAACTTATTCGTCTAATTAATATTTATATACATAGTAAAGGTAACGCTGATCATCGGGGTAGGCGTATTGTACAGATCCATTTGACAGGCTACCTACACCAATTTTCTAAGTGCATTTTGGAATAATATATTTCGTTTTTCACACTCGTATATACCAATGCATAGTTATATGAGTTTGAAATATCGTGAAAACAGATTTTTCTACTTTGCTCGTTGTGCTGTACCTGGGTTTTTTGAATTGAGTACCTATGTAAAATATTATTTTTTCTTTAAATCTCCCTCTAAGAATTTTTATAAATGTTTGTATTCCCAAAATATTATTATACCTATAGGTATAATAAAAATGAAAAGCTGTTAATTGGTAACCGCATAAATCGTGAACGGCTGTATCGATTTAAGTCATTTTTTTTTTAATGTTCGTAATATTTCGAATGAAATTTAATAGAAAAATAGTTAGAAAAGATAGCCTAAAAATTGAAAAATTCGGGAAAAACTGGAGCCTTATTTTTCGTTTAATTTTTGTATGTTCTTATTTTTATATTTTTTGCTACAGCGGTTACATAATATAATATAATATAATTAATCGGATATAATAATTTTAACTTATAGTTTTGATATTTGGTCACTATATAAAACTCGTGTTGGTTCATCTGAAGTTAATAGACTCAAAAACCCCTGGACCTTTTGCAATGAAAAGATATATCAATTGATTCCTTGAGGCTTATAACTTATAGGGTGTTTATAGTTTATTTTTTCAATCCCTATACTTAGGTAGGTAGCTAAAAGGGAGCTCACATATTATTTTTTATCAACTCACGAAAAAAGAATATATTTTTGTTTATTCATAGGGTATAATTGCTATAGGTACTTACCATTAGTTACATCATAATTACTATTAAAATTTCAGTGAAATATTATGGTACTTGCATTTTATTACAAATATATTTATAAAAAAAGCCAAAAATCTTTGGAGCTGTCAGCTCCAGGCGGAACTACTATAGTTATATAATATTTAAGCGGTAAACATGTGGTGACATGCCTATTACAGGTGATATTGTATATTTTGAACCTAACATCATAGTGTTATTATTATTATTATAATACATTGACGCGCCTAACACGTCATTTCGATATATTATTATTATGCACAACAGTAAATGAGATTTAGGGTTACTTTCCATGCAGCGACCATTGCGTCGCCGACCTACATCCTATAACGTAATATATTTTGCGCAGAACACTATAAGTTATTCGACCAAAGGTTATAGGTATTCGGTATAGTATAACGTCATACAGTATTTGTTCAGCGAACATAATATATAATATTATTATTATAATGCGTGCACAACAATTATTATTATAAGTTTTAACATGCGCTTTGAAAGCGCAATTGAGCGGCAAAAAGAATAAAAAAAAAAAAAAAAAATTATCGTTTGTACATGACGTTTTAAATACTATAATATAGTATATTATTGTATAAGTATCGCGAGGCATTATAAGAGTTAAATGTGTATAAAATTATGCGTATCGCTAACAGTATATTATGATATGCAAATGGCAAAGGGCAAACGCTCATTAAGCGTGGAAAGCGCTGAACAAAAATAATTCCCCAAAACTTACCGAAATCCGTTAAGGTCAATTAGTTATTAATGCGTTTGAAAATATTATAATACCCATACGTTTGTTATTATAATAACACGGCGGTATAAGTTGTGTGTAATATATTATGCTAATAACAACAATGGTTAACTTTTCAAATTTAAAGCCTAGTTAATGTAATTGGCTTAACATTGCGTATTATGACGTATAATGTTATATTATAGTTGTTACGTGTTATACCTAAATGCGTCACATATTAATATATTAATATAAATTATTCACTGTAATTCTGTGGCCCGCGTATCATCATGCAGTGAGTATAATAATAATAATAATAATAATAATAATATATAATGACGCGAAGGTGCACGTGGCCAAAATAATAACAAACATTTTATATAAAATATAAAATACGACCATTATGCAAAAGGAAGAATATCACTTCGCTCAAAATCTTATTTACTATGTTGATTCTTTTAACTTTCAACAGTAAACACTACCATTATCACAAAGAGTATTAAAGTTTTTGAAATTTTATTTTTACGTACCCAATTTGAATTCATTACAAAACATCATTATTGAAATAAATAATATTTTTATTATGTTTCATCGGTATTGTATTTTAAGTTCTATACATAATATTTTGATGACAAAATACATTATAATTTTCATATTTTTAAGTTGAATATTTTTAAAATGTCGAACGAGTAGTTAATTAGTCTTTAGTAGTCAGTATGCTTGTATTCATTAAATCTTAAACATGCGAAGAAGTGGAACAACATTTTGTGAGGTACTCCACTCTACTGTGCTTATCTATATTTTAGATACTTATATACAGTATGCTTAACCAGTTATATACTTGTTTGAAATTCGATTTATATGTGTAAAAATATAAAAAAACTTATATGATAATAACGAAAAAATTAGGTAAAAATATATTTCTTTCTTTAAATATCTTGTGATGAATTAAAATAATGTAAAATAAATACTTAAAAAACGTTAAAACTTACCAAATTAATGAATAGGTGGCGAAAAATTGATTTTCTTATCGAAATAATCTAACATTTTATTTGTTATTTTATACAAATACATCATTGAATTAGCAATACATAGGTTCCAAATTAAGTTTATTTAAATAGGTAGTATAGTTATTTCCCGTTAGTGTGATATAATTAAAGACAGAAAAGGGAGAACACAACTATAGTTACCTGGGATATGTGTCAAGGTGCGACTATTTTTAGGGGATTTGGGGGAGTTAAACCCTTTGATGGGTTTTTTTTATAAGGAAGAGAAGCAAATTTATTTAATGCTGAAATGCAATAACATATTTTATGATGTTTACTTCACTTACTCATGATTCATAAGTAATAAACCAGGAGGCTGCTTTTATATTTTGAGTAAATACATTGACTAAAAATTGTATGTTAAAATGTGTTTACTTTTATCCTCACCAATTTTTAAATCAAAAATGTAATTTATATTATTATCCACATAATACAACACACGTGTTTTTATGAAATAAAACTGGTTAGTGCAAAAACACATTTAAAAGTTTTCAAGAGTTCAGTTTTTAACTAAAGAAAACAGTGCATGATACAATCTTGAATTATTACGAAAGTTTATATACAACTATTGCTTTATTTTTACACTGGTATAATACAGGTATACTATAAAGTAATACACATTTAAATATAAAATGTACACGCTGTGATAAAAAGTAATATTAATAAAAAAAAAACACAAACATTTTAAAAACTAACCAGACTATGTAGGTATAATATCTGTAATTGTATTTGAAAATATAACATTATCTATTATTATGCTAATGGTAAATATAATATTATATCATGATAACATACTATGTGGCACACTTAATCAAATATACAATAAATTACTTTATAACAATATGGGAAAAATAAAATATGGTATTATGTATATCATAATATTATATTTAGTGTGTCTATATGAAAACACAAATGTAGTTTTGACAAGTAAGTTTAACTAAGTAGGTATACAGTTAATAAATTATTATACTTACCTGCTCTTAAGATTTAACGGTAAAATTATACTATATGGTTTTATCTGCGTATACGTACATAGTAGTATAGCTGCTTTTATTGCTCTTTCGTGGTTTTTCATGGGATTTATGGGGGACTACATGTCAGCTTATAATAATAATTAATTAGTACATATTTTGTAATAATGGCGGCTAAAATAATAGTGACAATATTATGTTTTTGAACAATTTATTATTATTTTACGCACCATTGTACATTGAAATGTGTTTAACTAATAAAAATAATACATTTGTGACAGTGTCAATTAAAATAATTATTTTGACACCGTTGCAATTCGTCTCCGTATCTTGAAAGTAAAAAAAAAAACGAAAAACATTACCATTTTAATGGTACAAACTTCAAACAGACAACGGATTGTGTATGCAAGACGTTTAATGTTTTACTTATGGTATAATTTAAGAGGAATCGCGAAAAGTTTTTATCTACGGTTGAGTAGGGTATGAAAATAATATATAATATACATCATTCGTACAAGTATTACATGCGGTATACCTAAAAATAAAACTTTTATATATATATATTATATAATATGTGTGTTATGAATTATGATATAATAATATTATCCAGTATGTTCGAGAGTGTAACGGTTCAGTGGTCGTAAGTAAATAGAAGTTTATAATAACGAAAATAATATAATCTTAAGGCGTGCGAGACTTGTTTTTGATATGTTTTTCAATAACATGGTATAATTGTACCTATACTACTGAATAAGAAGCAATAACCTACACAATAATAATAATAATAATATAATCGTACTCGATACAATATTGTGTCGGCAACGGATTTATTCATTATATTATTATACGTACCTACCATTAATATGATGAAAATAATATGACGTATTATATAATATATTATTATAAATGATTGTAAATAAATATACATTTAATATTATGCGGACCTACCGTCCTCTCGACACAGATAATTTTAACATTTCAACGTTATAACATTTTAACATTCTTAACACGTATTTGGGATCGTTTTCGAAACGAAAATAAATACTATATTGGCACGGCGAGTAATACGTCATTATAATGTAGCTGTATACATAGGTATTATTATTGTATATTATCATCTGCACTCTTATTCGGTTGTTTCGAACTTTGATTCGGTGGTACACATCCGAACACAGCTACAATAATGTCACATAACATTTTAGGAAACGTTCATCCCATATATAGGTACCCATGTGACCACGTAAGACACCGATCGCTGAATGCTGACTGAATTTAAAATGAAAAGTCCTCCGGATCGGGAAGTCTTGTCGATTTCGGTTGTTAGTAATGACGAATGGTTTACTTCCGGATTTTCTTTTACGTGTTTTCTTTTTGGTACACGGAAAAAAAGTAAAAAAAAAAACCCTTCGGATCCATGTCGGCGCGGCGTCGGTACGTGATAATTTTCAAACTATTGTTGTTATGTACACTCAAACGTTTCTAAAGTTTTCCATTCTGTGTCTAATAATAATTTCAACGTGAAGCCGTGTCTTAAGCTTAACAGTTACACGTAGGTATATATATGTTACGGTAAATGATGTTACATCGGAAATTAACGTTATTCGCCGGTTATTTACGTTATTTACCTACGAATGTGGGAATTATCGTTATTTTCTAGTGAATAACGTTAATAACCGTATGATTTGGGAAATGTTGATTTTATTTTAAAATAATGTCCAACGAGCAATGATAAAGTGATCAGCTAAACTAATTGTGGTACTAATTGGGTAAATCAATAACACTTTATCGGCCACAGATAAGGTGGACACTGGGCCTATACAGTATACAATTACTATACATATTATAACATAGGTATAGCCGTGGAGATTACATTTGAAAATATCATACGTAACGAAAATATACTGGCAGTTGTCACCCAAGTTGAACATGACTTATACAAACTCTGTAAGTTAATTCTTAATGAAAAAATATATTATTAAAATTAAAAATTTTTTAATTATTTTATAGGTACGGAACATGGTTTTCTTAAATATAATTACACACGCCAAGAAATAGCTGCTTGCGAAGAAAATCTATTAGACATGTACAATGTGATAAAATTAGCAGGTGATAGACAGTTGACACTGAGGGAAGCAGCTACCTAGTAATAGTTCGGTTGCGGGCCCTCAAGGGTACCAGCGTTGCCATTGCAAGACTGGTTGTAATAATAAACGTTGTGCCTGCCGTGGGGCTGAAAAATTATGTAATAGTAAATGTCATGGGAGTACAAATTGTAAAAACAAATAAAAAATAATAAAGCAATTTTTCTATTTTTAAAAATACCTATTTTGTAGTAGGTATTTGAGATTCACGTGCATATCTGGTCTATAACAACAATTACCTGTGTATTTGGTCATTAATGTGATTATCCGGTTTATAACGATAATTACCTGTGTATTTGGTAAATAACGTTAATAACCGGTGAATTACGTTAATTTCCATTTAACATCATTTACCGTAACATATAAATATATACAATAATGTATAGGAATATATTATGCGTATTCAAAACTGTATTTGTATTTAATTTTCAGAAATATCTGGCAGTGGAATTATTTTTTACGACTGTGCGAGTGATTTTTAAATAAAAATCCAACTTGTTTTTTTCGACTTCAACTCGCCACGATCTCATATATATTATATCTTTAAAAACATTTTTTTTTCATTGTGCTTGCAATTTTCAGCAATCTTGTCATTTTTGTTAGTACTATAACTTTTAATGATATAATAATAAATTAACAATCTTTGTTACGGAAATAAATTCCAATTATAGTTTTTTTTTTCATATAATATGTATATTGCATATATTATATTATATACGTACATTATCAGAAATTTAAATATAACAATAATAATAATAATACTAAAAATTTGAAAAATAAAAGAAAAAATAGGTATTAATAATATCATATATTTTGCGTAAAAATTCTCGTTTTTCCTTAATGCGTATGTTGTTTTTCCCGCTGCTTTTGAAAACTATTGTGAATTTTATATTTTGACTTCCCGAATGCACCAATTAGATTCACTTTCCCATCGAACAAGATACTGTTGAAGAAAACCGTAGCAGTTTTAGTGACCCAAACAGCAATGATACACACAAAAAAAAAGAAAAATTTAAAAATTTAAAAAAAATACACACATCATTGTAAGATACGGATTGTAACATTATATTCAGAATGGGGTGCTCTATAAATTATCTTTAATTTTGTTTAAACCTTGGATTTGTGTAACTAAATAATATGGATGCCAGATTAGGAGGCATAATCAAAATGTGAATGAATTGATGAGTAGTATATTATTTTTAATTCAGTTTCATCTCTAAAATGTCGACATGTGCGTTTTAAAAAACCTGACGCTGCGTTTTAATCCTAATAAAAAGTTTATGGTCCTTAAAAGTTGAAAGATAGTTTGGAGTCAAATTTTACCCCAACATCGTTACTGTAGAAACTCTTAATACATTTATATAACTCAAAGAATAATTAAATTGTAAGCAGCTAATAGTTTTGAAAATGTTTGCATTATCGGCTAATAATATAATTTTAGAATGAAAAATAGAAAAATAACATCTGAAATATAATTTACAAAAAGGCCAAATAATATTGTGGATAAATGATCTCCTTGGGGAACACCGGAAGTAGGGAAGATTTGTTCAGAAATATAATTTTTATATTTTACAATTTGGGTACGACCAGAAATGAATGAATAAAACCAAGAAATAAGTGGTTCAGTGAATCGATACATTTTAAGTTTATTAATTAATAATTTATGATTAATCCTATCAAAGGATTATTCCATATCGGTATAAATGACATCAGTTTGTGATTGATTTTTAAATGAATCCAAGATTACGTGTTTAATTATACATACATTTGTTATTGTTGATCTATTTTACCTAAATCTGTGTTGGTTATTTGATAATAATTTATTGCAAAAAGGTGTAATATTATTGTTTCCTAGTTTTGAGGATAATTTAGGTATAATATTGACAGTTTAGATATGGTACGATAATTATTTATTAAGCATTTGTTGCCTTTTTGGAAAGTCGGGGTTATGTAATATGGGGATTTCCGTTGTTCTGAAAAAAATAGCTGATAACAATGATTTATTATATAATGAGGTTATAACTGGAGTGAGAATAAATTCTCAGTGTTTTCAAAATACAATTTTCTCGATCATCTTTGATTGGTAATGAAAAGTATATATATGAAACTAAAATATATATTAAAACACTATAATCCTATTCGTCTTGTTTGAATGAAAACATCAATCGCTTGTAAAAATAATAACGTCTATAACATTAAACAAAAAGAGACTAATATAGTTTAATTTTTGTAAGTTCGAAACATGTATGTATATTTTGTCAAATTGCACATTACTTCTTATTTACCTATTCACTTTTATGATCACAATTTTTAATTCGAAAAGCATTTTGTTTTACAAATGAAACTAAAGATGTGAAGAATATGGCTTTTGTAAATTATGAAAAATAAATTTTAATATATAAATAACAAATTGTTTCATTTAAGAGACAAAGGCAGGGTATCTTTTCGAATAATATTAAAAAAAAAATGTTTGTGTATTAAAAGACTTGCGTGGAAAATTAATGCCTTCAAAGACAAAAGGAAATTATCAAAAGAATATAATATCATAGCAAATGCAAATTATTTTTATATTATATATTTAAACACGCTTTTCGTTGTGGGTTAGACATTTCATTAGGATGAAAGAAAACTATAGGTAAGATTAAAATAAATCGTATAATAAGCCATGGAATTTACGTTAGTCGCCGAGCCAATAAATAAAAATAGAAACAAACAATACATACTTGACCTATATGGTAATTAAATATTGATTGTCCTGAATAATATAGACTTAAAAGGCTGGTTTCGTAGATTTACTCTATTTAGACGTTTGTTAAATGACAGGTGTATTATTTGGATAGTTGGCTAACCTCAGGAGTTGACTGGAACAGTAAGAACATCATTGAAAGTAAAATAAAATCACAGTTTGGAAATTTCTTCCCGTACAGTTTTATTACTTATTTATGATTGAAGATTGATATTAAACCCTTCGAAGTCGCCATTAGAAATGTAGAAGTCATAATAATATTATAATTTATGATAATATAAAATGTTGTCTACAAATTTCAATCTCACCAAGGCGACGGCGACGTAGATAGGCAACTAGAGGTACACTATGTTATGTTTGCAGGTATAAGTTTTCCTCTAAGGTGATTATAATTTTATTTTATTACTATAATAGATTGAAAGCAACGCTTTTATAAAATATTTTGTTTTTATCCTTATTAAAAGTTGCTTGGATAGAATATATTATATTATGCAATTATACATAATATAAGTACTTAACATACCTATTATATTTATGTAGGTATATTGTATTCAAATGTTTGTCATCTAAACAAATTTATCTGGCAGTATCTTTGTCGAGGTATATTATAAAATATTATTAAAAATGAAAATTTCTTTCACAATATTATGATCTGCATTTTCCACTTAAGTTAATACAATTTTGTAAATATTTAAATTTGCAGAGACAATATCAAAAGCACATTAAAATTAAATGTCATTCGAGATTGCAAATGTCTATAACAAATAACAATTATATTATTCTTTATTTACGTCATCCAATAGGTTGCGTAGCATTAAATAAGTTTGCAAAAGGAAAGCTTTGTCACCTACAATTTGATTGAACATTTGAATCGCCAGACATTTCAGTTTAACTAACTTGAATGTATTATTTCCAACATATTCGTAAATGTAAGTACACAATTAGAAAATACACCACCATCAGCTTCTTCTTCACAAGAACCTATGTTAACCATAATAAACATAATATAATAAACATTAGATATGGCCTATGGCCATTAAAACAACTGAAATACATTGTTTAATGTTGATGATACTAAAATATGTTTTCAGAATTTTTTTAACTCTATTTGTACTCCTCAAACATGTTTCCCACACAATAGGGAGAATTGTTACCATTTTTAAACAAAATCTCTTACGATATTTCCAAAATTTTTAATATTTGGAGTATAGACATTTGTAATTTATGTGAACATTTTAAAATATGTCGACATACTTTATTCTCGGCGACTGGGTAATACTATTGTATTTTGTCGTCAAGACAGACTACATAACTGCGATATGTTTGCACTCCCCTCGTCAGTCTGTTGCTGTACACATGAAATTTATATTCTTGTCTATTAGTATGAGGTCCATGGTTAAAACTTTAAAATTAAAAATTAAAATAATATGTTCTTAAGAAACGAACATTTATAAAAAAAATATTCATTTGAAAATTAACGATTAAAATTGTTAAATGTTACAACAACATTTGCGGCTTTATTAGAACTACAATCCCAGAAAAAGAATTACTATTTTGTAAATCATTGATTCTATTCATTGAACTGTAACATCCAAGAAGTAAGAAATTAAGAAATTATGTGATTAAGATTTAGACGTATAATACAAGATTTCATTATTATCTCAAATGTACCCTCAACAATTTTCTAACGGTCTCAATATATTATAAAACTATTATTATACAAATCCACTATCTATACATGGTCTACAACTGATTCATATAATTCCGAATTTATGAATGGACCAACTTCATTCCATTCAAACAATATTAACGAATTAGGTATCTACATGGATAGTTCCCACAATACATTAAAGTTTTAAACTATAAAATACATGTAAATGTTAATATTTTGCTAAAGTATTTGATTCTAAAGTTAAAACAATTATGCAAAACTAATTCAATCATATAAAGAAGGCTAAATGCCTAAATGTCTGCATTTTTTTATTTAATAAAATATAAATAAAATAAAAATAAAATGTAAATATCATTAAATTGTTTATTGTATATCAATAACATTTTTAATTTACTTATTGATGAAATAATATGATTTATTAATGAAAATAATGATCTCAATAATTAATAATCTTTCTTCCATTGAAATTGGTTTTTTTTAAATTATTTTGCTATGTGAACACTTTATACTCCATACTCTAACTGCACCATTTTTGTATATGATGTGAATATAGTTTCGTCTTCACGAAATAATTATGGGTAAAGTTGATAA
This sequence comes from Macrosiphum euphorbiae, assembly GCA_949089665.1. Classification (NCBI taxonomy): domain Eukaryota; kingdom Metazoa; phylum Arthropoda; class Insecta; order Hemiptera; family Aphididae; genus Macrosiphum; species Macrosiphum euphorbiae. Next base: position 2,398,897 of record CARXXK010000003.1, on the reverse strand, counting down.
AATTTAACAAAAATAAAATTATCTTTATGAACAGTATGTAAGTACTTACGTTATTTCTATTGTTTTTATTTTTAAACTACTGTATTTTCACTTTAAGTTTTCAGAAAGCAACAACTTTAGTTGTGTATCCATTAGTGGCATATATTTAAAACTATCACTATATTTCCATATTAATAATCTCACAAAAAGTATTAACTTATCATATTATGTGCATCGCGCATGCATCATTCAAGTAGGTAGTCAAGATCCACTAACAGTCTAGGTCATATGAGATGAAAGTAAATGATATTGCTATTATTGATTGTCAACGAACGAGATACGTTCGTATAGAAAAATCCTTATCACTAAAAACAAGGGTGAATGTATTTTTTTTAATAAAAGCATAAAAATATAGTTCAAATGCCTGCATATTATTTTTGTTTCTGTCATTTTGTTTGTATTCGACGTATTGATATAATATAATGTAAATTATTTTTTTTAAAGTCTTGTATTTTTTCTTTGATTTGTTGGTTAGAGTTGTGGAAACATCAAACATTACTGGGGAAATCTTATTTTATTTTTATCAATTTATCTAGAGAAAAAGCAGATACATATTTTGACCTAACCTAACCACGGTCTACAACTGATCGTCTATTTGGTCATTTTTATTGTGTTTTTATAGTAGTAAATATTCATTTTACTTCTATTCATTTTTTTTTTTTTTGCAGTGGAGGGGACGGTATTGGAACGATTGGTTAAAGCACGTTTTTTAAGTTTGGCAAAATTTCAAGTTGGGCACCCTTAGGTGTCTGCCATGCCCGGGTGGGGGATGGATGCATCTCTCTCCAGACACCGTGACTTGCCCGAAGAAAAATGTCGCCCGTGGCCGGGTACGAACCGGCGTCAGTGCGCGTCGCAACCGACGCCTTAGTCAGGTCGGCCACTAGTGTTATATTCATTATAGTTCACGCTAATTTAACATTAACATGTTATCAATACAATAACATTTCGATTGTTGATATGTGAAGGTATAAATGAAGACTACAAAATGGCCATAATTGTTAATAAGAATATAACACTAGAAAACTATTATATTCTGAAAATGCAATAAAATATAATTTATTTAAGATATTTATTATGTTTTGTTTTAGAGTAATGTTTACGTAAATTACACTGCGCCCATCATTATCGGTGTTTTTTTTTTAAAAAAACTATGCAACTAATTAGCATGCCATTAGCATGAATTTGCAAGACTATTTTTAAATATTGTCATTTGTCATGACTCTTATATTTACGAGTTACTTATAATTTATACAAAAGGATGAGGGGCAGGCGTAACGTTACCACACTGAAGTAATGACTTTTTTACAATTTTTTTTTTTACCAAAGATAAGAATGATTTGTTCAATATAAAATTGTTTTTCCTATAACTATGTATGATTATATTTAAAATTAAAAATATGAAGTTAAAATAATTAGGAACATAATATATTTATCTTTTCTTTCCAAAACCTTTAAATCAGTATCTAGGAAATTAGGGGTTTTTCAAGTCAATAAAATCTATAGACTGCTGAATTCGAATAAAGTGTTTTTTAGATATTTTATTATTTATTTTAACTTTCTACTTACTAGAGTTACTTACTAGTTTTTTTTAATAAATTTAAAAAAAATCATCTTTATTTATTTTTAATAATTCTCGTAGTTTTAAGGTTAAAAAATAAAATCTCAGATCTGATTTCTACTATTACGATTACGTTAAATAAAAATAAAAATTCATGGTCTTAATTATATTCGACCATAAAAACTTTGAGAAGTAACTAAAGATCCTACTTATGGGTCCTCTTTACCTATGTACCCTATGTTAAAGATAAAACTGTGGGAATTCAACGTTATTCAGTATTATCTCCAGAGCATACCTTAGTAAGAAATGTGAATTTTTGTGAGACAATTTCATATAACGCTACAGCAAATACCACGAAAATCAAAGTTATTTTGTAAAAAAACAAAAATGTGTTGAGAGAATACGGAGCTTTCTAGGGCTCCATAAACCACCCACGACAAAAGGGGAACACTTTTGTCGCGACCTGTGAGCCGCACCGCGTGATGACCCAAGGGCTAAGTCGGTGGAGCTCACAGGCTTTGAACACGCAACGGCAAGTGAATGCCGAGGATTTATTGAAGGGGAAAATAATATAGAATAATAGAAAAGTTTTAGGGTAATCACGTGGATATATTAAATTGGCATTACAAGGGGAAATTGAAATTTAAACATTATAAAGATTAAGAATAATATAACAATGATCTAGTAATTTTGGCGCACGGCAAATGCAAACAATATAATTTGGTGGCACATGGCATATGCAAACAATATAATTTAACTTTGGTCGCATGCTTTCCCGGCCCGCCGGAGGCGACACACCATATTACTCATGGTGTGTCCTCGCAGGGTTACCGGGAAATCGTGCCGGGAAAGGGGGGACAGGGGAAATAAAAACATATTACGACATTTGGTATTTTGATGTGACGAGCTGCGTGGTTGATGTTGTAAGCTGGAGCAGTTGTGGCCGCCGCCCGGGCCCTCGTGGTTCACTCAGCCCATCATGGTGAGCGATCGCAGGTGTCCCAGTATGTTGACGGTAGTTGAAAACGATTCTCGGGAGTGGGTTGTTTGCCGATCAACTCAGTTGCCTCGTGGTCTGCAGGTCGTTTTACAAAGACGAGTGTATGAAGTCGACCGGGCAGGTGTGGAGACGTTAACCAGGCGTCCAGGCAGGTGAAAGGCCGTAAAAAGAGTGAGTTTGCTGACACGGAAACCCGGCGACGACGGTGGCTTGTTGCCGGCGGCGGAGCTTTTCTTTTCGTTGGTGGGGCAGATCAGTGTCGTCATTGTGTGGGAATGTACAATATGTTTGGGTCGTTCAGGACTGTTCTGCCGGTGCGGTGCCGTCGGACGCGACAAAAGCGCCGACAGCAACGGCGGCCGTGTGTGGCGACATGAGGACACCGTGCACTGCGGGTTTGTGGGGGCCGGGGAACAATAATTACATAATACTGCGGTCATTTCTGCAATAGCGCGCGATAATCGTAATAATTTATCAATAAGGTACGCTCATTAGTGGCAATATGGGTACAGGTATGTTTGTTATTGTAATAATATGAATGCAAAAAATGCTGTGACGTTACAGAACCCCCCCAACAAATTGTTGAAGGTGTCTGCAAGAATACCTGAGAACCATTTGTTGTAGAGTAAGAGGGCAGAATTTTTTGGGAATGACCATAGACTAGCAATTAGAGGGAATTTAACATTTGAATTAGGGACATCATAATAATAATCGAATATATAGGAAAATTGAAAAATACCGGTAGGGAGGGGACCATAAAAATCGACTAATAATTTATCAAGGGGCTTATTTGAGAGAATGGGTTGTAACGGACCGGCAATGCGAGTGGTCTTCGGCTTGCACTTCTGACACAACTCACATGCCTGTACGACACAACGGACGGTTTTATGAAATGAGGGGAAATAACAAATATTTTTTAAAGTATGAGCAGTTTTAAGGGGACCAGTGTGGGCATAATAATAATGGAATAATAATACAACTTGTTTGACCAAGTGGTCAGGAATATAAAGGGACCAATGGGTGTTAGCTTTGGTTGTTCGAATAAATAAAGTGTCTTTTTTCAAAGTATAATATTGCTTCCAGACTGGTGGGTGATTTGATTTTAATTTAATAATGATATTTTTTAAGCGGGGGTCTTTTTGTTGTTCAGATGAGATATTGTTAAATATTGAAATAATGTCGGGAGGAATAGGTGGGGGGAGAGTATAATGTAGAATACTGGGGGAGTCTTTGGGTGGTTGATCGTCGCGACCAAGGGGGTGTCTTGACAGGGTATCTATGGGATTGTCTTTCCCAGGACAGTGAATAATTTTGAGATCAAACTCTTGGAGTGCAAGAGTCCAACGGGTGAGACGGGAGTTTTTTAATTTGCAAGAGAAGAGAAATGTTACAGCTTTATGGTCAGTATATAAATTAATTGGGTGGCCGAGAATATAAATTTTGAATTTCTGACAGGCAAACAGAATACCTAGCAGCTCTAGTTCAGTCACTGTGTAGTTCCTTTCGGCACCACACAGTGACCTACTTGCGAACGACAGGGTATCGCGTTGGCCCGCAGCGTTAATTTGGAAAAGTTCTGCTCCAAGTCCTATGTACGAGGCATCGGTTTGGATACAGAAGGGAATATTAAAATCGGGGTGAGTTAATGATATTTGAAGGGAGAAAGCAGTTTTTATTTTTTGGAAAGCTATTTTATCTTGTTCGGTGAATATCCAGGGGGTGTCTTTACAAATGAGATGAGAAAGGGGGTGTAAGAGAGAAGAATGATTTTGTGAGAATTTACGATAGAAGTTACAGAAGCCGAAAAACGATTGGAGATCTTTTTTATTACGAGGTTCGGGAAAATTTTGAAGGGCGTTAACTTTGTCGGGGTCCATGATCATACCGGTAGGGGATATAAAGTGACCGAGAAATTTAATTTGTTTTTTATTGAAGTGACATTTTTTAAATTTTAGAGTGAGGCCTGCTAGAGAGATTTTGTGAAAAATCCACTCTAGAGTCTCAAGGTGTGTTTCGAAAGAAGGGGAGGATACTAATATGTCGTCGACGTAGGTATGAATGTCATTAGGGGAGGGACAGGGGCTAGTATAATTATTTAGGGCGGCTTCTAATCCTTTCCCAAAGGCTGCATTGGAAATATTTAACCCAAAAGGCACTACACAAAATTGGTAGGACCTTCCGTCGTAGAGGAAACTGGTGTACTGACGAACCGAGGGGTCGAGTGGGATTTGCCAATAGCCAGAGGAAAAATCAAGAGAAGAGAAAAAGGATTTATTATTAAATTTTGCTAGGATATCATCGATTGGGGGGGAAGCGTCTCGAGTGGGGAGAATAATAGTATTTAATTTACGAGCGTCCAAGCACAAACGTAGTGTGCCGTCAGCTTTTATTACAGTAACAAGGGGATTATTGTACGGGGAATCTGATCTTTCGATCACCCCCCACTTAATCATCTTGTCAATTTCTTTTTGTACGGCGGGACGACGAGAGAAGGGTACAGGGTACGGTTTAATTTTATAGGGGTCATGAGGTTTAATATTAAATTTATAAGAGAAGAAAGTGTGAAGGCCGGGTTTGTCTTTGAAAATGTGATCATATTTTTGAAGGAGGGAGGTCATTAATTTGTGTTGAGAATCATTAAGGGGAATGTCATTAAGGGCAATATTTTTTTCTGTTTCGAATGGATAGGTTTGATTTATTAAGTGAGAAGGATCTTCGTACATGGTGAAAGGATCATTAGTGACAATAATATTTTTTAACGAATTAACTAAGCTATTTGGATCATTATCTTGAATTAATTTAAAGGGGATGTTATCTTTGATAGAGGGGAGGGAGATTTCCTTGCTATTGTAGTCTATGGTCACCCCGTTTTCAAGTAACCAGTCGGTACCTAGAATCAAGGGTGTAGACAATTGGGGAACAACTAGAAATATACCGTGTGTTTTATAATTTTGAACATAAAAATTTAAATAGATTTGAGATTTTACTTTAATTGTTTTGTGACTGAGTGCCGTGGTCAAGAGAATGCCTGTGAGGGGAAAGAGGGGAATTGCGTTTGGGTCAGAATTTTGATTTAATATTTTAAAAAGGTCTTCAGAGATAGCAGAGACAGTTGCGCCAGAATCTAAGAGAGCATTGTGAGATTTATTAAAGAGAGTGATGGGAATTTCGGGGCGGTAATTTGGAGGAGGTGTTTGTTCGAAATCGGGGAGAGAAGCTAGTGGGTGGGTGAGTATTGATATATTATGAGGATTGATATTAGAAGAGGACACAGTGCACATCCTCGCGGGCATGGTCAGACCTAGTTTTCCGGAGGAGGGGTAGTGGTAGGGGGAGTTGGGGCGGATTGATTTTGAGAATTATATTGAGGGCGTTGATAGTTATTTTGACGAGGAGAATATCTGTTTTGTTGATTGGGGCCAGAAGAATTGTTAAATGAATTTCGGTTTTGATTTTGATAAGAGGGTGCATTTTGACTATTTTGATTTTGATAAGAGGGTGCATTTTGACTATTTTGATTATTTGGAGGGGAATGAGCTTGCTGAATGTGGGAGAGTTGTTGAACGAGTTCATTAGTGGTGGTGATACGGAGACCTCTGAGGGCAATGGAAATGTTAAAGGTGAAGTGGGAAGTGATCTGATCAACCATCTCGGCCTGATCGATTGGTGGTTGCAAGAACCGGGCCTTGCTGATCCAATCCATCGCGTGCTTCTGCAGAGATGTTGAGTCTCTGTGGAAGTAGGGGCGATAGAGTTCGTTGCGGATCGCGCGCTGTTGATTGGGTGACCAGAACTGATTACGGAACAATACTAAGAAATCTTGATAATTTGTTGGGGGGGGAAGTAGAGTGGTATACCAGAGACGGGCACCTTCGACGAATTTAGACTTTATATAATTAATTTTGACATTATCGGGGACTGGGGGCTGGGTGAGAAAATATTGTTCGGCCTGTTCAATGAACTCCTCAGGGTGAACTGGAATGAGTTGACCATCATAGGGGGGAAGCTTTGCAGAATCGAGGCTAATGCCAGTGCTGTTGGAAAGGGTGGTATTATTTATTGTGGACGTGGTTTGGTTAGGAAATGATATATTGTAATTAGGGGCGGAAAAACTAGAAGTATTTGAAGGGATAGCGGATTGTGTTGGAATAGGATGAGCGACGGTAGTGGAAGTTAAGATACTATTAAAGGAAACTTGAGGCATTGACTGTGAACAGGTTATTGGGGGGGAAACTAGAGGGACAGAATTTTGAAATTTATTTTCCAGAGCAGCTAGCCTGGCACTTTGACCTTCGACAAGGCTGATCCTATCTCCGAGGGCTCTGATGGTGTCACTAAGCGCGCGTTGGGAAACATTTTTGGGATTCTTGGGTCCGCTGTTGTTGTTGGGAATTTTCGTTTTGTATGGCAATGAGATCTTTGTTGACTGAGGATTGAAATTGTGTGAACTTAACGTTGACTTCAGAGTCATTGTCATCGATTCTAAGACATAGTTCATCCAGGCGCGCGTCGAGTTCACCGAACTTCCGGGAGACATTATCGAGCTGAGAGTTGAACGCATCAGACATGTTGGATATTAACTGGGCCAACGACTCTAAAGAGAGGGAGGGGTTTCCTACTAGGGATTGATTTGCATCTTCAGTACCTGACATGGTGATATCAAAATCAGTGGCAGGAAGTATGGGGGAGGGGTAATAATTGGAGGGATTGAACCTATCAGGCTGTTTGGTCCGGCGTTGACCAGCACTATGCATGGATCAGTCACGAATAAACACCAGAGTTTAAGAACCAGCTAGCTTAGTGGGCAGAGCAAAAAAAAAAAAAAAATATTTATAATAATTAAAGTAATAGAATAGGGAAATGTTTTAAAATATTTTATAATGATAATTTTTTTTTTTTTTTTAAAGTAGTTTAATAGTTAACAGAACCTTTTAGGAGATTGAATTAATAAGATAATATAATGATAAATAAAATATCAAGAAACCAAAGTAAAGGTGACTTAATAAAACAATAATAAAATTTTTTTTTTTTTTTTAAATAATATTAATTTAAATAGTGTAATAGTAATAGGGGAAAATATTGGAAAATATTAAATAGTTATATTAAAGTAATTATAAAATGAAAAATTGTTGCTAAACAATAAAGTGGAGAACTGGTCCAAGTATTAAAATAATACTATACAATAAACCTCCTTATGCGTAGCACCAATTCATAAACAAAATAAGAATAGAATAGTAATAATAATAAGTGATAATTAATTTAAGTGTGACCACAGTAACAGTGAAATAATAAAAGTACTAATAAGAGAATATTTAAATAGTGGTACACTAAGCGTACCAGAAAGAGTAATTTAATAATAATAATAAATATGTAATATAGATTGTTATACTACAAGGTAAATAATATAGGGGAAAATCAATTTTAATTTAACAAAATAATAATTAATTATAACAGGTTATACTAAAGGAAATATGATATTTTAATATAAAAGTTGACTAAATGTCCTAAGACAGATAATAATACTAAGTTTAATATGAAGATAATAACTTTGAGATAGTCAAAAAGAAATAGATTTAATTTATAATTTATAATATGTAATATAATGGGGCCCTAAGCAGGACACACTACCTAGCCTTCAAGCTACCTAGCAGCACATCAGTCGTTATATAGTCGTATAGTAAAATTTATATTAAGGGAAACATTTTATAACAAGGGAAACATAATAATACTAATGGTTTTAAATAATAGGGGAAATGGTGAATATTTTAAATAAACTAGTTATGGGGACACAGCTTGCAAGAGAATAATAGTTTTAAATTTTAAAGTTAACAGTTTGAATAATGAGTTTGATTACTTTTACAAGAATGAGTGAATATTTAATATTTTACTAATGTTTTTAATATAATTGTTAATATTTGATTTAATAAGCATTAAGTTTTTTGATATCCTATAATTTACTTTTCTTACAGTATTTGTAGTTGAAAATGAGAATAAAAATGTATTTTGAGTTATAATATAATAATTTTTGTTGTGTACCAAGGTATAATATTTAATTTTCTACATTTGAAATAATAATAATTTTAATAAGCTAATGAGCATAATAACATTGACAATCCGCAGATTTTAATATAATATAATAAATTTGACCATGAGGTTTTTACAAGAATATGAGTTATAATAATATAAAGTTGACCATGTGGTCTGGGGAAAAACAAGAGTTATCGCGCGTTCCTACAGAAATGAACCTAGCAGTGTTATGTGAGGGAGGAAAAAACGGGTCTTAGGGAGCATAATTAAGGGGGGAACAATAGGGGAAAATATAAAAGACATACCAAGGGGAAAAGACGGGTCGTATGCAGTGTCCGGTTCCTAGTCGCCGCAGCTGTCAGGCCAAATCCGTCACTTGTCAAACGCCTCTGCCGCATCCTCAGCCAGCACGCACACACCGAGCAGGAACAATTTCTGAAATAATTACTGGATAACAACTTTTCAGCAGGGGGGACATAAAAAGAGAATAATAATAATGTTACCTTGGTAGGTGTTGCATCATTCTGCATATTAATTTTACAATATATTTTTTTTTCTACCATAGGTAAATGAGAATAATAATATGACTGTAAAGGTAATTTTAATGTAATAATAATATTGAGAGATCTCTTGCAAGAGTATAAAATTTTCGTCATATTAAAATAATTTAATTTAATAAAAATATGGGATTTTTGGGGAGTAGCACGAGTAGGGAGTTTGGGCGGTTCGATTTTAAGAGTTATTAATGTTAAGAAGTGAAAAGTTTTAAAGATGAAAATGGATAATTTATTTTTTGCCATGTGCTTGCCAGAAAGAAAAATTTATATGTTTTAGACCTAACTTTATTTGCCATAGAAAGAAGAGATTTTAATATTTTAAATTTTGATAGCGTGGTTTTTAATTTTAAGAGTGATTTTAGAGAAAAGAGAAAAAAAAAAATATTATTAATTACAAAGGGGATTGGGACATGAGTCCTGTCACGGTCGCCATATGAGAGAATACGGAGCTTTCTAGGGCTCCATAAACCACCCACGACAAAAGGGGAACACTTTTGTCGCGACCTGTGAGCCGCACCGCGTGATGACCCAAGGGCTAAGTCGGTGGAGCTCACAGGCTTTGAACACGCAACGGCAAGTGAATGCCGAGGATTTATTGAAGGGGAAAATAATATAGAATAATAGAAAAGTTTTAGGGTAATCACGTGGATATATTAAATTGGCATTACAAGGGGAAATTGAAATTTAAACATTATAAAGATTAAGAATAATATAACAATGATCTAGTAATTTTGGCGCACGGCAAATGCAAACAATATAATTTGGTGGCACATGGCATATGCAAACAATATAATTTAACTTTGGTCGCATGCTTTCCCGGCCCGCCGGAGGCGACACACCATATTACTCATGGTGTGTCCTCGCAGGGTTACCGGGAAATCGTGCCGGGAAAGGGGGGACAGGGGAAATAAAAACATATTACGACATTTGGTATTTTGATGTGACGAGCTGCGTGGTTGATGTTGTAAGCTGGAGCAGTTGTGGCCGCCGCCCGGGCCCTCGTGGTTCACTCAGCCCATCATGGTGAGCGATCGCAGGTGTCCCAGTATGTTGACGGTAGTTGAAAACGATTCTCGGGAGTGGGTTGTTTGCCGATCAACTCAGTTGCCTCGTGGTCTGCAGGTCGTTTTACAAAGACGAGTGTATGAAGTCGACCGGGCAGGTGTGGAGACGTTAACCAGGCGTCCAGGCAGGTGAAAGGCCGTAAAAAGAGTGAGTTTGCTGACACGGAAACCCGGCGACGACGGTGGCTTGTTGCCGGCGGCGGAGCTTTTCTTTTCGTTGGTGGGGCAGATCAGTGTCGTCATTGTGTGGGAATGTACAATATGTTTGGGTCGTTCAGGACTGTTCTGCCGGTGCGGTGCCGTCGGACGCGACAAAAGCGCCGACAGCAACGGCGGCCGTGTGTGGCGACATGAGGACACCGTGCACTGCGGGTTTGTGGGGGCCGGGGAACAATAATTACATAATACTGCGGTCATTTCTGCAATAGCGCGCGATAATCGTAATAATTTATCAATAAGGTACGCTCATTAGTGGCAATATGGGTACAGGTATGTTTGTTATTGTAATAATATGAATGCAAAAAATGCTGTGACGTTACAGTGTATAAAAAAAAAGATTTCACTTGTGGGGGGGGGGTTAACGTTACGCCGACCTCACTCATGCTTTTTATAAAATAACTCGTAAATAAGGGTAGTGTAAATTTATGCTAATGGCATGCTAATAAGTGACAAAGTTTGTTTTTAAAAAGTTCAGGGTTTGTGTGTGTAGTGGCGAGGGGGGGTTGGGAGGGGCGTTATGGGAATGTACGTTTTGAAATCGGTTAAAAATATACCTATATCAGCTATATCGGTAGATACGTATTTCCAAATCCATAAGACACTTAAATGTGTGTATGTCCGAAATATTAACCTATGGCTGCAATCGTTGCAATGAAGTGGATATTTCGTTGTGCATACGATATGGTACTGATAAAATTTTTGTTGTTCGTCTTTCGATAACTTTTGAAATGTTTCCTATATATATATATGTATATTATATGCTTTAAATAATCATATTATAGTCGTATTGCGTACGACGCATAAATATACGTTTCTGTACAAATCCTATAATAGACTTATAAACCTGTATTTCGTACTTAAACAACAAGCCTAAAGTTATAAGTTACAACACTATAGTTGACAGGCACGTAGCAAGGATTTGTTTTAGGGAGGGTTTTTATTTAATACTTAAATATATAAAATGTGGCGTTACACATTATCCGTGATTGTAGTCGTCAATTATTGCATATTAATAATATAAAATAAGAAACAGGACCATATTTTGTTGACATCAGAATCATGTAGTACTATATATTATATTTTTTTTTCATAAATACAGACGATTTCAACACCCAAAACACCTCCTGGCTAAAAAGGATCAAACCTCGCATTCAAATGACAATTTATGCTATAGGTAAGTATAGGTTAGCCTATTTCACGTGAAAATAAACATTTTATAATTAATATTTCTATATAATATATAAAAAAAATAGTTTGAGTTCAATAGTTTTTTGATTAGTAGTTAATTATATTATTATGACAATACTTGACAATTTTTATTTCAAACATAATTTACTCCGGACATATACGTAAATAGCAATATATGCACACTATTGTACACAAAATATTATATTTATTTTATTGCAGGCGTTTTTTTGTTGGTGCCATGAAGTTCTAAATAATATTATTGAGAAATGTTCTCAAGAAAATCGTATTGATTCGGTAGTGCAAATTTTGTGGTGCCAAGGTTTCATCCATGTTTTAATGAGAATACCAGTAATTATTCTCAATGCATTTATTGTATATATTTGTTAAACAAACACAGTAAATTATTATTTTAAATTTTAATCATAGTAAAGTTCAATAATTACAATTTATCATGGTTTAAAAAAAAAAAATCTATTGTATTTAGCAGAATATTTTAGTATACATTTTGTATTTTTTTTTTTTTTTTTATTATTCTCTAATCTTTTTACATTTTAGTTATTATGAACGTAACATACGTTTTTGAAACTGACAGGTGCGTCAATTAGAGTTTCGCTGAACTTTATTATCAACAAATATTTCATGATTTGTATTGTTTCTAAAATATATTTTTACTCTACTATTTTTAATATTTTCGTTTTTAATTAGTTAATTAAACAAAATATGTAACTTTTGGTAAATATTTAAAATTATTCAGAATTAATTGTTTATAAATAAGATAATGGCCATTCATTCATTCTACGTATTGTGAATGAAAACGAAATGTTTTCGAAACTTCGTAATAATAAGTAATAATGATAATACAAATAATAATGATGGTTATAATTTTGGGATTAAAAAAAAAAAAAAAAAAAAAAATGTTAAATTAATTAACTAATGTTTTTTTTTTTTTTACAAGCTTTCAATTATCATAAAATGATTATAATTTACAGCTTCTACATTAATTTGTTACATAATTATTATTATTTTTTTTTTGTTGACTTAATTTATTTTTTATGATTTTTTTTGCAGATTGGTCATAATATTATAATTTGGATGGTTTTTGTGTTTTACCTTTTCGGGTTTAAAAATAATTTATTATTTTAATCAATTACCATGTTTGTTTTTCATAGTGTATAATATTTTAAGTTACACCACTATTTCTCGTCTAGTATACCATCAATAAAGTAGTAAAACACTAAGTCATTATACCTACTATTTGCATAGTAAAAGTCAAATAATACATATATCTATATAATATTATAGATACCTGTGTCACTTGCAGTGCGCAGTAGATGCATAAAATGTTTGTAATCATTTTGTCTACGATTCGCATCCAACGGATGTAGTATGGAAAACACGAACAATACAAACAAAGCCTTGAAAACGGTATACGCTGTGATAATAATATGTGAACGCGTAATGTAGTTTTAAAACTTTGGAATGAAAAACGAATCGACGACAATCGCAACGTTCTTCGAATTTATTACTACAATATACGTATATAAATATGATTTTATGAATGTATATATATGTACCGTCGAATAATATAATGTGCGGAGGAGGGCTGTAACGGGGCTTAACCTCCGTGTACGACTCGCTTTTTACGAAAAGGATTTTATTACATTATTATATTATTGTATATAATAATATACACCATGCACCGGTTAGTATAGACGCTCAGACCACACAAATTTTCTACATCGTTCTCTTGAGCCAACATAACCCAATAATAATAATGTAGAGATTACTCCACGTGACGTTTTCGGTTTCGCATAGGGCGCTTTTTCTTTTTCTCTTTCGTTGTACAGCGCCGCTAATGGTTTCGTGCTCTAGGAAATGGCGAAAGATTTTGTCACGATAATAATATAACATCGTTATCCAGGGGCGCATTAAGGGTTGACATATGGGGGGCAAAATTATTTTGCGCCCCTGGTGTATTTTATGAATATTAATGAAAGTATAAAAAACTTAAAAAAATTTCCTCGCTGCGCTCGAAAAATTAAGTTAGTACCTTACATTTCATACAGTTATTATACCTACATAGATATCTTATTAAATTAATTACTAAATATCTATTTGGAATAACTTGGAATAATAATCCTTTCTTTTAAAATAGTACTGGTAATTGGAATATTTATTATGTAAAATGTTTATATTTAATTAACTAATAAATACCTCCTAGTAAGCAACTCCTATATTTTTAGTTATTTATGGAGTACCTATGTATTAAGCATTGACTTATAATAATAAATATATCTTTATTCTTTATTAACAATAAAATATTATTACATATTATAAAACTATTTAAATGACAAATATGGAACAATACTAATTAAAATATTTTCTTTTTTTTTTGTTCACAAACTCTTTTATAATACTTGACCAATCAATACTTCTAATCATTTCATTTTCTATTGACAGCCATAGGCGCACATTGGGTGTGAATTCAAGGGGTGCTGGGATAATTTATGGTTCACACCTCCTAATCCTAAAGGCCTAATCCTAAATCCTGCATTGCATTAGATTTAATTTGTATAGTGTATACAATAATTTCTAAAGTGCAATGTATCAAATAGTCTGTATGATTGTAAAGAAGACGCTAGGTACGCTAGGTACACCCACATGTGTTGTCTCCGTATTACAGACGTAGGTACAACATAGGCAAAACTGTTTTGCACGGGTATAAAAACATTCAGGCTCTACTCTAAGCTAAGAAACTAAATGTTCACACTATAAAAATGAGAAAATTTACTCTGTAACTTTGTTTTTATACTTCCGATATCAAAACCAAAATAAAAGTTATTTAAGTTTGATAAACAAAAAAAGGTGCTCTGCTGTACAGTAGGGTACAAGTGGGTCGCTGTATAATCGATGGTATTAAATTTGAATTCAATGATATACTAACATCATTGTATAAGAAAAACGATTCTGAGCGAAGACGGTTAGTCAGCCTATGATATTACTAAGTATATTTGATGATACTAAGGTGAATAAAGCAATTTATATATAACCTATTTACGTAGAATCTTATTTTAAATTTTCAATCATTAGCTATAAAAGTTGAACATATAAATTTTTAACAATAAAATTATTATTAAATTTTAAATGTGATAAATTTTGTCAAAATTTGAATTTTAAATAATTATTAAAAAAAATTGTGCCTATGTATTTTTAATATTTTTATTTTACAAGTGTTATTGTAACAATATATCAGGAGCTTTGCATTAAATTTTCAAGCTTTTTTACCATACAAATAAAATTTTATTGATATGAATAGAAAAAAAAATTAAAATATTGAAAACTGAAAATGTCCGTAAATAGCTCAAAAAGAATCAAAATATTTTCAAAACTATATGGTGTATAGGAAATGCTAATATAAAAATTTAGTAAAATTTTCAAGTATCTACAGTTATTCGTTTTTTAATTACAACAAAATTAGAAAATCGTTACACGAGAAATCGAGTGAATATCAAATGTTGTGAAAATATGAATTTCAAACGTTCATAAAAATTTAATTTGAGATTCTTGTAGACATTTTTTTTTTTTGATAAAGGTAGACAAACTTATGAGGAATCTTGCATTACATTTTCATATCTTAGATTTAAAAAGAAAATTTTTTATGAATTTCTAACTCGAAATAATTTGCAAATTTTCGTCATTTTCACGTATTTTGTCAATATTTGGAATTTAAATGCTTATAACAATTGGACCCCCCCAAAGTACCAACTAGATTCACTTTCCTATCAGAAAAGATACTGTTGAAGAAAATCCAAGCACTTTTACTGCCCTAAAAGATGATGACGGACAAAAAAAAAAATGAATTCGTGAATTCGTAAACAGTTGTCAATATTTGTAATGAAAAGAAAAATTCCGAACCAATAAACCACGATAGTTTATAAATGATTGGTGAAATACTGAAATAAACTGAGGGTGCTAGTTTGAAGCTTGCATATAAATGCCCATCTCATACTATGACATAATTTTATATACATAATTTATAACGTTTAATAGTACATTAGTATGATAGTTCTAATTATTATTAGTTGTTTCTTAAACCCGAGTTTTCCATTATGTCATACAATTTGTATGTTTTCTTTTTGACTCTGAGATACAAAAAAAAAAAAATTACAAAAATGTACCGCCCCCAAAAAACTTCCGCCCGGGGCAAATGCCCCTTTTGCCCCCCCCTTAATGCGCCCCTGTCGTTATCATTATAATATATTATTATTATTGTGCCGCGGTTGTAGTGTATATAACGGTTCACGAGATTTTAACGCATTAGATAAATATTGCACCGTAAAACACGCTATTTGTTTTGTGTTAATTTTGATTCGAGGTCTCCTCTCCCCGTTCACCCGCCCCCTCTCAGCCGTCGACACCGCCGCCGTCACCGCATAAAAACTATTAAAATGAATTATAACCACGAAACGTGTAATTTAACAAGCAAAGTTTATCATTATTAAGAGCGTTATTAAATAAATCGTTAACGTCTATTAAAACCGTTATTTTCTTTTTCGTTTCATATCAATGATAAAACAGATCGAGACACAATGAAACCATATTATTATTATCATAGTATATTTGTTTGGTACGTGCACCTGAGGAATATTCGACTCATCATCACGACCGTGTCATTATATTATCACTTGCAATATAATAATATAGTCTTACACGAAACCGATAATGTGTAATCACTATGATAATTACTGTTGTTATAATATTCGTATTACCACCTATACATTATATATACATTGTTTCGTGACAACCACCTGAACAATTGGATAAAAATAAAAAATAATTTAATATTCAAAACGAGCCATTTTATATTAAGCCCTGGTATATTAATTTTACTACCAATTAACTGTGTTCAAAATTGCTGAACAATTTAGTGCGTATATTAAACAGTTATAATAATATTATGACATAATATGTCACTTAGTAGCAAGGACATGAAATCGTAAAATACATGTATTATATTATTATAATTGTTCCACTGAAAACTTTTTGTGAAACATACGCATGCCTATAAATAATACTGTGCGTGCGCAATATTTATTTTTTATTTTTATAAACAATAAAATAGTTTTGACATATTATCATTTGGCGTCCAAATAATATGTTGGTGTTTGGAACAAAACGCTCCATATTATACCGGCTTACATATTATATTATTATGTATTCTGTTTTTAAATTTATTGTGTTGCAAAAACGATTCTGTGGCGGATTTCGAGAGTGGCTTTGCTGAGTTGGGTTAATACGTATCTGACGCCAACGAATTTTGGAAAATCCCGATAAGAATGATTCGCAATTTTATATATATGTGTATAAAATTATTGGTTACTCTTCCATGAGTAAACATTTTGGTAGCGGAGAACGCGAGGTAAACGGCACCAGCCCGGTACTTTATGTGCAGCATAATTTCACCGCAGTCTGGTTCTTTTATAATAATCGATATCTCAGACACAATGTGCCTAGGTGGTTTGTATATTTTCTTGTAAATAAGTGAACAAATGGACCGTTAAACGAACGCAGATAATGTTATACTTATATATTACAAATAAAGCAATAACAAATATAACCTACCGTTTACATAATGACTACATAAGTCGCAGTATTCTAATTATGCACTCGTCGGCCTTTAAAACTAATAAAACTCAAGCCAGCTATAGTATATAAGTAAGCATACATATATAAAACACCAACAAGAAAATTTTTTATCAATAATAATAATTATTTTTTACCTATTAGAGGCTTATTATATTTTAAATTTTAGTTGTAACGAAAAAAAAAAATAATTGAATAATCTTGAATTAAATTTATCCTCCTAAAATTTATCTTCAAAATGTATATTTAGTATTAACTGAAAAACAAATACTGTCAAATATGATATCGGTTATATTGTTATAAACAAAAAATAAATGTCACTAAAAATCTAAAATGCGTAACGCTTTGCAATTAAATGTTACAGACCATTTTATTTCTTGAATCCTTGATACATAAAACGATTGTATTTGCTGACTCTACTATATCTGTATTTGTAATTTCTAATAATTATTAGAAAATTCTATAGAACCTCCAATAGATCCCTGTTGATATCAATGTGACTGCGAATAGTTTAATCACTACGTATACCTAGATTGGAAAAAATTTATACTACTTGACATTGGAAATATATTTACGGCGCTCGTGTAATCGTGTATGTTACCGCTGAGAAAATAAACCATCGCTACCTATCGCCGATTTCTTCGTGGGTGAGAAGGAATGGGGGGGGGGGGGCTATAATTAAAATCAATAGCGAGAGGAAAAAATTATTTATTTCTGAGGAGGAAAAAAAAACCGAGGCTTTGAACGTTGGAGAATCGTACATCGGTATATTATACATATACGCACTAACGTGTAATGTACATAGAGTTTTCCAACACAATGTAATTCCTTTATTATAAAAAAAATATACATATATATGTATATATATATATACAATATGATATACTTCTTCACATGGTTTGATCATTATTTTTATTCCTATACACACAGCACATTATATACAGAGAGATTCAGCAATCATGCTCACAACTATTTTTTTTTTTATTCAAATTCTAATTTTTGAAATTTTTAATTACAAGTACTTAACGACCATGTTTCCGAATTCTTGAGATTTCTTGTACTACTTAAGGGGTGTACTCCGGAGATAAAAACTTCTGTTTTTCAAATGAAAACCACCTATTATACTGTAAAATATTTAATGGGGAATTTTTTTGAAAACTTTGATGTTGGTAGAAGTACTGAATTCCTAATTCAAACGACTAGTTTCTCAATTATTGAAATGTTTGGACCTACTAAAATATAAAATAGATATGATTTTGTATCTAGAATTTGTTATGCTTGGAAGATTTTTACTAATTATAAACGTTGATGGATTAACTAAGACTAACCTAAGTTACTAACATTTTCAAATCACCATTGCCCCTATACCTTCCAAAGCCATTATCATGGGCCTATTATCCAAAGTACCTACACAAAGTTAAATACCTAAGTCAAAAACCACTAGTTCGAATTCTGATTTTGGTACTCCAAAATGTATAGAAAATGTATAAACTAAATAATTTACAGTAGAAAAGCGGGTTCTCATTTGAAAAACAGAAATTTGTTTCTCCACAGGAAACTTTTTAGGTATCACAAGCAATCTCAAATACCTATTTTAAAATATCGCCTTGAGTATCGGTATATTTAAAAATGTCAAAATCTGATTCAAATACGACTATAACTCGTTCGTAGTCTGATCTTCGACAATTGTGTACGTAAGTGAGACGTACGCATGTGCATCACCAACACCTTTTTAATAACCGCATAATCAAAGAAAAAAGAGTGAGTGATCCTGCTCAGCGAATCGCTCTGTATGCACACACATGTGAACACGTATGTATATTCATATAGCACACGTAGGGGATGTCTCCAGTCTACACATAGCGCCGTCACGGTAACCGTTTAATCGCGACGACCCGAGTGGAGTTTTCGTCAAAACGAAATGCATTATTTTCCACCGACGTCCTGTGAAATAGATGGTGAGATAGATAGAGAGAGAGAGAGAGTGAACGAGTGAGACGGACGGGCAGAGCGAGAAAGAGAGAAACGGAGTGGAAAGCGCTGCGGAGAAGATATTATTATGGTAAAACGACGACGGCTTCTCGTTCATAAGGCTTGTTTACATTAGAGTGGAAAATGTAATATTATATTATATTATATTTGCGTGTGAAATGTTATACGAGGAGGATGGCGGGGGGGGGGTACCGATAAAATTGTATCCGTACATTTCAATGAACTAGTGTGCATGTGTACACCGGAGCGAAAATATTATACACACCGCTCCTCGGCGAGATTATATCGCGAAATCGATAAACCGCGTGCGCGAAAGTTTCGCCTACCTATATACATGTATGTAGGATGTGAAATACGCGTATATGGAACGGGCCCGAGCACATTTTCCGCTCTAACGCGATCACGATTTCACGTGCCGCCCAGATACTAATTCCAGATAAAATAATAAAATTTTCTCCGTCCGAGTGTAGCGAGTGCCTATATGTATACATGATGATGGTAATAGTTATGATAACGCGATATAGGTACCTACCAGAGCGCACGTTGTGTGTGTATTATTATCACGAAAAGTGCGAGCACTTCACGTTTAACAATAAAAACACATGCATTTGAACTGGATGATCTTCGATTGAGACGATGCGGTGTATCCAGGACCGAAGTACCCACTTGGAGCAAATGTCAATTTTTTATCGATACAGATTGGGATATTTTATTGTTATAATGTTCGAACAAAAAGTTTTTTTCTAATAACAATACCTACTATATTTACAAAGTTAGAATGGGTGTTGACCAGTTGCCCCCCCACGACTGTTATCGGGATTTTAAAAATATACCAGTTGCCCCCAACTGAATGTACCAGTTGCCCTTACATGTTAATATATACTATATACATGATCACAATATATAGCCCGTAAAATAGGGGAGTTAATATACAAATAATAAATAAAATTATTTAAAATAGTATAAAATGATAGAAAAACATTTAAATGCTTGGAATATATACCTAATATTATATTTTGTGATAAATAATAATTACTAACAAAATAATATGAATACAATAGTCAATAAAATAATAAATATTATAATTATGTGACGTTCAATGTTATAATTTTTCAACAAAAAAATAATATAAAATGATAGAAAATATTCATAATAAATAATATAATTATAATGAAAAGCGGCATATTTAGTTTGTAAACAGAAAAAAACGTATATAAATAAATAAATAAATACAAATAAACGAATTCGTAATGCGGTAATTTTTATAATTTTTATTAGGTAAATTAAGTTAATTTTTTATTTAATCTCACAATTATGAATGCATTTAATTGTAGTAAATTACGAAAATAAAGAAGTGGTTAACATAGATTATTCGTAAATTTAAATTACTTAATATAATTTGGTCAAAAAACTTTTGAAAAAATAATTGTATAAAAAAAATTAGCAGAAATCTTGGCATAGGTATTCTACAGAAATGAATTTTACTGTTGGTATTTAATATTTTATAAAAAGTATATTTTGTAAGTATTATCATATTAACTAA
Source organism: Macrosiphum euphorbiae (assembly GCA_949089665.1). NCBI lineage: Eukaryota > Metazoa > Arthropoda > Insecta > Hemiptera > Aphididae > Macrosiphum > Macrosiphum euphorbiae. The sequence continues at coordinate 2,378,064 of CARXXK010000003.1, read as the reverse complement.
AAAGTTCAAATTTAAATATTTGGAAAAAATATCAAGGCTCTACGGCAATTAGTTTTAGAATTGTAACATAATATATTGCACAACATTTTTTCAGTGGAAAACTATAGAAAATAACTATTTTTAACCTTCTCAAAGTATAAACTAAATTCAATTTTCTACCAAAACCCTAATCTACATTCAATATTTTAGATCAAAGTATTTTTCTAACATGACATTTTTAAATTCACTCTTTTGTTTTCCTTAAAATAATTTGTTTAAATACCTCCACTACCTACCTATTAAGTGAAAACATTTTTTTTTTTTTTTTTATAATTCCAAAAATATACTTGTACAATTAGGGTAGTTGCATAAATGGACCATTTTATATAATAATAATATAATACATAGAATATTTTCAATGTTGTTTCATAAATACATAGGTAATAATAAGGGTGGGATACTGGGACCTTTTTCGGCTGTCTTGTAATAACCATTTTCGGCAAGTAATCAGTCCTACTATATTTTGGTCACCATTGTAATATTTTTGAGTTTTGTTGAGGGATGAATATCAATTTGTCCGGTTGATATAAGATTAAAATTACACTGTAACTACTGAACAGACGCTTACATTAGTGAAGAAAGTGTATTTCTTCCTATTATTTGGGCATCAGGATCTTCTGATTTAATAAGAACGTCAAATGCACGAGAGTCTTTACATTCACAAATTTTTAATCAAAGCTTTTACAAAGACTCCCCTTGAATAATATTATAAATGAAGTTCAAATAGAAACGTGGGTAGTGGGTACGTATATAAAATTTAAAAGTGCATTGATATCCCAAAATCTCCAAAAAATGTTAAAGTTCGGAACCGTCGGGACAAAAGCTTTATCAATATTACGAAATAACAAAGAGGAGAAACAACGCATACCTATGGAATTTATTAAGCGCATGTGCCCACCATTATAAAAAAAAAATTAAATATATTATAAGTACCTATAAACAATGTTCTACTATTGTATATGCATAAATTTAATTGATTTTTGTCGATAAAGAACTTGACGTATCCCATACGGATCAATGTTTATTTTATTTTAAATTTATTTCGTACTATGAACAGTAAAAAAAAGAATCATAACTCAATTGTTTGTATCATAATATTATCATACTCTGTTTTTTTTTTAATTTTTAAAAAATCTTACATTGGTGAACCAAATACAGTGTACCTACTGGCCGAAATGGCCGAAAACGCTTCCACCCAATAATAATAACAATAATTACAATAATACCATGTGCGAGCCCTCAAACCCTCGAAAAAAAACCAGCGATGTCGAGGTCGTAGGTATAAGGTTATACATACATTATTATACCTACCTATTACCTAGTTACACGACGTCCAGCCGGTTGATTTTCGTCCCGTCGCCGTCGTTATTGTTGCGCAGAGATAGATGGGGGAGAACATTTTTGTAAGAGATGAGGAACGAGACTTCGGTCGTAATGTATTATTATAATAAATAATAATAGCTGTCGTGGTAGTAGGTATATAGAGTATAGACCATAGGTATGTGGATACCTGCTTCACGGAAGGGGCGGAAGAATTATACGTAAAAATAACGATCCGCAACTGCCGCAGTGCCTTCCGGCGGAAATCGGTTTCCTAACCCTGTGTACACCGCACGATATTATTTTATATCATAATATTGTTATTATTATTATTACGTACAAAACTCGCGAGGGTTGTTATTTATTTCTTTAATAGTGATTACGCCCGTGGGGGCAATATAGAGAACAGCGTATTATGTTACACATTGATATACCTAAATACATAATATCATATTATACTGTGTCGATATTGGCACTGTACCATTAAAATATTATTTTCGTATAATGCGGTGTACTATGCTATTCGATACATATACACACGTATTATCATCGGGTACCTATTATTGGGTTTACTTGAATTTCCATAGAACTACGTTTTTTTTTTTCATAAAAAGTCGAGAATATAACAGAGTATATAGTAAGATGTTCACTTAAGTTTCGAGAAGACGGTGTGTAAAACGTTGTCGTTTTCCGGATTCCGATTGTAGTTTTTTGTAGTACACTAGTACCTATTAATAATAATATTATATTTTCAGTGTATTTTCGTAAATACCTCGTCAGATGATTCGTCTCTAACGATCAATAGTTCAATGTTATAATAATATTATTGAACATCGTTTATACGTTTTTAAGTGCTACCTATAAATTATTATTGACAATTTATTAGGCATTGAACGATGAATACGCTGGTTGAACAAAAATAAGCTTGAAGAGGAACATACAGTAACATAATGTAGTGATGGATCTATTTTAACGGACCGCGACTTTGAAATAAATATTTATAAGTGAATCGTACCAAATAAAAGTTTAGAAAGTTGGAAATTCTTGGTACTTATGTCGTCTGACGGCAAGACCGCATAAGTTTATAGAGATTGGAGGATAGAGTTGTAATCGCGAGGTGGGTAAAGGCCTTCAAAATATATGCAGAAAAACATCAGCTATAGCATGTTCGTTAAACTTTCTCAATCGATTATGAATCTGTTGAAGGGTCGCACAGAACACATCAGTGTCTTTGAGTAGACCGCCTAGAGAGCAAACAGATTCTTTAGAGAATGTTCAGAATTGAACTTGGAATATGAAATACTTTCCCTGACGTATTTCCTCTAGAAACTAAAGCCCAGCGGTAGCTCAGTGTTTTGAGGTAACAGACGTAATATTATTATTACTATTACGCAACGGAATGAGAATTTAACTATGTAGGCATACCTAGAAATTTATCGCGACGGGCGCAATATGGTCGAGAATTTCCGGCAGCGAATGCTTTTTGTTGGCAAGCATATAGGCCTACTACAACTATATTATGTACAGAAACAACGATGCACTCAGACATTCAATCCGTAGGTGGGTAGGTAGGTACTAGGTAGGTATAAGGTTGGTAAGTTTATATATACTCACCTACCTACATCATGTTTCAAATAGACTCGGGTCGCCACGCGAAATCCTAGTCAGTTTTCCTAAAGCCGATAAAGTTTTATTACCGCGCCACTGAAGCATAAATAAGCTCTCCGGTCGTGAATATATTGTGTTCTGTGCTAATAATATTTGGATTCGATTATAGGTACTTAAGCATAATGTTTAATCACGATAGTCCACCAATCCGTACGATATAATATCGGGTAATGTCTTCGTTTGGACTGCTGTTTGTCGTCAATCTTATGAATAGATACGCTTTGGATCTACAGCGAATTTTCTAATTTATATGTTGTATACACGTGCTTATTATATTATATTATATAATATTATGATGCTGAAAAGAAAGGTCACGCTTTGAAATCTTATGCTGGCTCGTATTATATATTAAATGAATATATTAGAAATGAAACGCTGGTCATCTATTCGACGTTCGTTTATGAAATATTATTTTCATATCAGTGCATAAAATTCCAAACAATTTATATATTCTAGATTAGTAAATTTACTATTACTGCATGGTCTCGTTGATTATTTATTGATATCAAAATCAATGCTATTGAAAGCTAATATAATATTCAAGTATAGACGGCTTGCTCGCAATTGGACATTTTTTTTTCTATATTCAAAGATCCTGTTTATTGAATAAACAAGTTAATTATACTACAATATAGTGTACCTATAATATTATATACGAGTATATTATGATTTATTTTTTTTTTTTACGCGGGGAACAGTATTTTTATTTTATTGTTCGAAATTTGTGTACAATATTAAGTAATTTGTTACGAATAAATAAAAAAATATATTATCCTACCATCCCTGTCGTCTTTGATATTTATATTATATATTTTTTAATTTTTTTTTTTTTAAATTTACATTATAAATCATAATATGAAATTACAATTCGTTAGAAAACCGCAAAAGTACATATACAAGCACAGACCTGTATAGTCGAATGCGTTTTTGCCGATCACGGGTTTCAAACGAACGTAATTTAATACTATAGGTATTATTACGCTTGCGTTCATTAAATGTCGACATTGAGGAGTTTTCAGAAAAGTAAATAATTGTTATCGGAGTAATGCTACCAGGAGTAATATAATATGTGAGGCTGAACTACATTACGTACACCTATGTAGAATACGTCCTGCACATTTTATACGTATAGGTTATGTATATATTATTGTTCGTATAAGTACCTATATTATACCTTATTTGTACCTCTATAATATATATAGGTACCTAATATTATATTATGTATCGATCGGAAGCCAAATCGGTGTCATCGCGTTTCAGCGTTACCACTCGACAATGTATAGGATATAATATCACGAAGGTGCCTAAATAAATAAATTATCAACAGATTTATTTTATTTATGTCGGTAGAACCGTTATAATATGCGAAAATCCGAAAACGAACCACATATTATTTGCTCTCAATGTGTATGAACTCTCTCCACCACGCGTACGTTATGTAGACAGGGTTCAGAAACACTCCTCTACAAACGTCGAGTATGATAATGGTATTATAATATAATATTATTGAGTGGAATCAAAAACCTGTTTTGCGGCTAGGACTTTCAAGGGTAGCTTCAATTCCTTAATTGATAAGTCCTTATTATCCTTATTAAGTTGCCACTCAAACGAACAATACGTCATTCTCTCGACAGATTTTCGTCTCACAAAACCAATATTTAGATACGTCACAGTTCGGACGCCTACAATCTCTTAAACCGTTGGACATATGAAACTAATGGTTTTTGGAGAACATATTCTGGTAGACGGTATAGCGAATTATAAATAAATTATAGACAGTAACACATTGCAGCGTTATGTCAACGATTAAATGTGATCTCACATTCGCAAAACGCAACATAGATTTTCAAACACGCGGCCCTCGAATCATATTTTTTTATGGCCCACGGATAGTAATCGGTGAAATAATGAACAATCGGTTGAAAAAAATAAATTATACAATTTTTCTTTAGTGTCACAACTTTTCTGTCCTAGCTTCTGATAATCTGTAATTGAATAAGACGTACCTGTAGTATTGTAAACAGGCATTTAATGAATAGGTACAATTGAAAATCTGTACATATCAAAAGTTTTTTTTTTCCGCTAAATAATCGTTACTTGCGGCCAGCATATTATAGTAAACTATTCAATTTATTTATATATATTTGGCACACATAATACTTTGAGCTTAACATGGTTACTGTACAATAAAATACAATAATATAACGGCGACGCATATACAGAGGGCGCCCCGCGGTAGTGGTTGAGCGGTCTAATGAGGAACCCATATTGTATAAAGGGTGCTCGATATTGGAACCATAGTGGTTACTGTTGTACCACTCGTATAACAATAATTACAATACGCGCGTGGTACATGCATAAATCAGACTGGCCGACAGTTTTCAACTAATACGTTACAATTATTATTATTAAAGTTCAACGGTACGATTATTTATCGTTTGTAAACGCCGATGATTCGAGTCCTATCGGGAGTAAAATATCATATGTTAATTATTACAATTTATGGTAATGTGTACAAAAAAATTAATGTGACGTATTTAAGTATTATTTAAGAGTTTTTACGAAAAATATATTTTTTTATTGGTAATAATATGTATGGTGCAATTTGTATTTTCATTTCACCCACACATTATCAGTGCATTTGGCCGTAGTAAACCAATAAAAGTAATATCATCACGTATATACACTATATTATAAAAGGCACTAACAAATTTACAGACTTCAAAATTCGAGTAGTCAAGTTTTACATTAGGTATGCAATAACACTTCTAAACAGATCGATGCGATCGAATCAGTTCAAAATAACTTCCTCCGTTTCATCTCCTTCAAATTTAATATTTATAGGCCACCTCACGGTTCCTATGATTCAGTTTTATCATTTATAAATCTCCTTCCACTTAAAACTAGACGCACTTTATTACTATCCAAATTTTTACACAATTTACTTTTAGGGAATATCGATTGTGATGAGCTCCTTTCCCTCATCCGTTTTAAAGTAAATCACCGTAACACAAGATGCAATGATTTATTCTATCCCGTCCCTTATAAAACAAATTATATGATAAACTGTCCTTCTAACATCCTCATGGCTGCGGGTAATTCCATTACCTTTGATTTTGTTTGATTTTGTTTAGCATGTCTCGACTTATATCTTTCTTTGTTGTTATTTAACTTTTTCATTCTCTTGTATATATTTGTAACTTATATAACTGTATTATGTAGCTTATATTATTATTTGTCATTACTATTATTATTTGTCATTACTATTATCATTGTGTTATTATTACCGTGTATACACACAAAATATTGTTAAGGACTTAAGTCCGTTTATATTTAAAATAAAAAAAAAAATAAAATAAAATATCAAGATAACAAGACTAAAATAACGTTGTAGTAATAAGAAAATCCTAAGGGACCGACGCTTTTCAAGTTATTTAAGTGCGAGATATTATATAGCGAAATTACTGTATAATTATTAACTTTTATGAAAAACATAACATACTAATTGTGTTGTATTATAATGTTTATCATGGCTAATGCAAAATAGGTATATTTGAATATTTATATATATAGGTTGATTTCTTTAAGCATGGTCATCCCCATTTTTCCTTTTAATAGTACATATTTTATTCAAATTATGATTTTTAAAATTTTTAAGTATTGCTAAAGATCGTATTTTCGAATTCCTGATTTTTTTTTTGTGCACTTAAGGAGTGTCCTGTGGTGTTACCAACTTTTATTTTTTAAATGAGAACCACCCCACCCCCTTTTTTTTACTGACAATTATTTTGATGTATATAAATCAAAATTCTAATGAGTAGTTTCTGAGTTATTCAAAAGTTAATGCTAATAATAATAATCTTTACAAATGGTTTTACAAAAATATAAACAATATCATGTAATATTAAATGATGTAGTATTTATTATACTTGGATCATTTTTACAAATTGTTTATATTAATAGATCAATAATACTAACATTTTAAAATCAATTACTAAGCACCCATATCTACATAACCCATTACCATAGGTAGACAAATTGTCCTTAATAGGTGAACAATCTTATATAACTACTTGTTCAAATTTTTGATTTAGATACATAACAATTCTTACTAAAATTGGCTATTCTTATAGATTTCTATTTGAAAAACAGAAGTTTGTATCTATTGATCATCCTTAAGGAGTACAAAAGTCTCAAATATTCGAAAATAAGGTTTTCAAATGTAATTAAAATTTCCAAAAATCAGAATTTAAAAATATGAATAATTTAAGTAGAAAAATACAGTTATAATGCTTAAAAAATCACCCTGTATACTTACACATAGTTATAACAATCGCAATGTTATAGGTATCGACTATAACTATATTATATTTTTTTAAATCCAAAATATTGGCCCGACGGCATTGTTACTCCACATTTCCCCCTTGATGGAATAATTAGCCAATATTTTTATAAAGAAAAGAAGTGAGCCAAATTTAAATAGTTATTAAAAACGATTCAAGGTGTATCATCAACAGCTAATTTTGTTAAATCATTATGGATTTTTTTTCCCAAAACAATAATATGTATACTATTTTAATTATCATTTTTCTGGGCGCCCATTGATATTTTTAAAACTAAGTGCATATATTTTACTTGTTAATACTATTATGATAGTCATTGCTATATTATTTTTTGTTGCGAAAAAAATGTTGACATTATCAGACGCGTGTGATAAAAACAAATTGTTTCGAACAAGTTTTAAATGGATACGTTGTGGAGAACTTTTCGTTTAAAAAAATGACAGCCTCAGTCGTGATAATAATACACGATGCTACGGCGATTAGATGCGGATGGAGTTTACAAGTCCGACCGGACTTTCGCAATGTCCGGATGAAAACTCTCACCGAGTGATAAACGCTAACTAGGTTTTTAATGACAATTATTGTTGGAGGACAAACGAAAACAATAAACGCATTCTGCACTGCTAGGCGTTATCGTTGTTACACATTTTATTTATTTTTTATTTGTTTAGGCAATTCCGAAGGTATAGGCACCACACGCATCGTATGAGTGCGCCTACCCGTGTTATTAATTGAGAATTTTGAAACTGCCAAACACTAATTAGACCACGGTTGGTTTTTCTTTCACGACAACTCAGATTCTGATTTCATAATATTCTAGAGAAAAATATTTCCTTCAGACGTTTTAAAACGTTCCGTATAATATTATCGGTAAACTAATATTTATATACAATATACATACTGTATGGGTTTGGATGAGATATTGTGTGAAGCTCTAACTATAATATAATATAAGGTGTTCGATACCTAGAACACTAGAACGAAATAATTGTGATACACTTTTCAGCTGCCCTGCAGTTTTATTTCAAGAGCTGTTTAATAATCCATACAAATATTTCAATGTACTTAGGAATTGTTTATGCACCCACAACATTTCGGGAAAAATTTAGAAGTCCAAAATCGGTTAATAAAATGATGGGTGTCGTACAAAAAAAGCAAACACATCTCACCATCGGACAGCGAATTAAGATGACCACCCTGTGTAACATGCAAGGTTACAACCACGCTGTACTACATAGTGGTTTTGTAACGGATATGTTTAATTTGGATCTCGCAACTTGTCTTGTCGAGCACACGGTCGGTACAACATTGCCGGCGAATTAATTTGGATCCGTTCTACTCTGCGTGGGCTGATTACTGCGAGCGTTCACGACGTTTGCTAATTATTATACTCAACTGCAGAGCCACCTTATCGGGACGGTTATGCGGACCATTCTATGGAAACTAATTATTTTGGGCAGGTGTCAAAGAACTTTTTTCAGGACTCGAGGGTAAAAATATAGACAATGAAAGACACGACAAATTGTGCACGCGATAATAACATTATAAAAGTATTATGTTTCAATACTCTCACCGAGTACATATAATGACCGTACCAGACGATATCAATACAATAGTTGACAAATTTTAACGTGATTTCGTTGTCGTTTCAATATTAAGAGCCACTGTCCCCTCTCCATAACTTTGATAAACATTTATGTACCGCAATCCGCCACTCGATAATAGAAAAATATCTTAGTCACTTAATATGACACATTATGTACCTACAGATTGCAGATATTTCGGTACCATTTCAAAGAATTTCATTTTTTCTTTCAGTTTACAGTAGCCAATGAATACTGGATCAATAATAATACAGTTTTCCGATAATATTTTGTATTTGTTCGATGAAAGTACAATCCAAATACCAACGACTCTCACCAGGACAAAGTGAAATCGTTTGACATTTGTTTCGTGAAAATCGGTACAGCAATTTACCTTTTAACGGGGACATAATATTCATACCCAATATCAAGTTTGTAAAATGGAGCATAATATATGTGAACTACTGCTAAACACATAATCCCCCCTTTGTGGCACGTAGCAGGGAAAAAAATGATCAAAGCTTTATTTTGACAATTTATTTTTTATTGAAAAACATGGTTTTTTCCTTTGAAAATCTTATATTAATAAAATGGATTTCTTGATTTTCCGTGTTCTGCGTTATTTCCTCTAACGCACAATGAAAATATCCATCAACTAATAAACTAAACATACGAATTATTATTTATATTAATATGCTAAACCGACTGTTGAAATTTTTTTATGGAAAGTTCAAATACTTCAATTCGAACATACATTATGCGTTATAAATAATAATTCATGAATTATAATAAGCTTATGCTTGTTTAGTAGAAACCTAAAATATGATATAGGAATTTTTTTTTAAATTTTTCCATTTGCATTAGTATTACAAATGCAAGTGAATGTCTAATCTACGCTAATCTTAGAATTAATTTCTTATTTATAGTTTTTAAATTATTAATCATCTAACGTTTTAATATGAGTCTGATTGTAAAATATTAAATATTACAAACATAATTAATGTTGAGTAAATATCTCTCAACTGACGTTGATATATGTATATAAATACGATAAGATAATATCTTGGACGTGTACCTAATAGATAATATATATTTTTTTTTTTGGGGGGGGGGGTTGAGGATTCAACCACTGTGGTTATTAGCCTGTGGAACTGTAGGGGTATGGAACACGTGTGTTTTTTGGCAGAATTTCTAATGGGGCATCCGTAGGTTTCTGCCATGCCCCGGGACCCCCTCTTATCTCTCCGATGACGGCACTTCTTCTAAAGATACCGTGACTTGCCCCCCGCCGCCGGGAATCGAACCGGAATCGGCTGCGTCGCAACCGGCGCCTTAGACCGTTCGGCCACTCCGTCCCCCAGATAATATATTATTAATGATTGAGTATGAAATATATTCTAGTGAAGAAATTAAAAATTTCTTAAATATTAGGTTTAAAACAATATAATACGCAGAACCCTCGATGAACTCGTATAATATTGTAGAATGTACATGAAATATATTGTACATGTAGTCCACTAGTTTATATTGGCCTATGTTACATTGTTATTACATTGGTAACTTATTTAAATTAACATACTTCAATCTATTTATTCATCTTCACATTTTTCCAATTTCGAGTAAACAGAGAATAACGCGAATGCATAGTATAATACTATATTATCATCAGTTTGATATCGTTAAAATTTCGTACATTATTTGATACATAACTTCGGGTCGAATTTTATTGTGCACTAACCAAATTTTACACCAACCTAACGTAGTAGTACTACTGTTGCGTTTTATTTAAATGCAATCATCGATGAACATAAAAGAAAAATAAAGATATTGGAAAATGTAAATTAAATTTCTAAGGCTTTTAAGCTATTTAAAAGGATTTCGAACGTCATGAAATCTAATCCCGTCTGGTATATATACAACACAATTATCCTCAATTTGACATTTTGTATGTGCACTAAAACGAAACATTAAACTTTAAGTCGTTTAATTTGATATCGGATCTACGTTTTCAGATGTCATTCGAAATTCTTCCTTTGGGAGATAATAATAATAATAATATCCCAAAAAATCTCAAACTAGTTGTGTGTACGTACACACATTTAGCTGTAGTACATAATATTTTAACGTGTCAAAAAAAAATGTTCTAACACGTATTACAATAATATATTAAAAGTAAATTATTTTTCGACAACACCAATGTTAAGAGACGATTTTTCAAGTAAAAAGGGTATCAAATATAATAGTCTGCACAATAGAGCTCTTTTTGAACTGTAGAATTTAAATTTAACTCAAGTTACAAAAAGAAAAAACCAATTTAACGGAATAGGTATCAATAAAAAAAAGTAATTTGTGTACCTAGGTATATTTTTTGTGAAAATTATGTATTCCAACAGTTATTCACTTCTCAGCAAAAGTGGTTTTATATTACCCGATGTGGGTAAGTGGCCAAATACAGTGATATATTACGTTGAAAATAAACGACAGGTACTCGTGGTACGACCGTGGATGGGTGACCACCTGGAATTTTCGGTGATGGGTAGCCTCACTCCGTCACCCCATCATTGCAGATTATCACACTGCAAATTTAACAAGTGAGTTTAAGTCTACGATTAATCACTCGTAGATGAAGATATGATAAATGTATTATGGATTACAAACGAAAACAATAAAAATGCCAATGTACGATCTAAAACATCGTCCTGATATTTAACATTAGAACTATAGGAACAACTACAATAATGAAACCATTAATAGTAAACTTACTATACAATAGGTACTATAAAATTTTGGTTGAAATTACCAAAATATAGGTAAAAAAACTAAAAATATTCGCTATAGTTTTATAGTCAGGCCTACAACAGTATTTCTTACTATATAACTTATGGAAATTGACCAAATATTTTTAGTATTTAATCAAGTATCAATTAATCAGAGTATTATATAATCAATGTTATTACCAAACGTTTACACACACCTATACGATAACATGTATATTAAAATATTTTTTTTTTGTGTGTTACATTAATTTATTATACAATCTGTAAATTTATTTTTTTACAATGCGCTGTGGGAGTTGATGGGTTGGAGGTTTGAGAGAAGAATCCGTCCAGTGATGGAACTTATTGACAGATATTATATAATATAGGTATATAATATGGTATATGTTCATATTTTTTTTTGTGTGAGAAAATAATATCAAATAAATAAATATTATAAATACATAAACATACAAAGTTCTGGCTATTGAAATTATTGAGCATATAATTACATTTTGATGTGCAGCCAGTTCAAAAGCCACTTTTGAAGTTTCAATTAAAAGCCATTGTTCGATTTTAAAAATGATATTTGTACAGTTTTTTAATTATTTGTAATTTTATTTTTACATTTCAAAAGTATTGTTTAATATTGGACACCAAAATTGTTCATTAAAAAAAAAAAAAAAAACAAACAAACACAAAATTAAACAAAACGTTTAAGTATGATATATTCGCTTTGTCCACTTTTCAATAATTCAGTTCCACCCCGAAAAAACCTCATTGTTTATAAATGGATGCATCGATTTTGAATATACATTTAAAAAAATCAGTTTATTTTTTTTTATTATTATTGCGTAGTAATTCTAAATTCAGTGAAGTGTGTTGATGGTTTCTTATGTGGCATTGACCTTAGAAAAAAATTTATATATTTTCACGGCCATTATGTATGACTAATTGATTATGAATTCGTATGAATTGGTCAACATAAAAATGCGGGGTAATTCTTTTTAAAGTGCTAAATTAATATTGTTTTGCAAAAATCTTACTTTTTATTTTATATTTGTTTATGGCTAAATGTCCGACCATTTTTTTAAGACATCGACCACTGTTAATACCTTGAACTACTCAAGCAGAATAAACTACTCTATACTAACTACTCCCATAACCTAGACATTGAAGTGCTCATAGGGTTTGATTAATATTCTATTTTTATACAACACCTATTTTCAATATCTTAGAATGATTTCCTGCTTATAAATGAAATTAAAAATGTAATTTTTCATCATACAAATTAAGGAATACGTAAGAGTGTAAAACTAATATAATAACACTTGAAATATGAATATTTCAAAACAAGAATGCGATTCTTATTTCTTACTCATTCGTAAAAAAAATATTTTAGTGGTTTAAGCTTTTTTTAAAAAATAATGCAAAAACACATCAATGAGTGTGCAAATCAAAAAAATCCTAACCAGTAAATAGTAATCATTTTTTTCAGTGTTTATTCGTCAATGATATTATAATAATAATTGTGATCGGAAACAATTCGGAAATTGTATCCAACAAAAGAATAATAATGTCGATGATAATATTTAAAATAATAATAATAAAAAAAAAGTAATATGAAAAGGTTCATTTTATTATGGAATTTTATAAAAAAAAAAACCAAATCAGTCTTTGAACAAAGATTGGAGTTTATTATCTCCGAAAACCTTTCACAATTTCGACCAAAGAAAAAAACAAACGCCTGAAATATAATTTAAAATATTTTTATTTTGGTACTAAATAACTCAAACAACAATGATTCTATTATAAACTTTATTTTCATATTTCAGAAAAGCAATTAAGAATATTTATGAACGATTTATAAAATTGGAACTCTCTGGTAATATTGTACTCGAATACAATATATTTATATACCTATACATAAATAGGATACAAGTAAAATATTATAAGGTTTATAAGATAATAGTTTGATTATCATGTACTATTGGTTTTACCTTGTGGTTTAGATTGCATAATCTATATAATATATTTTCTGTAAAAATTATTCTGTGAGGATGAAGTCCTAAGAAATGTGACTATTTTATTGATCGAAAAATGGAGTACAAGTGTGAAAATGTTGCTTTTAGATTTTCTCTTTTTTTGTTTCACTAATTGTAAGCAAAAACTTGTTCAAAGTTCTTTTATTTCGAATGATGCAAGAGTTGTGTGACAAATTTCCTATTAGGCAGTGTTGGGCAACAGCTGTCTAGGGCGGCCAAATTTAGGGGACAGAAAATTCTGTAGTGTTTTATAAAAACACTTTATAGTATATACTAAACAAAAGCAAAAATGGAAAATTGTTATATAATATTATTATCGTATACCTATATTTTTGTATGCATATTGTTTTGATGTTTATGGTATATCTATTTTGATTCATAATAATTTATAGTCATAATAAATTCGTAAAAATAATCCACCAGTCTTATGCGCATTGTTATAAATTATAAAACAATTTTTGATAATACTATAATGTTGAGCTCCACAGTAGAACCTCCAATGGTAGTCGGAGCTGCACAGATCTCTCGTCACCACTTTTAAAATACGTCGACTATGTGTCAAAATAATATATCAAGTAACAATAATGGTTTATTATTCTTATTGGCGATAGACGTTATCGTAATTTAGGGTAAAAATTAAAAAATACTCACATAGCCATACTATAATATAACTAGCGGTATTGCTGTTATATTATGAACTGTCTTGTCAAAAGGAAATAACAATAACAATAATTAAAAACTGGAATCGGTATTCGGTATTAATTGTTATATTACTTTACATTTGTCCGGTCTGTGTTTAAGAGATCGTGACGTGTGTGACTGTGCCCGTGCAGTAATTTTACAAATCAACGAGAAAGTACCTATCTAGGTGCCCAGTGCCGTAGGTAAGTACTAAGTACTAAGAAGATGTTTTAAAAGCAAGGCGTCCACTTCTAAAATGAAAACAGTTAAGTTAAGAAATGTTGTATAAAAATATTTATTGTAACATGTGTTTTGGATGCCTATTATTATAAAAAGAAAGTATTATAAAAAAAAATTTAAATCTTAAAGTTTTACTTAATGTTCCAATAAACGGTTTTAATTTTGTTTCATGTGATGGTTCATAATATTTAAAAAATGATCATTGTAGTTTTTCATTAAAATTTGGTGAACAGTCATTGACTTTTTTCCAAAATAGGCTAATTATAATTAATTTATTAAAATCGAGAAAAAAGTAGTCTACAAATTCAAAAGGATTTATTTACTATTGTCTATTATATATTTAATATTTATTATATAGAATATTTTTGAGTAAGTATTATAACGCCTTGATTACCTATTATAGGGGCAAAAAATGTTTAGTGCCTAAAAGGCCTAGTCGTAAAAAGTTTAAATTCACTATCCACCTCTGTATCCAGCATCGAGGTGAAAGATACGAATGATTGTCGATGTATTCCTGGCTCCTGCTTCTCTAGTCCAGCTTCGTTTTTACATATATATTTTATTTTATAAGCAACAAGCTTTATACATAATAATATAATATTTGAAGTATTTGAATATTATTAACAAAAAAAAAAAAGGGTATAGCTTAAAAATAATACATTTAAGCTTACCAATTAGCCATGAACGACCATTGCCCACTTTGATGAATGTCAAGAAACTAAATAATGAACAAGGTTGGTGATCCGTTTAAGTATCAACCTTCACTTATTTTTTAAAAAAGATTTAACTCTTTTGAAAATAATATTTTTACAATAATTTTACGAGATGGCTAAACAATATATTTAAATTTTTTTAAATGTGAACTTATTTTATTTTTTATTTTATATTTCGAAACAGAATATATATTGGAGTACTTTGATTCATACAATGGAATTTAAAATGTGTATATTGTTAATTAGTTGTTTAAAAGTATTCAAAGTATACATGGACCAACATTTTAAGGGGTACCTACTTGTGTTCTACTTAATTCCGGTCGTTTACTCGTTTAAAATTCGATTTCAATATTGTGTCGAAGTACTTTGAAAAATATTCTGCTTTGCAATATAAAATTACAAATACTGTCATACAAAACAAAATAAAATCTTGACGTGACTATAAGAATTGTAAAAATATAATTAAAAAAATAAAAATAACACTTCGAAATGATGAGTGTTGACACTTTAATGGATCACATTGTATAAAGCAAAGGACGGAAGTAAAATTTAAACACTAAACAAAACAGAATATTATTACATATTATTATGTTCATCCAAATCTAAGTTTGGAAATGTTAGGCTCTTTATATACAGAAAATAATATATGCGTTTATTTGCGTGAGTTGTACTTACATTTAGTAAGCAAATAAAAGTGTGTTAACGGGTTTACTTACATCCCGCGCAAGCCACAGTAAAAACTCTCAGATAGGTATAACTAATTTATTTGTATAATACTTGTTTATCCTTTGCTTTATTATGTAGATAAGCTAGAGATATTATGAAGTTTTAATGTAGATAACGTATCTAGATAAATTTAACTGTTGCACTACACTGCAGCTGGCTACTGTGTGCAGTATAGTAGGTGAGAAAGTATTTTTCTAAACTGTGATCCAAAATATTATATAAGCCATAGACAGGGCTGAACACCAAATCATTTTGTACACGGACTCAAAGACTATAAAATAAAATGCAATATTATCAACTTGATAGATAACGTTGTATATTATTATCATAGAATAATAATTTTATAGAAATGTCACTCGATCAGCAGACCAGGGTTTTTTTACCCGTGATCCGACTCATATACCTTCAAAAAACATGGAAACGATCCCACCCACTAACTTGAGTATCTATATCATCCTATATTTGGCCGAGTCACGAAAACGTTTTTTCCCGGAATCGCTTAATTTGACCAGCTAAAGCCCGACAGTGTTGAAGAAAGGCTGATATTATTTTACATACTATTTAGTTTGTAAAGTATAATAGGGAAATATTGTTTTTTTTTCAATTTGTTGACTAAACTGATTAAAAGCAAAGTGAACAAAATAATTTTAAAATTGTAAAAATGTAAAATGCAAAAAGTTTTATAAAAATTTAAATATTTAATTTATTTGAAATACTTCATGAGTAAGTACATGTATAATAATATGTACATTTTAAAATAGGTACTAATTATGTTGCATTGCTTGTCTATTTACGGTATTATACAAATGTGTTCTTATTGAATAATTATAATAATTATATTATTCGAAAGCTTTAATCATTAATCTTCTATAATATTGGTATAACATAATATTAATATTTTATAGATCCCTACTATAATATTACATGGCCTTGACCTAAACCCACCTATGACTTATACTTACCCAATAATACAAAATTAGTAGACCACCCCTACAAAAATCACGGTCGCGGCTTCTATCATATTATACTGTCTCTTGAGTCGAATGACCAAAATAAAAAATTGAGTGTTTGTATAAAGAATTATCCAAATACTGTAATTTAGTGTTTCTGTTAAGAATTATCCAAATACTGTAAGTAATTATATAGTTATAATATTTTATTGTGGTGAATGGGGTGTATTTTTTTAAAATCTTGACTATTTACAAGATTGGCACTACATTGAAATATATAATTTTTACTGACTGTCAAATATATCCTTAGAACTTAATTCTAAATTGAATTTTCTTACGAACGTCACTGAACATACAATATCAAATGTTAATTAGAATACGTAACAATCTAACATATAATTATACAGTAGGTACAGTATTGTGTACCACATCTGTCGAAATATTCGAATATGTGTTCAATAAATTGCATGAAAAGTGTCGTACCGATTAAGGTGGGTCGTCGCTAATCAATGTTATAATATTGATTTTACACATAGGTACATAAAACCGTTAAAAAAGTTCAAAGAACAATACGACAATGGTGTATATTCTATTATTGTGTACCATTGGAACAGACTGCCTGGCATGCGATAATGGTAATTTATTGTTTTTTCGAACCGTCGTTATTAGTTTTACAGTTTTCCAATTGCTAAATAGATTTATAATAATAATAAAAATAATAATAATAAATACAAGTACCCTATCTTCCATTGATCGAAATTCTACAATAAAAACCGTTTTGGTTGTAAAATCAACACGTTCTAAAATATTGCATTTCTTATCTCACCCATAGTCCTTGATTGTCGTTTATGATTATTCTCTTTTTATTCAGCAAAAACAAATATTTTGTATTTTAGTTTTTGAGTCTATAAAAACTTCAATCGTACGAACATTGAATTTTCACGAGCATTTGAATAAAATAAAATTAATTAGCTAATATTGAATTGTATTATGCAACTCAATTTATACTGCCCAATTAAAATATGTTCTTAATTCCATTTTACTGGGCGGATAGGGTCACACCGAAGCATTTCTTTTTTGTATTTTACCTGTCATAATATGGGTGACATTTTTTTTGGTGCAAATCTATTTTTACTTTACTATGTATTTATTAGTATGGCAAAAAAAATTGGCCTCGTGTTTACAATACAGTAATTAGGAATAACAAAACAATAATATGAATAGTAATCGTATCAATAACGATATACTATATACGCCCACGATTGATGATACACGATTGATGATACAGGTGACGTTGTCACAGACAATCAGTGACGAAAATTGCTAGTGCACTCCAGTCATGATCCCCAACATAGGATATTGTATAAATAGATCTTTTATTAATATTTTACGTTTATGTTAAGCGCATCTGCAGTACCGGCTTAAATTAAACGATTGCCGATGAGGAGAAAACCGAAAGCCAAAGTGCTCATAACGTAATAATATTAACGTTGTTCGTAGTCCCAACCGAAAAGGGAAAGGTGAGGCAATTTTCGGGGGTGAAAAGTGTTTGACAATAATAATAATAATAATAGTAATATAGTTACGCCCGGACGGACGAATATGACTTGGTTCGACCTCGACGAAGACGATTAAAATGTATGTGCGTGTGTGTGTTTGATGAAAACTAAGAGACAAACGTCGCGGGTCGTCACGAAAACGAAGTCATCGAGACGCGGTAAACGAATCAAGGCTGCGTGAAGGAGAGAGCGCATATTATTATTATTATTATTGTTATCATCATCACATGCGTACGACATTAGATACGTCTTGGCGAATTATAATAACATTATTATAATGACGTTGTATTGGGCATAATGCGTAATAGTATGTATATTACTCGCTACCGGTCTTCCTTCGGCGGCGGCTGACAGTCATCTCGGATCCTTGGTGGGAAGGTCACGGCGACGACCGCGCTGTGAAAAACGGCTGGTAAAGGAGGAAAAAAAAACTATTTACCACGGAAGAGGTGGAAGCGAAGTGAAAAACAATATTATTATTGTGCTCGCGAATCATATTTTTCGGTTGCGTATAAAAAACAGATTGTCCGAGGAGATCCTCCGCACATCGCAAACGTCTTTCGTCCTGTGAGATCGTCTCGTGCAGTAATTTATACTATTGTTATCGACATAGGTAGGTATTGTTATCGTCGTAACCGTCGTCTATTGTAAAGTGGTCTTGTCGTTGGTACCGCAAAGACACTACACCACTGCACGTCGTTACGATAAGACAAAATAATATAATATCCGTTTTTAATATAATATAATATAGTAGGCCCGGTGACGATTTTTATCAAGTCTTCTCTCGCTGATTGTACGACCAACAATTCAAGCGATATTAGAGTTGTACGACGACAGTATTTAGTAATCATTATCTGTTAGTGTTAATTGTACAGCGCATTTGCGGTGCTCTAAATCAAAGACATTAACACACAGACGTCATGTTGCCGAGGATTTTGGTGGCCGTTCAGATATTGCACGCCGTCGTGTTGGCTGAAATCCTGAAACCCACCTGGCACCAGTACTATTACCCGGGACATCACGCGTGAGTATAATATCTTCTAATAACATTGTGATTACGACTTACCAGTTGTGAATTTTCGTTTTTATTATTTTCGGGGTTGATGGCAAAAAAAAAACTCGCTTATTGCTGTGCACTTTGAGAACGTCCGAAAATGTCCTTCTATACGACTATATTCTACGCATCTATCATAATATTATAGACAAAATAGTAAATTTTGAGCAGAATATTTATACGAACGCACCTCGTCACATTCTACGAAAACAAACATACACAATTAAATTTTTTGATTTATAACCATGAATGAGCTTGGGCCGGATACTTTCAAATCATTCTATTTCATGATATTTATTAAATAAATCATTAAAACATAAAAATAAATAATGAATCTGGAGGATGATATATCACCCTGGTCACCCTCCACTCGCGTGTCACTCATCACTGTGATTCGAAAATATAATAAATGTTAAATAATTCTAAATTATCGCGGTATATGTAATTATTGAAGGACTTTTTTATGTGGCGGTAGCTATTTTCCTCAAAAAAATTAATCTCGACCACTTCCACCATTATCTGCAAAATAAGAGATTGTTGGAGTATAAAATTATATTTAGTACTTATAAAGCATTCTTATTTTAAGAATATTTTTTTTTGGTTATATATTAATTACAAATAAAATAAATACCCAAAAAATAGGCAGTTAACCAAATAACTAATAATAATAGGTCATACTTTTATATTAATATTTATTATATTTACTTATTAATTATTATTAGTCATTAACAATTATTATTTTAGACTCTGAACGATGAATGTGTTGATTTTCCAGTGATGTGTGTTTTTATTTCTTATTTTTATCTTTGTCTGTGTAAACGATAAGTAATCGAAATAATGCTTCCATAATCAATTTCAGTATTTCTTCCGATGAGAAAATGAATCTAGTTAGTTTATAGTTAAGTAGTGATTAAAAGCGCCGGGAAAAATAGGAATTTTTAAGCAAAATTGGCTTTTAGAGATAGATACATAAAATTTTCAGTGAATATTTATATTAGCATTTTATATACACCATACAATTTACAAAATAATTTAAATTAATTGGTTTTGAGCTGTTTGCGAACATTTTAAGTTTCCAATTTATTTAAATTTTTTTCTATAATTATCAATTACATTTTATTCGTTGGATCAAGAAGCTTGAAAATGTATCACAAGGCTCCTGATTATTGCTACTATAGTCTTTGAAAAATATTAAAAATACATATGTAAAATTTTTTTTATAGGCATTTAGAGTTCAAATGTTGATAACCTTTATCAAAATTTAGATTTAAAAATGATTTTGTAGTTATAAAATTGTTTAAAATGTTAAACTTTTATAGCTAGGGATTAAAAATTTTATAAAAGGTTCACGTAAGTAGGTTGTTCTGTAAACAAAATATATAAAAACAGTTTTTTTATAGTTATTTTATGTTGAAATTTGGACTAAATTATATATTTAAATGAAGAAGAACGATTTTAGTTGTGTGTTATATTTAAAAAATATTTTTGGTGAGTACTTGAAACTTCAAAAGTATTTATTATTATTAAATACAAATATGATAAAAACAAATTTACAAATAATAATAATTCAGTTCAACCAGCTATCGTATTAATAATAAAAATAAAAATATGATATAAAATATCCAATGCTAAAAAACCGTCTCCGCTCAGAATCGTTTTTTGTATACAATCATATTATATTATTGAATTCAAATTTAACACCATCCATTACAGTGACCCAATTGTAACCTTCTTTACAGAAAAGCGACTTCACTTACCCGCTTTTTTTATAATAATATAGGACATTTTAACTCCAAATAAAATTAATATATACCTCCCCATTTATTCCTTTAATAATAAATTTATTCAAATTATGATTTTTGGAATTTTAAATATACTCTCCTATTTTTATGTTCTTGAGTTCTTACAGTTGATGATGGTACCTAATTAAAAATTTGAATGAGTAGTTTTTTAGTTATTAAAATGCTTATACATTGGATAATACTACGCTATAAATGCATTCGTTGTCTCCGTCTACACACGTACGACATAGCAAATTTGCATTCACTAATTTAAATAGTATGCTACTGTGCTGTTGGTTTTTACATTAGTGTGAATTGACCTCAACAAAATATTAGATAAAAACATTATCTATACGTCGGCGATCTATTCGATATTTTAATTTTCAAGCAAGATTTGGGTATGATAAAATCACAAACTAAAAATTCTCATGTTTCGATTGGGAATTAAAATATTCAAAAACCGCTGACGATTAAGAGCAGATAATGTTCTTACCTAATAGGTCAATTCACTCTAATATCCTAACTATTAACACACTATTGCAACTAGTGAAAGAAAAGCTATGTCGTAGCTATGAAAACGGCTAATAAAATAAACACACGGGTAGTGCCTCTTAAAAATGGTTTTACAAAATATAAAATAGACCTAAATTTATCTATTATTTATTACACTTGGGATATTTTTACGAACTATTCATATCGATGAATTAATATTAATGACCAAAATTGTCAAATCACCATAGCCCCCATATCTTAAGCCATTACCATGGACCTTTTATCATTAGAACACAAAGTTAAATAACTTAAAAAACTACTCGTACAAATTTTGATTCTGATACGCCAACATTTTTACGTATAAAATTATCCACTGTATAATATTTACAGTTGTAAAAGGGAGATCTCATCTGAAAAACTGAAGTTTGTATTTGCACAGAAAGCTCCAACAAAAAAATTGTTGAATTTTAAAATACGGTCTTAAAATATATTTAAAAACTCCAAAAATTAGATTTTGAATGATTGTATTATTGAAGAAAAAAAGGGGCTAGCATGCTTGGTGAATCGCCCCATAATCCATATACATTTATGTTACACAAATATCTGACATAAAATAAATTAAAAAAAAAACTTGAACATATTTTATGGAACAAAATAGTTATTTTATAAGTCGGATAAAAAACTAATTTACTTTTTATTATTTCCTAGAAATGTCTTTGTTTTTCAGGCCACTAATTGTATTATCGATTGCTTCAAGTCGTTTGTTTGATCAGTAGTTTTTTCTTTTAGTCTGAATACTTTTTATTTTATAGTAAATATAATTTTGGATTTGCTACACAATATTCATATATATAGATATATTTGGTTTTCTTTATAAAAATTATATAATCACATTTACTTCTATACTAGAGTCTATATTATAAATGTATATATATATACAGGGTGTCCCGTGAGGATTTACTCATTGCGATATCTCCTGAAATAATAGAGATATCGTAATTCTGTTTTCTTATTAAGACTCACAGAGGTAAGCACTACAAATAACTAATTTTTTATTATTTTTTTTATGTTTTGGTAAAAAAGTTAAAAAAATTATTTTTTTAATTAATTATTTAAAAAAATATTGAAGATTGCCATTTTGTAGAGTTCATTTTTCTGAAAATATTGACGTTTCAACATTTTAATTTCATTAATTTCCTGATTTTTAATAATTTTTTTAATTAATAAGTAAAACGGCAAAAAACCGGTTTTTGTCCGGGCGGCGAGTCCCCCTCTACGGCTAATAGGTAAATCCTCACGGGACACCCTGTATATATAATTCCGTGTATAAAAACCATCATAAGAATCGATGATAACTATTATTATACAATATTAATGCAAACGGCTGGCCCGCATCAGGCTTAATAGATAATTATAGATAATTAGAGTCATGAGATTACTAACTAGTGTCTTACTCTTTTTTTTATAATAAAGTTCACAACACTAAAACAGATACGTGTGTGGTTGCTGGCTAAAATATTGGTAATTTTTTTATTGCACTTTTTTAATGTTTGGAAGAAAAGTACATGATCCGTAGTGCAAAAAGAATTTCTGCAGGAAAATGGTAACCAACCTTTTTTAGAAGTTAAACGGACAGTGGTGGAAACTAATTCCGCCCCTCTGTATGATAAACCTAATAGTCATCAACTGTACGTGCTAAAATAAATTCAACCAGGAGAAATCTATAGTACCCCAAACTCCTAAGTACCCTTTAGTGGTGCTAATGGCGTAGTAAAATATTATTGGCGATTTTCGAAAGCCATTTTTTTACTCGACAGCACTGCGCGTTAGAGTGCAACGTGTACTTCTTCGGCCACCCTCTCGTCAGTCCTGACCAGGCCAAGTCACGGGTTGTACTGAAGACGCTGCGAAAAAATTGTTCTCCGCGACAACATTATACATTATTGCATCGAAAACGAATGTCGACAGCTGAAAATATATTTTATCCGATTTGTTCGAACGGAGCACATCTTTTTTTTTTTTTAGACTTTCACCACACGTCATAATAAGTCTTTTATGGGTATTTTTATATATATATATATTTTAAAGTACGGAATAAAATATAGATGTCGTAATCTAGTTTGCAAAAGCGCGTAAAACTTTTGAAAATATTGTGAAAGACGTGTACGTCGGATAACGTATAAAAAGTATCGGTTTTTTTTTTTATATTTTTTGTTCGATCGACCAGAATAAAGTTTCATTACACGTACGGTGCTTAGGATTTTTTAATTACGCTTAAAATATATTCGGGATTATTTTCAACCTCGAATTCTACTCGGCAAAATTATAATAAATTTAATCCTACCGACAGTTTACAAAATTTAATCAGTTCGAGATTCAGAGAATTCTTAAATAAAAGAAACGTTTCGCAGACGTATTGTTTTTGCGGTATATTGTACGTATTTATATACGACACAGACGCGTACGGGGGAAGCTCGAGCTATTATAGAAACACTTTACCATAAAAACAATAGTGTTGTTTTTCTTTCTTTTAGAACTTTGAATTTAAAAAAAAAAATCGCCTTGATTTAAAAAGAGTTTATATATTTATGTATATATATATATATTATGTAGTCAGTATATTAATTGTTATTGGTCGTTTTTCATATCTATTGAAAATGGTTTCTTAAAACGAGTTTTTTATTGTTATTATTATTATTATTTTTTTTAATAAAATGAAAAGAGTCAATCTCTACA
Organism: Macrosiphum euphorbiae; assembly: GCA_949089665.1. Lineage (NCBI taxonomy): Eukaryota > Metazoa > Arthropoda > Insecta > Hemiptera > Aphididae > Macrosiphum > Macrosiphum euphorbiae. The sequence continues at coordinate 2,353,378 of CARXXK010000003.1, read as the reverse complement.
CGACGGGTTTACGTGCTCTGACACATTTAAACGATGAATTTTAAATTACGTTAGGATTTTTTTGTCACGTATTTGACATTTCTAAACCATACTATACCATACCGTACCATATACTGTAGTCGCATGCTTGAAATGGCATTTTTTTCGATGACATTATTCATCGAGTATTTTTATTTCAATCGTCAAAATTTGTTATTCAAAATTGTCTGAAACTATCCGACAACATTCAAATACTTTGAGAGTACCAAATACAAATGAACAATTAGTATTATTCAAATGTAATTAGGTACTGAATAAAACCCTAAATATTTTGTATTTCGCAACACCAATTAGTCAGTTTTGAACAAAAAAAAAAAAGCGACTTTTGGAATACCACGCACACGGACTTCACCCTTCCCGGAACGTAATTATTCGAATATATTGTATTTATAGTGCATTGTGGGGTTTTTAAAATTATGTGCCCCCTTTTTTCTTCTTCTTTCCCTGTCCCGGCGTTTGACCAACCCGGAAGTGCTTCCGCAGTGTTACTTCAAGAGCCACAAAACATTGACTGACCCGGTAGAATAATATCATACCGGACGTTTCAGGGATTAGAGCGTATAATAACGCATACAATAACCGACCCTCTTGACGGGCAACAAAACTGCAAACTCGGTTAATATTAAATTACTACCTACTTTAATATCTTTAATACAAAGAGATTATAATATTTGTGTATAGTTACAAAAGTTCGTCCATTATAATATTATATATTATATGAACACAATGTAATGTATAGAATATCAGTATAGCAGGGGAGGGAAATATCCCCGGGAACATGCTAGAATTCACAGGCATCGTAAAGATATTTCTGGAACGAATTATTGTTGATTCATCAATAATGCTAACATCTGTGTATTAAAGCCATGGTTGATTAACCATCGTGGGCTCAGGACCTAAAGGTGCTAAATTGATTTTAACCCACTTTTTGATACGAAAAGGTTTATTGATCAATGCTCTGAAATCCAAGCTCATATCCAACCTTGTACATCCATTATTTAAAGAGTTATCCAGAACTAAAATGTACTAAACCTATCAAATTTGCACATTGGTTATTTGATAGTGACCTAAATAGTACCTATTTTGGTTCTTAACAATAGTATTCAAACCATAATGTTCTAGCTACATACTATACCATATAGTATTTTATTGGTACAACTACTAAAGGTCCGACCATAACTTTATAGTAAATGTCAGTACATAGTTGTATCAAACCTCACTAAAATATAATTTGACCAACTAAATTGTTGTCACCCAAATTTATTTGGTTAATATTTTTATCCGTGTAGTAATATTAATACTCATTATTGTATACTATATATTTATACATGTGTAAAAATACATAACTCAACACATGAGACAATAACAATATCAATATAACATGTCTTTAATAACAGAAAAAAATTTTTAATTAAATAATTTAGGCATTTCTAAGAATTTCAAAAAAATTTGGAAATTGAAATATTACCTATTACTTATCGTGAATTTTCCGGAAGTCCTATGCCTGGGTATAGCCAGCGTTACTCGATGATGGATTATGATATTATGCACAACTTTCGAATTTTATACTCGTTTATTATTATTTGAGGTAGTCGTGTCTCGCGATACTAAAACAATAACATTATCCGTAAAAAAAGCTTTTTGTGCGTCTATTAAGTAAAAGAAAGAACAAAAAATAAAAATGAGCAGGACGTTCGTACCTAAATTGAAGAATTAACAATGTAATTAAAAGTGATGAGCAACGGAAAATCAAAATTTCTGTGAAATCTAATTAAAACATTTATTGTTCGATCAATATTAATATATATATTTTTATTTTTATCAAGTTTAGTGACTTACACGAAGAAGTTTTTCTTTCCATTAAGCGGTGTCGTTAAAAAAAAAAAAAATGTTTGAGCAAAAAAGTAGTGTTTCTTTGTCCAAGAGAAGAAGCTTTTTAAAATGTCTCCATACAATTTGGCACGAAATATTACGGCCCTTTGACCGTTTACAAACACGTGCGCACATCACAATCTCACGTATATTACAGTAAAACACACACAAACACACATATCACATATATTATACGCATATACGTGAATATGTGTGTTTGAGTAGGAATCGTAATAAAACCTTCACTATACACTTTATTTTAGACTTTTAGTATACATATAAGCTCACACACACGATCTGACGCAGTTTATTTTTGTTTCAGTTACGGTATACGGTATTTTGAAAAGCTGGCTTCGATGCGAGAGAACTTCCAGAAGGGAATACCATACAACAAGTAATGATTTATCCAGGACTGGAAATAGATACATTAGAATATAATATAACAGGGTACAAGATAGCTAATTTGAACACATTAATATATTTGTAATCACTTACGAGTTATTTAAGAAGTGTTGTTTAAATGTTTTCATTCTTTACATAGTATTTAATACTCTAACCTTAAAGATTAAAAAAAAGACAGCAATAATTTAGTTCAACTCATGTAACTATCAATACAATCTTTAATTAAAAGTTACTTATATTATGAGTTCGGTTTATGAATATAAATGTTTCGTCTCATATAATATGATTAGTGGTTTAATTTCTGCAGTCTCGAGGATTTATTAAAATAATTATCATAAAAATGTTGTTCATTAAAAATTGTAGGAGGATTTAAAAATCTCCATTTCAGAGTTCAACAATACCATCATCATAATTTCTAATCAAGTAACTCTGATGGAAGACCGTGAAATGACGTATTAAAGTCGATCCTTGAATATAACACTTGGCGTCGGCAATATTATGATAACATAGTTTATTATATTATTATCATAAGGTGCACTTTGCAGATAACCTGATGCGCGTTTGACGCCCTCAACCCGACTTTATCTGCGAAAACGTTCAAAACAGCTCGATGATCGTCGACGTGTATCAGACGGTTTTCGTTTTTCGTTTTCAATTTGTCGGATTTATTGCACGCCATGGTTAATCCATACCCATATGGGCACACGTTAAAAAGTTACAACTCATATCGACTCGACGTGGGTACGTGTTTTCGGGAAGTTAAATATCGTTACGCCCGCGCGACACGCTCGTCGGCACTCGGCATCCCTCTAAACGATTTCGCATCACTCGTAAACGCGTGTTGTATTTTTTTTTTTCCAGAGCGGATAATTTTTTTATGCGCCGTGCTAGGCGGCATTTCGGCGGACTTTAGTCGAACACAAACCGTACACGAACACACCGTGCAGGCTCGTAACAACCGTGCACCCGCATCAATATCATATTGTTATCAAGCATTATAACTACCCATAAGGGGTGCGATGCACCAGGCGTGCCAAGTCACTTTTTTTCTCTTTGATATTGCGCATTTGGCCAAATCCTGATTTTTCGGATTTTTTATAAGTGCACATAAACCCGGTATAATTCCTATTTCCAACGATTTAGATTTGTTTTTAACGTTTTGTAGTCATAGAACTCATTATTGGAGTTTCTTAGATGGTATAAAAATCCAAGTCCCGATGTAAACTTTAATTTTTCAAACTGGAACTTCAATATATTTAGTATTTACTGTTAGTGCGTTCTTAAGCAGACGACTTTTTATTTTTTGAAAACATGCTACGATGTATCTACTTTTCAAATGCGAAAAAAGTTCATGTCCATACAATTAGAGTATTTGTGCATTACAAAAACAAACAACTGAAATCGGTTTTTTTTCGTTGAAATGGGCCTTTATGGTGGTGATTTGATATAAAATATTTTTGAGTGGGCAATGGTTTTGATAGGTATCAAATTTTAATAGGTTTTGATAATATTTTCAATTATCATGTTGCGATGAAACAAACTCATTATATGATATTAATATATTATACACGTTTTATAGGACCCCTAACCTCGCTAAGCGCGAGTCAAACATAGACAATTTTATAAATTTTTTTTTGTCGAACGCCTCTGACAGTTTTGTTCATTTAAAAATTGTATACATAATATTATATTGTTAAGTTGACAACATTTGACGTGGAAACGGCAAGAACGAAAACAATGGTGTTTCAAACCCAATTATTTTGATTAACAACACAGGGAAGTAATAATGATGATTATAATCATATAACATATTATGATTGTCTAAAAAATTAATATACAACGAAACCGAAAATCTAATTATATTTTTTAACAATGAATAACACAGAATATCGAAATATGAACAATTTTACATATTATGTGTTTTAGATTTGAGCAAGATTTATACTTATAAAAATGTTAGTTTATTTTTATTTTTTAATGGGTGTCAAATTAAAACATGCCTATAGTGCAATTTGAATAATATTCTACACAAAAACCGAGGTTAAGTTAAAATAAAATAAAAGTTTATACCGATTTCTAGTGAGGTATTTTGTGCTCCTTACAACGATTAAATATCATTACTTATTACTTATTATATAATATACGCTGTGCTATACGGATAAACAGAAAATTGGTTTTATTCCATTTAGTTTTAAAATTAATTTCACTACTGTAACGATCATAATATATTATTATAATTTAGAAGTTAATGTTATTTATTATTTTGACTAAAAAAAAAAATGTAAATACTCATTATTTTATCATACCACCATACATTTAAATTATACATGGTTTGCAGTAGTAAACCAAATAAAATACGACGTTATTTTTTTCATCAAATTTGTAGGATTGTATTTTAATTATTTGAAAATAAAATCATATTTTGTATTTCTAGTTTTATTTAATAATATATTCCGTAATTTAAATTTAAATACATTTGAAGTACTTCATTAGTATTGTAACTATTTATAGTTAGTTTTTAAAATGCGTTCAAAGAAAACAATTATGAATTATACTTATAATATTTTTAATACAAATGTATATGGTGAACCTATCTACTTAGGTACACAAATTTAATATGATCTATGTCGTGCAAAATGAGAAAATTATTGTTATATTATAATATGTTATTTAAATCTTAGATTTATTTGAATGAATTGCATTGATTAACATTTAAATATTTAAAAGAACACGTCTGGTAAAATACAATTAATTGTATTACAAAATTTTCCTTTTTATATATTCTAGAAAAACTATTACAAAAAATAATTTTACTATACCATAAATTAACACCAATTGATAAACTTTGAGGCTATTAGTTGTAATTAATGTTTGTCCTAGATTAAAATTCCACTAATTTTACTACACTTATAATATTAGGTGTTCGCAAAAAACTTTTAACTGGCTAAAAAAAAAAAATTCTTGAATATAAATGTAAAACACAAATGGGCTAATTCGATTTACTTTCTGTTTTTTTTGTTCATAATCTCAGTGTGATTGTCAATTGTCATAGATTTATATAACGGTTATCGACATTAATTATGGACGGTTGATATTTCAGGGTACAATTGGATAACATAATTTTGAAATGTTTGAAAGATATTTCAAAAATTGGCTCGCTGTTTTCTGATTTTAAAATAACACAATAAATTTATTATTTACATAATAAACTATAATGCGATATGATATCACGTTCTTCTACTGACCTTAATATTCTTGTTAGGTATCTAAAAATTCTAGTATTTCAAGGAGGGCAGAGTAAATTGGAATTTTTCGAATTGCTTTAAAAATATTTATTTACAATATACTATACCAGCTGCAGGTGATAGATATAAGTAGAATGAAAATATTTTCGTAGAACAGCAACACAATACGAGAAACAAAACATTTATATTGTAAGTAAATAATTCTTAGGAAATTTTTACAGATGGGGATTTTACAACCGAGTAGACACTGCGTCGGTGACGGAGAGCAAAAAGACACGAAGACTGCGAGTGGGCAGTGGATGGTGGAAGCTGGTTCCACCGACGGGCGCCGAGATAAATTGTGAATTTCCGAGTACTGTACCGGTGATATCTGTAAGTCCGTGTCTGACACAACAGAATTAACGCTAATTGGGATGGACAGGTGGCGCTGAAAGACAGATAAAAAAAAACATTATGTGTTTAATGATATAGCACCACCTTATATACTAATTATAAGTCCAATAATAATAATATTATAGTCTGAAAGAATGGATTTTTGAAAACACATTTACGACACGTACCTACGATCATGAGACACATGTTGTGCCTGGTGCAGAATCTTACCGGAAATGGTCGCTCTCGTGACGTGTTACGCCGATACTATATAAAATTGTTACTTTTCCTCGAAAGACCCCATATTGAAATAAAAGAAATTTTCAATGTCGTTCGGTGAAGAATCAATAATGAGGTTTATACGAACTTTTTCCTCTACGTTATTGTTTGTGTAAACGGAGATGGTGATGCGAGTAGCAGGAGCTTTTATTAGAATCGTTTTTGTTTTTAAAGAGAGAGAATACGATTTCTAGTAAAATATGGTTGACTGGGTTGATGTTTGATCAATGCTTACTTAAATGTTAAATGTGTAAAGAACATATTATTATTAATTTAAGTATTGAGGGTTTTATTAGAAAAAAAATTCATACGCCTGATTAAAAAGCGGGGTTTCCTGAATTTAGCTGGTTAGGAGCCCTCTGTAGATGTAGATCCTACCCATAATAATAATTCGGAACTGAAGTTATGACTTATGACGATAATAACGTGTGCTGCTTGTACGCTTGATTTCGTATCCGGAGATTTTATACGTAAAATATGATATTATACTCTTGTTATAATACATTATTATTGTGCTACGTATAATTTTATACATTAAAAAAACGTTACAACGTTTCACGGCCATGAGCACGAATCAATATTACCTACCTATAAGTTACGAAGAACAAATGCGATCATGAAAAAATAACCAGAATAATAATAAAAAAAACTTTGTTTCTGTATATTTTAAATATTTATTAGTTGACTAAAAAATTCCTTGTAACAACTCTGAATAAAACATTTAAAAAAAAACTTTGTTTTAAAAAAATAAATTGTACCGTTTGCGTGTAAACACAGTACAGTTATAGATCGGACGCGATAAACGTTTTATTGTGGTTGGAGCCCAACATTATTATGTAAATATAATACCGGATGATTATTTGAACGTAAAACTCATTATTTACAAAAGTATTAACGTTTTTGAAAATATTGTTTTTACACAATATATATATATATTATATTTTACACAATATCTCAATAATATTTAATAGATAGGGTTTTTCTTTTTTGAATGGCAATTATTAATTTTATATTCCAAGCATAAACTTTTTTTCGGAGTTGTACCTATTTGAAATTTCGTCGGAGTCTCTAATTAATTATATAGATGTATACATTTAAAGTGTTGATGCGCGGAGTAGTTGACCAACGCCTTGCGAGACATCCCTGCATTTTTAAATATCTATAGGTACCCTAAATTACTGTCCATTTAACTCGTCGATTCGAATATAGAACAATTTTTTTTTTACTTTAATGTCGTTTTGTATTGACTTCTAATTATTATTAAAATTAAATATTTCCAAAAGCATTAATAGGTACCCATAGTTTTAGAAACAATGAATATTTTACGTTAAAATTATCAACCGGTATAATATTACAATATCTGTATATAAATTCCATAAAAAACATACGCGTACCCCACGTGGCTGTATTTTCTACAGTTTACGAGACAGTATTCCCTGCAGTCGGCGTATACGCCGTGGAATCCGAGATAAGATGATTATCGCACATGCACTTACGGAGACAGTTTTACTTATTCAATGTACACAATACTATATTGTTATGGTGGCGTTCGGAACTTTACTGTCGCTAATGGTCTTAGGTTTTATAATATTTAGACATGCGCGTTGCCGAATAACGCGAGATTCCAAGTGTATAGGCCAGGCGTGCCAGTGAATAGAAGTATTCCAACCAGCCAGTGAAAATTTTATAAAATTAGAAATGTATTTAGGTATTATAAATAATAATAATAATAATAATAATAATAAAAAAAAAAAAAAGTTATTTCAATAACCTTTTAAAAATTATAAAATATCTTACAATCGTATAGTTACTACCTTGAGAGAAAAAAAATATTAACTACCGACTAAATATTCAGTGAACAAAGATAATATTATATTTATTGCATTTATCGGAATGAACAAAGAAACCGTGAAGTACATGAATTTTGAATGTGGCCGGCAAGTGGAAAGAGGTTGCACTCGTTGTTATAGGTAGTGTGTTATAATATAATTATGTCTTTATAATATTATAATGGTTGTAATCCGCACTTGTGCACGGTGTGTTATTTAATATGGCGATCAGCTGATTCTGTCACAATACCACACTAGTCCATATTATAATACGCGTTTGCGGATTCTAACATAATATTATATTATACCACATTACAATGGTATGTAAAACAATACCGTCATTACTCCAGTAGTTGTTGCGGTAGTCTCGAAGTCCTATACTTAGTATATCGCCTACAATTGGTCAGAACTATAGGACGCCAGAACCGTCAGGGTGTTTGACCTATTCGAGAACATAATATTATAGATACACGACTCATCATTTCGGGTTGTCGACACATGCTGGAATTCACATGCAAACAGTAACGTTAAAGCGATTGTGTCATTAAGGTAATATAACATCCCCGAGTGCCGCCTAAATAGTCGTTCGAGGACTTTTGGGTTTGATGTTTGCTTTATATAGTCTCGTGAATTTTTTAAACCCAACATAAAACCTCACTCGCCGAAGTCGTTTAATTCAACCGAGGGGGGGTTATTCCTTCATACCGATCGCTGTTTGGTCACGTACACCGCCTACACTCTCAGACTTAGCATTCACGTGGAATCGTGGTTTACGGTGTATAATTTGTCGGTTTTGCAGAACATCGTGTGGGAACGAGTGGACCCGGGCAAAGCGGACAAGGAGATGGCCATGAGGCGAATGGGCGAGGTGCAGACGTACGACATGCACCTGAGGCCCAAAGGCAGCACGTTGCATTTCCACGACGTGACGCCCCTGGACAAGGGCCTTTACAGGTGTCTGGCGTCGTCCGTGGACAGGCTGACGGGCGAACCGCAGACGGTGTTTCAAGACACTGACTTCTACCCGGATGTGGTCTGAGCTACGCACCCCTCTGATCAACTCTGGGGACAACGGCGACGACGAGGACCACAGCTGTTGCAAGCTAGTGGTGAGACTGACAGCGGAATTCGCGTCGTTCTATTATATTATGTAATAATATAATTAAGATCCCGTCGCAGTGTCGCGTACGTTGTACTATTTAAACTGTTGTTGTTATTACTATTACTATTATTATTATTATTATTATTATTATTAATATTATTATTACTATTGATATCGTCATTGTCGTCGCATTACCAAAATATTCACGGGCTGATCTAGTAATCAAAAAAGTTGAGAGGACCCAGACTCAAGATGTGCACCTATATAATTATGAATTAATAATAATGTAAAAATAATAAATATAGATAATCATATAGCTTTAAAACATATCATAGAGTTTTGTAGGCACTGTTAAAAACAAAATACTAACGTACCTATAGTTTTTTTGTACACATAATATACATATGTGGTTTATGTTAATTTCATCTAGATAATGTCATATAATTGTATAATCACGAAAGGTATATAATATTATGAAACAGTATCTAAGAGTACCGCCTACACGACCCTAAATCACCAAGAATATATTGTAATATCGTTTGTTCGAGAGTATAATATCATGTATGTTGGACGTTTAAATATAAGTGTCCGTTTGGTAACCACGTCGAAGCTTTAATCCGATGGTTTTACAGATCAAACGTGATCGCGCACTCTGCAAAAAAATGCCAAGGCTATTCGTCACGCAAACTATTTTATTTTAACATAATAATAAATTATGATGAGCAAAACGTTTTGTTTGTTTTTTTTATTCACATAATTTTTATTATTATTATACACCACAATTTTTTTTTTTATTTTATTGTTTGTAATACGCTAAGACGTGACAAAAAGAAAATCGGCCGACTATATCTTTAGGTTATATGCGTTGGCTATTAGATTTTGATTATAGACAATTAAGTATGTACAATAGCTATAATAACTCCTTGTTAAAAGCTAATAAAAAAAAAATACCTCTGTACAATGAGGTTTCGTTTCAATTCGAATGGTATAATACTATAATGTAATTTATCTATTCCGAGTTTTATAAGGGAAAGTGGTTTGAATTCAGTTTGTCTACTGCAAAGTACATAATATAATATAGTATTATAGTGATATACATGTCCACGAAGTTGACAAATTCTGGGAACGGACTCGCAAATTCTAGCGAATTTCTTGCTGCACAATTCATGGCCCTGTGATTCACTCGCAATACTTAATTTGTATATAATATTAAAATATTCATTTTTCTAATGTAACACGATCTCGGGGTATTTCTAGTTTATATAAATTTTTTTAAAAATTAATATTACGATACATAAAATTAATGGAACACTAAAGTATATAAACTTTTAAATTTTTTTTTTATTTTTACAAGATATTTACAATCTATTCAGAGAACAAAAGAGTAATAAAAAAAAAACATGATTAATATGACGGAAGAAGCCACCCAATGATGACACTACCTATTTTGTTTAGAGTTTAGGAGGATTTGAACTAGGATTCAAGCATCTAGCAGGCCACGACACCACTTACGTCTGAGGCGTCTGACGGGAAAGTATATAAACTAAAACACAGAAAGACAGAAAAACCAAAACTCATAAGTCATAACACTATGTGTAAGAATGGATATGTAAAACAGTAGGGTAGGTACTCACAGATTTATACTACACGTTTATCTATAATTTATTATATTCCAGGTAATAATTAATTTTTTAATATACAATGTGTCCCGTGAAGAAGTGAACGGCTGGCGTCACAATATGATAGTATTCGTTAATTTTAAAAAAAAAACCCTTTTACAATTGGGTCAAACTTTTTATTTTTTTAGTTAAATCGAACCTACCACTCATTTGTTTGCGTTATCTTCAAATTTTTAAACTTTTTATCGTGCATTTTTTTTATTTTAAAGCTATTTTATAATGTTATCATGTATCAACTAACATCCCAATCAAGCCAAAAATATACAAATTATTTTTATTAAATTTAAAAAAAAACAGCTGGAAAATTAGCATTTGTAAAAGGAAATTACGTTTACTACCGTTTTTTTTATTTTATTATTCTACAGAATTCAATTTTTTTAAAATTTGTACAGTTGTGGTTTAATTGTGTATGTTAATCGATAGCACAGTAAAATAGCTTTAAAATAAAAAAAAAAATAAAAAAAACTACTATAAAAAGTTGAAAAGTGTTGAAAATACATCAGTAAAAGTTTGGTTCGTTTTTGAAAAAAGTTGAACTGCCCATAACTAAAAAATTAAATTGGAGCCACCCTTTAAAGTTTTTTCGTACCAAACTTAAGGTCTGGACACTATCATATGACCCCGGCCGGTCACTTCCTCACGGGACACATTGTACTATAATGTTACATTAATGTGATTGGTATTACAATACAAGTCAAAAACGATTTTCCCTTTCAGGGTCAAAATAAAAAAAATTGTTACTGACAGAATGTATTGTGGAAAGCTTTTACGTTCGGGTAACAATTTCATTATAATTAAATCTCATTTGATCAGTGGTTATAGATAAAAAATTAAATAAATACGATCAGTCAAAATATTATTATATTATGCATACCATTGTCTGGATAATGAAACGTGAAAACAAACGGCAAAGTGTAATATCCGCCACCATAATAACTGTAATAATGTTTTAAAATATGTCAGAGAGTCTGTACACCCGGAGATAAACTGTACAAAGGCGCTGTTTTGGAAATTGGAAGCGAAATTCTCTACTTACGCTACGTCGCTACGCCGCATGGGATGTATAAAGAAAACAGATCTTTTGTCGTGATCCCTGAATATATGTTTTCAAATTAAAACTTACACGAGTAGCGTACTTTATAAGCAAAATAACCTAAACTTCGTCGTTCAGTGTCATAATATTATACCAACGGTATGTTTTTTTTTTATTTCGTGGTATGGTTACCTAATAAAAACGAGTTGTTGTTATTGTTTTCATTACGTTTCTCGAATGATCAGTAGACACGAAGTCTAATAATTTACCACTTTGGAGGCTATGATGACAGTATTATTTTCGACGTATTTGTATCGAAATATATTTTTAGGATAACGAAATTACTTTTATACAGTGATGTCAAATGTTTGAAATTCAACAGTTTTAAAACAAAACCCATAGGAACCTATTATTATAGATACAATATATTATATTATTATTGTACATATTTTGTAATTTTGAATACCGAACTGAAAATGAATTTTAATAGATATTGACATATTATAAGTATTTTACATATATATATTTATTAAGAATTTTTAACATATCCTACTTATAATATCACTATTTAATATTGAAGTAAAATTCGGTTCACAAATCACAATACTAAATATTCTTTATATTTGTACCTCAATGTTCTTATGATAACAATAATAATATACATATTTTATACTACAGCCATTACAGGTATTATTATTATGTAAAGTGTATTTGTGAATATAATATAATATGTATAGTCTATACTAAATTAAGTAGTCATTTAATGGTGTTCTTGGCACTTGTAAGTTGTAAAGCCCGATTACATTTGTATAATATTACTTATATATGCTTACATAATATACAATATTATGTTCTATTTGTTTAAAAAAAATACACAACAATAGGTACTTATGTAATTGTATAAAATAATCAAACAACAGTATCTTAATTTCTGTTCGACATTCTCAAGCGGTTCTTATTAAATTTTCAGCGTTCCTTCGATTGTGTTTAAGACAGGTATTATTTTAACAATAAACACTTATTTTTTTGCAAAACTTAAGACGTTTACGCGAATTTGAAATATCGAGGAATTGCATCTGTCGGAATAATCATCATTCAGCATCTAATAATATCCATTTGAATTTATTTTTTTGATGGTGGAGGGAGGGGGTAAAGTTAAACGTCTATTTAGACGTTGGTTTACATACGTTTTTCTACGGCATAGCCCAAACATTCTTTCTTATACCCTAAACAACCATGCTTTTGACTGATAATTTCGGTAATTTGGTTTCGTACACTGGACATCAGTTTATAGTGTATTATCATAACACACTCAGTCTGGTCATTATTTTAATTACTTACCCAATGGCTAATATGATATAACTTTATGCCATATACGGTCGCTCCATAATGATGTGGTCCGTGTACGCGTACAATGTTCATATATATCTACAATGGTACAATCTACATTTAGCTAGTATGTGCCGAGAGCTGTAAATTCAGTGGAATTTAGCGAACAAAATGTTATTGGCGTTTGGAATGTTCGGTAGTGGCATCCACGTGCCAGCGTATATGCAGAGTGATTCGTCGACAGTATTTTCAAAAACCTTTTTTTTTTACACCATTTAAAAATCAAATATTATAAATTGTTAAGTTCGTCATTTTTTTTTTTTTTTGAAACTGTTGATGTTTTTAAATCGAAAGTGTAACGAGTAATTGTTGAGTCATATTATAGGTACTCGGTGTATTAAGGATAGTAGTCCTTAATAATGGTTTTACATAAAATATAAAACATAAGTTGGTAATATTTAGTCCAGGCCTTTCTTCTCGAATTAACGCGAACCCATACACCCCTAAAAACCTTTTAAAACGCAAACACCTGAAACCCATAGGTACAACAAAAATTATTTTTTTTTCTAAAATACCTGAATTAACCGAAACCCGAATAATTTTTAATTTTACAATTAATTTGAATAATAATTACTAAGAGAAATAATTATATTAAATAGGTAGGTATGCTCAACATTTTTGTTGTGTGGAAGGGATTTTTGATGACATCCGAAAAAATATTTTCCTTGTCTTAAATATTTTCATCCTGTATTAATATTTAATACCTACTAATACAAGGTTATTAATACTTAAATGTTTGTTTAAAAGTTGTATTTTGGTTATGAATACATGAATACATCCAGAATATGAAACCCGGAGCTGAAATGCTGATTTAGCCAGTAGTTTTTATTCCCTGAAAATGTTTAATACTAACTAAATATTAATTACTCACTATAATACCTATATAATTTTAAAACAAGCAAAGTATAATATTTGTTTTACTTATTTTATCATGAACAATTTATTATACTTAGTATGTGCCTTTAAGTTAACTTTTTTTTTTTTTTTGTTATAGATAGAAAAACTTGAAATGTGTTAAATGTGAAATCTTCAATTATCATTTTAAGTCATAGTTATGAAAAAAAACTTTTATGGATTTCAACCTGAAAAATAATTTACAAAATTTAAAAAATTTTCATGACTATGAATAGCCCAATAAGAGTCAAAATTGTTTGAAAATGTTACCATGTATTATAAATTTTGTTGAGAATTTCAAGTGTAATTCGTTTTAAAATTACAACAAAATATCAAAAATTGATAGATGAAAGTTCGTTAATTGACCGATGAAAATCCAATATAAGTAAACACTTTAAATTCAAACGGTCATAAAATATTAATGTTATAAATTAATATTAATATTAATATTAACTATCCGGTAAAAATGTTTTTTGTTTTTTTTTGTTTCAGGTAGGTTAGGTTAGGTTAGGTTTTCCATAAAAAATGTCTAATGTTAGCTATGAAAGGAAAAAGTTTTATGAATTTCAAATTAAATAATAGCTTGAAAATTGTCAAAATATTTATGAATTTTGCCAAAATTTGAATTTTAAATGCATATAAAAAATAATAATGATTATGCATCTTTAATATTTTTGAACTTATATTAAGTAAACTTATAAAGAACCTTGCATTAAATGTATAAATGTAAAATAATAAAAGTTTTTAACGGAAAATTTCTCAAGGCCATAACTAGCTCAAAAAGAGTCAAAATACTTCTAAAATATTACCATTTATTGAAAACGTTAATATAAATATTTGGTGAAAATTTCAAACGTTGTAAGTTTTTGGTTACATAAACAAAAATGTATTTATTTCAAACATTTTTTTTGACTAAAAATTACATCTTTTTTTGTTTTTTTGACGCTTTCTAAAACTATTTTTAATTTTTATAGTTTACCTCCCAAATGTATCAACTAGATTCATTTTTATATCAGAAAAGATGCTAATCTTGAAAGTTGGAGCTTTTTTTCAACCCATAATGTTGCTTATAGACAGAAAAAACCACACAATCAACTCAGAATCTAATAGTAATTAAAAAACTGTACATTTTTTGAGAAGTTATAAAATCAAAAAATCGAAAATATGGGAAAGTCGATTTCAAGTAGATTTGAAGACCAATTCAAATCTGTTTTCAAAATTCTTATTGTTTCACTATATCTATCTGTACGTTTAGCAAATAACACTTCTAAAATCTTATGTCGCGAGTGTGATATAGACAAAGCCCAAAATCATTGCATTGAATCCCCTTAGGCATACGTATATTATGAAATTTCAAATACCAGAATATGAATAGTTGTTCGGTTAATGAAGAAATGGGAGTGAGGGTTCTTGGTGAATCTTTGTATTGTTCAATAATATACTCGAACAGTTCTAAACGTTTGATCGTTAACATCAATAACGTGTGCATATCGTTTTGGGACAATGCAAAATATTGAGGTAATTTAGTCATTTTACTACCTACGGGATCGCACAATACCTGTATGTAAAATAAGTATATCAGCTATAATCTTATTGACCCAAGAACAAGACAACGAGTGACAAAATGTATATGATGATTATTAGATTGAGTAAATTAGATATCTGCGTCCGTTAGCCATCAGTGTCGTCGGCTTTGTATACCTGCCTACTCTCACAACGTATTTTCTAATTTGGAGGGGGGGGGGGGGTGGAATTTCCAGTTTCGAAATATATTTAACTCTATTCCCCGAGGTAATCACGGAGAACCGCGGCAAAGAGAAAACCAAATTTACGGCACGAATTCGCCCATAATTAATATTGTAATAATACGATGTATGTAACCACGTCTGGTGACACGTGTACAATATTATAAGAGTATTGTATACAGATATTTAGGCCCAAAATAGAACGAACCGATTTCGGTACCAAACAAATCTGACTCTATATTTATGTCACTTCAGCGTAATGAAAATGTTTCAAAATGTTCAAGAGTTAGGTACAGTGGTAACCTAACCGCAGGGGGGGGAGATAACGGACTGACCCCCCCCCTATGGCCCTTATTATATGACTTAAAAAAATATATTTATCAAGTTTCAACTGTCAACTATAGTAAGCAAGACGTAAATTTCATATACGTCTTACCAAAATGAATTCATTTTTGAAAAAAACATTGTATTTGCATACCAATTTCATACCAATTTTCATAAACTATCTGTAATTGTTCGGTAAAAGTATGAACTAATTGTATAAAAGACCTTGTATTAAAGTAGCTAGCCTTAGCTATACACATTTAATATTTTATAAGTTTTGAACAAAAATTTAACTGTGGTTTTGACGAAATTTGAACTTTAAATGCTTATATAAAAAAAAACCATGATGCCTATGTACCGTTAATATTTTACCTATAATAAAAACTTACGTATTACATTTTTAAGCTTTTTGATCGGATGAATAATTTTTTATTGACATTTATAGAATAAAAAATTTTAACTAATCAAATACAATCCAAGTGAGGACTGAATAACCACATTAAATATATATTCTGTGGCATAACCAAGCTGGTTACCAAACAATTTTAATAAATTTTCATTTTTTTTTCTCTAAATATTTTAAAAAACATTGAGAATTTTCGATTTCGACCTTATAAAAGTACCAACTACATCCAATTTGCTTCCAAAACAATACACCGGGCATCGAAGCTTATGATCAGAGCATTTTTTCTACTAGAAAAGTTGAAAAGTTACAAACATTTTAAAATACCTCAAAAAAAAACGTCTGAAATCATTAGACAGGAAAAAATAATAATTACTAATTTTCAAGCCACCCCCATTGAAAAATCCTGCTTACGCCACTGGTTAGGTACTAATATCAAATATGTAGTTTTATGATATACTTAGGTATGATATAATATCAAATAATAACCATTGGTGCAACTAGGGGGTGGGGGTGCTTTGGGTCCTTAGCATCCCCTAAAAAATCGTAAGGTGTTAGGTCTCATTGAATCACAAAAAAACCTGGAGCTTAAGCACCCCCTAGTTGCGCCAGTGATAATAACTCATAAAATGCTGTATTATTATGTGCCTATTTATTGTTTAAATTAGAAACGATTTTTTATTATTCATTAGATATGTCGACAATTTAGATATGATTACGGCCTATTATAGGTAAAGCATAGGTGATCGATGTAAGGCTTGCCAATATTTCTTCCACGCATATTGCATATTATTTGCATTTTTTTGCATTATCGTATATTTATCGTATATTATTCTAAATTTCCATTGAATGCGCTTTGAAAATACAATTCGGAGTTGTATCGGCGCTTCTGTAAAATGACGTGATATTGACATTTAAAAAAAAAATTCACGAAAACGTTTTCATTAGACGGTAAATCTCATATTTTATGATAAGGATTAAAATTTATCGAAGACAAAATATGCAATAATCAATACGTATAAATTTAAATGATTATAATTTACGGAATGAATTCATCGAAATCTTTAACTGGAATCAGTATACATAGTATTTGACGAGGACATGTTTTCCATCTATTTTATTCACAATACGTTAAGTTTTGTATATTATTCTTGTCACTTATCACTGTCTGAGTCAAAAACCCGAAACTCGATCGGGTCTCTCGCAATCTTCACTCGGTCCAGAGTAAATCGGCAAACGATATTACTGAGCGTCTCTGCAAATTGTCTTCCGGCACGTCATCCGGACAAGGCGCTTTTACAATAACAATATACGACATCTTATATTCACCAAGCATTGTTGTTGTTATTCTTTATTTTTTGTTGTTGATATAACGATATTGATATATCGGCTAACAAAACTTTTACGTGACATTTTAATCGTTTACCATTGTATCCGTTTATCACTGGTCGGAATCACGTAAGCCACAAATCACATGATTCCGAAATTTCAGTACATATACAGGGTGCTTCTTTTATCATTGAACACTCATTATTTCAAAAAGTATTAATGTTTAAGAAAATATTTTTTTACATAGTTTCAAGTTGTTAAAAAACAATATTTTTATTAAACAATTATATTTTTAAATATTTTTTATCCTTTTAATTTTTTAAGTTTTTTACTTTTTTGAATGACAACATGTAATTTTAATTTGATATTCAAAAACAGAATATTTTTCTGAGTATTTTAATACATAAAAATTGAATTTAGGGCAAGTAGTTTATGAGTTATAAGTATTTAAAGTTTAGATGAGCGGAGTAGTGGACAAACATTTCGCGGGGTAACCCCGTACCACTCTACTCCGCTCATCTAAACTTTAAATACTTATAACTCATAAACTACTTGCCCTAAATTCAATTTTTATGTATTAAAATACTCAGAAAAATATTCTGTTTTTGAATATCAAATTAAAATTACATGTTGTCATTCAAAAAAGTAAAAAACTTAAAAAATTAAAAGGATAAAAAATATTTAAAAATATAATTTTTTAATAAAAATATTGTTTTTTAACAACTTGAAACTATGTAAAAAAATATTTTCTTAAACATTAATACTTTTTGAAATAATGAGTGTTCAATGATAAAAGAATCACCCTGTATAATTTAATTATTATCATATAATATTATAATACCATTGTTTCGTATCGTCTATGCGCGTGTGTGGTGTGTGTTGTACGACCATACGTCTACACTATATTCGAATTAACTGTTTAGGTAACACTAACGTTACGACGACCACAAAGACTACAATAATAATAATAATTATTATTATATATTTATGCCGCGAACACTTACATAACCTGTTACCCTTACACGCTAACAAATATTGCCATAAATATTAAAATGTGCACGGATACTTGCTGATAGAAGTGTTATAACTAAGCTACTCCACTCATAAAACTATTGCTCTTCTCTAGTCAAATTTGTGAGTTAAAAAAATCCATGATTCTAAAAAAACTTTATGAATTTTAACCTTTAATGCACGCAGTACATATGACTGGAAAAAAATTGAGTGAGTATTTATTTATTTTATACATAATTTCACAGTGACCCTAATTTACATTTGATAAATTAATAACATGGTAAAATGTTTGAAAAAAATGAGAATTTTTCCTTTTTTCATCATAAGTTATTCCCTTTTTTTTCTACAGTATTTGTTTTTAATTTCATATTCCAAAGCATAACATTTTTCTGAGAAATTTTAAACCTATATAAATATCGGATTTAAATTGAGTTAGTTTGATAGTTCTAACTTATAAATAAATAAATAAATTTCCTATATGTATTTAAAGTTAGTGTACCGAATTTTTTATGAGTTCCTTATCCACTTATAAAATATCAATACTATGCTGTCATTCAAAAACTGTAAAAATAAAAAAAAATATTTTTATCTAAATTTTTTTTTTTCATAAGTTATTTCAAATTATGTAATAAAAATATTTTAGAATACAGAGAAACTTTTCAATTTGAAATAATTAAATTGTATGCATTTTCTGCCCAGTATGCTCTAATGGTTTAACTGAATTTCGTTAGAATAACTTATCAAACATCACGTACATATAATATTATGCAACGTTCATTATTACCGTTATTATTTTATTTTTCGTTTTACTTGAATCTTTTGCTGGCAGAATTTTATATTATATACTAATATCTGGATAAAAAACAAACCTTGTATATTTACCTTATTTTTATGTAGCTCGTCGTTTACCACCCCGAGTGTAAAATTAAATGTAGAGGTATAATTGTGTCAAGCATTTTAAATATTATGTAAATTATCTGAACAAGATATTTTATAGTAGTATATTATACTTAAATGTTGTAGTACACATAGAATAAATTGTAATGCTTGAAGGAGTATTTTTAACATATTTTAAATTTTGAGCAATTTACAATGATTTGTGTTTTTTTTTTAAATTTTTATTTATGTGTGTCATCATCTTTTGGATCAGTAAAAATTCTCCAATTCTGATAGGAAAGTAAATTTAGTTGGTACTTTGGGCAGCCAAAAGTAAAATATTCCCAATAGATTTTAAAAGTATCAGAAAAAAAAAAAACAAACAATTAGTAACTAATATTTTTACTCAAAACCAGTTTTTGAAAAATTGATTTTGTTTTTTAGTGTAACTCAAAAGAAATTACAGAATATAGATGACATTTTGACTGATAGTTTATATTTTACAATAATTTCCATGCACCATAGCATTTTAGAAATATTGCATCTTTTTTGTGCTATTTTTAAGAAAATTTCGATTTTTTTTTTTTAGTTTTATTTCCTATTGTCGATACTCAATACTAATATTTTCAGCCAAGTAAAAAACTTGAAAATGTAATACGACGTTCTATGAGTCGATATTAGTGGAAATTAAAAATAAAGTATAGATGAAGAACTAAATCAATAGTCATAATAATAATAATCAAAATAACAATTTTACATAAAAAATAATTAATATTCTGTTTTATTTTTTGTGCAATGACTGGTTTTTATTTCATAATATTGATTCTAATTCATGCTCCTAACCTGGAAAATTAAAAACCTACGCAGTTTGTATTATGACGTATACATATTTTTAAAAGCAAAAAAAAATGTATTATTAAGTCCAAGTGGAACGTGAACATTTTCAAAATTTGAGGTGTTTAATGTCATACTATACATAATTGTAATGGCATTACAATATTTTATGCAAAAATCAAAATTATATTATAACTTTATGTTATTATCAAAAAACATATTTTTTTTAGATATGACACGGCGCATTGAATATGCAATTTTAATACAGAGTATGTCGTCCCACACAAAACGAAACAATGTGATGGCTTACCAGACGTTTCGAATTTATATTAATACATTTTTTTTATTTTATTTTACAATATGTTCGTAAATCGAACAATAAGCACCTGTGATAAAGAAGTTGTACCTGGTAAAATAATAAGAAAAGAATTCAGACTGAAGAATTATTAATATAAAATAAGACATTCCTTGTTGATTTTCTATCTACTTCTATGGATATTATTCTAAGAATTGACATACCTAATAAAATCTATTTGTGTATAGCTGGCCAGTTATTCGCCGTGACATTAATTATTCAAAACTACTGACATTCGTCATACCTCATAATATAAAATATTATAAGTGTCTTAACCAATACTTCAGAATTAAGTATAAATTAATGATTGTAGATTGCGCCTAATCAAGTTTAGATTCAAACTTCTTATGCGTATAGAATTCTCACATACACATATTGTATTATAGTTAATAATATATTAGTTTCTGAATGCTCAGACCATCATATTGTACGAGCTCGCTAATACCAAATTAACACATTTTACTGTATCGTAGAACGAACAGACCGTATTCT
Organism: Macrosiphum euphorbiae; assembly: GCA_949089665.1. Classification (NCBI taxonomy): domain Eukaryota; kingdom Metazoa; phylum Arthropoda; class Insecta; order Hemiptera; family Aphididae; genus Macrosiphum; species Macrosiphum euphorbiae. Next base: position 2,331,874 of record CARXXK010000003.1, on the reverse strand, counting down.
CCATGGTTCGTTATGAAAACAGCAAAAATTAAAGTGTGAAATTTAGTACGTAGTATTGTTATATATTGGCTATAACCAGGGTAGTTGGTCCAAACAAATCTATAATTAACTGATAATTTATGTTCATAAATATCACATCTAAAATTATTGAAAATTGATAAGTTTTAATCAATAATATTATACATTTATTTAATTTTTATGTAGGTACTAAATAATTAGTATTAAGATGTATTAATGATGTTTCAATAAATATAATTTAATTAGGTATGGAAAAAAGACTAGTTAATAAAAAAATCTTATAAATCAAAGTATAGTATACTATGATTAAATATGGTTGATATTACATATTTTATTAATCATAATTTATTTTAACTAAAATATTATAATTAAATTGGCACGTCGTATGGGTATTGACAATCACGCCTAACTCGCTTCCCTAAAACTTCTTATAACATAATTGAGATGTGTTTTACGTAATATATTGCTAAAGGTATCAAGGTACGCGTTAAACGTAAATATATGCATTATAGAACCGTACCCAGGGTGCATAAGAACTATAGCGTAATTTCAAAAGCTATGCTAATTTAAGACGCACGTACTATTTACCTTATACGTCCAATTCACAGTCACACTGCAACAGCACGATTGTGTTGTGCATAAGAATACTACTCGGATACACTCGGTGCATTCATAAACGGGTCGACATAGGTGATCGCATAACCTGGCCTGGTGGTTTTTTTTTTTATGGCGTAGCAGACCGTGAGCTGGTAAGCATTGGATTGTTACGGTTGACAAAAGTGAATATTAGACAACTATGATGATAGCTCACCTGTTTGTATTTGGTGTTTTAGCCGTTTAGTTTGCTATTTAATTTTTTTTTTTTTTAACAATTATTGTTTTCAATGGTAGGTATGATAATATTCATATACGTTATTGCGGTTATACCGTTGAAAAAGTGGTCGCGAAGAAGATCGCTACGATTTTTATAAAATTATATATTTAGGGTCGAAACACTAATGAAAACTATAGACTTTTTCGAAAGAGAATTTTGCACAGGTGTTCGATATTACATTAAAGTGGGTCGAACACACTGCTAATGCAATCATCAAACACGAGATATTAAATTAGCCATATATATATGCCGAACGTAATGAAGTTCCCACTTTTAACACGTATCGGGCACTCCGTCATGACGCACATACATATTATTTAAATAAATGATAAGTTTTGTCGATATAACTTAGTAAATGATACAAAATAGTTGAAGGATAAAGATACGCTATCAGAGATGGAAAATAAACTTCGATTCGTCCGTTATTGCTATCTAATTCAAAATTAATTTGTCGTTTTCCGGAACTACTGAACGATACTTAAATAAGTTATACATTTTCGTATCATGAGTTTTTTCTGTTTTCCAGAAAACACTTTTTATAGCAGTAAAAGTGCTTGAAAAGTTGCATAACACCCTACACGACTATAGATTGAAAATTGAACACACATATGATACCTACTTAAAACGGATTAATTTTTAAAATGTTATTTGTCAGTTATTCGGAGGAAATTGAAAGGAAAAAAAAACGGTCAAATGAGTTATTTAAATCATTAAAATTATTTATAACCTTAAAGCACCAGAGTGCTAAAGCTTTGGTGAAATACATATAGAATAATACTGATGTCACTTGCATGTATTTTTTATGGTACTAAAAATAGTGCACATGTGTTACCTTTTACTGAATCTTATACATAAAAAATTCGCAGAATTATTTTAAAATAAAAACAAATGTTACATTATCTGATAGAATATTAATATATTGTGTTTCATTTGTATAGGTTTTTAAGTTAGGGTGAGTAAATTTTCCTATATGATCATATTAAATACTATTTTTAGTTTACATTGCCACATTAAAAATATTTCAATGAAAACGATGAAAACAATTTAGTAATTAACGAATTTAAAACAAATGTACTATTGCCTAGGTCAATAAAATATTAGGTTAATGGTCATCAAATAAGATAAATAAATAATATTTATACATATTTTTATAAATTTATTTCACGAATGAAATTAAAATGTTTATCATTATATAGAACTTTTTTTAATAATAATTTCTTAATAAAAACAATTTACAAATATGTTTACATTTATTATACAAGTCCATTAGTTTTTTATATAATTTTAAGCCGAACAGTATTTTTAATTATTATAATAATATAATAATAATAATCATAATAATATCGTTATAATAATCATAATTATTCATATTAATTAGTTTTTCTAAGGAAAACTCAACAATCTTAGTCAAGGATTTTTCAAAAACTGTTTTATCCTACTACTACTACTTCTCATACTAATGTATGTATAACGTGTTCCGAGTATAAATTAAAAACGGAACAGAAAATATTATTATTTATTCATAAAAGGTATTCACATTGATATTATAATAATTATATGGATGTGAACTAAATTAATGGTTTTAAATTATTATATTTATTGCTGCTAAATTGCTGCTGGGTACATATTTTAATTAAGAAAGAAAGGTGTCTTCGTAAAATTAATTAAATATGTAATATCCAACTAAAGATAGAGAAAAAATTGAAAGTCGAAACAATGCCCAGTACTGAACATAAATCGATTTCCACTCCTATATTAGAACCACTAAAACTTAAATAATACGATACTGAATATATTATTATATGACGTAAATGATGATCTGGTTCGATAGTCGCATCTCATTTGAGATTAAAATCCCAAAAATGTTATAATATCTTCTTCAGTTCGTTCGGTCCACTCCGACTAACATTCTATTTCGTAATGGAATCCCTGGACCTCGACAATCAAAGACAAAATATTTTCGTGGAATACGTCCCCTAATAAATCAGGAGTCTTCTTGGCTGACTCGTTCAACGCGTTCAAATAACGAGAAAAACAGTACCAATAGTGGTAAAACGTATTACTTAAAAAATGAGACGTTATATGGGAGTGTGCAGCTAATGCATGACAAGTTAAAGAATTTGTTTCAATCGTCATGTTGAGTTTTGTTAAGAGTTCAATAATATACGTTTCATAACTTCGTTAAGCTGAGAATCAACCGATAAAAATCAACCTAAATAACAACCTAAATCAACCTTTCAATTTTTTGTCCCATGTAGGAGGCAACGTAATATTTACTATTTAATGAGGACAATATTATATAAAATCTGGGTAGTTGATTCTAGCCATATTTACATTAAATAAGTATCATAACACAGAGCAGGCGCAACCGACCGACGGCCAGTGGAAATATTCCCACCGGCCCGTGAAAATTTTATAAAATTAGAAATTTGTATAGGTAATATGGTAGTATAATTAAAAATAAAAATAATAATTTAAAAAAATTGTATTTACGATGACAAAAACAAATTTTTAACTAGCGACTGTTGTGGAACTATTCAGTGAACAAAGATTATATTATATTTATTTTATTTATCAGGATAAATAAAAAAGCAGTGAAGTATATTCGGCCCACGGTATAAATATGAATTTCAAGTGTTGCCCGCAAGCTGGAAAAAGTCGGGCACGCCTAATACAGAGTTAAAATGAGTTACTTCACGTTGCATTTGATCTTTTAACACATTTTTGCGGCACCCATAAAGAAATATAATTTTTCAATAACACAAACAGGTAAAGGATATAGTCGTTCCAAGTAAATCCAAATAGATCTTATCATCAACATATTTCCATATAATAATGAAAAAATTGCACGGCGCAGAGGTTGGAAATCCCATCTCTAATGTTTAATTTAATCTATTTGTTATTTCATGCTATTATATTAATAATGATAATAATAATAATAGATATTCATATAGTAGTAGTTTAATTATGGTATGGGTAACAACTGAAAAACGATTCTCGGCAGATCTGCCTGTACGCCATAAACTTATTTTGTTGATTAAAATAATATATATCATCGGATGATGATATCTCACGATTTTACGGAAAAAATATAGCTGTAATACAGGTCGATCTAAAACTAATGATTTAATAAATGTCGTATACATAGATACAACTGAATAACCACGTGAACGCTGTGCATAGTTTTGAAAAAAAGTTACACACGCGTTTTGTATGTATAAATAATATTATTGTGGTATGAAAATAGGTCACTCGCCGAGTGATTTCAGAGATAAACGGAACATTTTCTCGGCGGGTACCCCGGGATGATCCGGAACGTGGGAGAAGCTATGGTATAATATTATATGCATTATATTATAGTATTATTGTTATTATTTTAAAATAACTAGAATTATGACTTTCGAAGGAGCTGGCGCGGGACAATTAATCGCCAGTCGCAACACCTTTGTCGAATACTAATAATCGTTATAAATACTAATATTATGATTTATAATTTTGTTGTAATTCTATTATCGCCCTGACGAAAATGCAAATCGCCGGTAACAAATGGTCGTTAGGCATTTGCATTCGACCGCTGGTCGGGAAACGACTGCGTTATAGTGCGAGCACACTCACAGCGTACGTCATACGGTATAAATATGTGCATAAAATTCAACAATAGTTGATATCTACTGCCTAACGCGTAGACGCGCCTCGACCTGATACCCGGTATATAGTAATAGCAGTCGTGGTATGTGTGGCGTGGGCGCGGCCACCGTACGAGTTGTCAGGTCGAGAGTGACTGATGAGAGAATTAATGGGTTGCCTCTATACGTGCGCGTATGAATACAATTCTGAATTTACCGCGTAAACTACTTCACTACGATTTGCCAATACTATTCACCTGTACGACTATAGTACCACTACATGTTATTATTGTTATTATCATTAGTATGGCCGCTGCTTGCTGTGCGATGAGATTTTGTCGGTTCATACTCTGTCCGAGAGAGAGTGTGTATGTGTATGTGTGTGTGTGTGTGTGTGTGAGAGAGGGAGAGAGAGAGAGAGAGAGAGAGAGAGAGAGAGAGAGTTGGAAGGTTAGAGTGAGAGGATATGAGCGAGTGAGAGAGTGAGACAGGGTGAGGGATGGGGATGATATCAAAAATAACGATCGTTACCTTTTACGCGAACGGCCAGCAATTATTTAAAATAATGACCGCTGAATGAAAAATACATTTGTTCCGATCGCACACAAAACGACCGCCACCGACTAACGCGCCCGTTAATAATTATTCGAAAACACTATTAGTACTATTGTTATTATTATTTTATTATATGCCCAACGTGGTTATTGGCTGACCGTCATCATCAATGCTATATTCGTCATCCGGGACAACAAAACTTTTGGTCAACTAACAACCGACATTAGTCAATATAATATAATATAGATAATACATTCAATGTTTTGTAATATGTATTTTGTTCCAATAGCTTAAGCGCAATTGATATCGTAGTAGGTAGTGCTATAGTTAGGTGAATGCAAAATGGGTATTAACTGTAAAAGGGTCCTATTGTAAATGTTTAACAACATTTCAGGAGAAGCAAGAAATCTATTTATGCTCTTGATTAGCTTATATTTTAAGACCAACCATTATAACTCTGAAAAAACGAAAATAAATACCTTTGTTCGTTGAATTTTTCTCTATAAATATCCTACGACTACAAGTAGCATAGATTCCTTTTAACGAACCCTAATATTTTTACAATTTTGTCACTGTCTTTGATTGATAATATCAAATTTAAAAATTCAATACTATTTTTGTATTTTTGAAAAGTTAAAAATGAATATAATTTGTTAATTTAAAAGAAGAAATCATATTATATAATATAATACTTTATAGAATACCTAAACAGAACAATATGCTTGTTTATAATTTAAATAATAATAATAACAATAATTAACCATTCAATTATTTTACATATATATGTGATACGTATACCTGTTAGACATTTAGGTTTTTTTATATTAGTTTTATAGTCTATTTTTTAAAAAAAATTTTATAGTTGTTTTTAAGAGTGCTAGAAATGAACCAGCTATAAAAATAGAGTATACTGTTATTTTAGTGCAATCAAAAAATGAATTATTATTATTAATGGACTTTAAATTGTAACCAAGTAATATTGTATGTTTTCGAAGAGTCATAGATGGAAAGTAATTTTCAAAATTAGGTGTACCTTATTGTTTTATATGTATATCCTCAAATGTGAGCAACGTAGATCCATAAACAAGGGACAGTATCAAACCGAGTTCAACTAGGAACGGTTTTCAAACACCTATTATTATATCATTGCTAACAAATCGTCAATAATAATAAATAATAAAATATCAACACTGCATTATTGTACACGGGTAAGCCAATTTAGTCTTGTTATACACGATAATACACCCAGTCACTAAATAATAATAATAATAATAATGATAATAATAATAATAATAATAATAATAATAATAATTAATAATGATAATAAAATTGTATTATAATATTATCATCCAGTCAGATTTTTATTGTAACACGGCGTGATGTATAGGCAAAACAGCTACATAACCTCAATTTGGCATTCTTCGTGTATTACTTGTATACATTTTTGTTATGCGTGTCATTTGTTCTTATAATAAATAATGATACAGCTAGGAGTTTTATAAACTAGAATAGATTAACACGAAGAAAATAACAAGTGTAATTTGTTTAATTTAATATATTAGTTGATATTATATGCGTTGATTCAAATTTCTGTGCATCGTATATTTTGCTGGAGTTATAATAGCTAAAAGTTATATAAAATAACTTGTCCTGACTGACTAATTCATCATCCAAGCAAGAATTACAGAAGAGATGAGTATGAAATTTGGTCAGTTGTTTCATTGTATGATGTAATGATTCACTAAGAAAAGATTTTTCCAAATTCACATTTTAAAGACCTTTAGGTCGAATTATTATCACTGATGCTGTTTTGTCCGTGAACTGAGGTACAGAAGCTGTATAACTGAATACACTCAAACCGAGATACCAAAATATCGTATAAACTATATATAGGATTTTCCGCCAGTACACAGTATCAGGTTATTCAGATAATAAAATATAATACAAGCCGAGCGCTGTTTACCAGTTATGTCTCTAAATGTTTCATACCTGTCATCCTATGGTACTAGTCAACTTTTATTCTCTGTGGCATTATTATCGTTGATTTTAAAACTGTACCGACAAGAATATTACCAAAGTTTATGCGAAGATATCGGCACAAAAGATATTTTCATCGGTACTTTCACTCGGACGGCAACAATTCCCTCATTTATTCAATGAAATTCGGGACGTACAGTCGCTGCGTCGTCTACATTGTCTTATCATCAAAAAATATCTACGTTTTGTTTTCACATCACCCGAGGGCACAACAACAATATACATCTCCGGCACTGCGCGTAATGGTAAACATAATATACATATTATTATTTTACCTTTGGAGTTTGATGAATTATTATTGTTTCGCGAAATTAAAACTCTGGAATTCCTAATTAAATAATTGAACGCCGCCAGACGAGTAAAAAAAAATAAAAAGTCTCGTATGCATCATATTATGATCATATAGTTATTTATGTAAAACTGTCAATGCAATGCTTGTTGACAATTCGTAGAAAACGACTTGAGCGATAAACTGGAAATTCTGGCGTATGATATTTCGACATGCACAATGTTCGTTTTTTCACGTTCAATGTATTTCCTATATTATATTATATTTCGTTCCATTGCTGGAATAATTTTCAAGTATTATATTCTTGAAATCTATATATTATAGTGTGTTGTTTTTATTTAAACACAACATGCCAGGGAGTTAATTAATTTACAACATTTTTTTTTTTTTCGTGGAATGCAAGCGTAAATAATAAGGATAAAGTTCAATATGGAAAAAATGTACAACGCTCTGTTTAAACGTGAGTGGGGATTTGATCGTCTGTTTTCACGAATTTCAGCAATTGGATGGACGAAATAATATGTCACTAGTGGTATTCAGATCATTTGAATCGAACACGGTGTTTTAAGTAGTAGAACTGAACATTTTCTGTATTATAAGCTTCACATTGAAATTAATTCCTTTTTTTTTTAAGGTAATATTTTAATTAATTAAATTTTAATATACTGTATGCTGTAGTAGGTGAGTAGAGGGTTGCAAAGGTAATTTTACTGAAATTTGCAGATTATATTATATAATGCAACATAATAGTATAAAAACGTAAAAGCGAAATACGGTAATGTTCTTAAAACCTATTAATACTATTAACTTGTGGTGATCACTGTATATAATACATAACTTTTATATTATTCTTGTCAGGCTATTACAATACTATTATACCTACAATATTATAAATACATTTCATTATAATATAATATTTGAATATAAACCTAGGTATTTAATCTATACAATTTAGTATAATATATTTAACTCACCGTTTCCAAAGGTTATTAAAATATAAACTAAAATATAAATTATTATGCTGGTTAAGAACTACGAGATCAGTATTCCTCGTGGGATCAGTGAATGAATACAAATGTGATAAATATATTAATATGTGTGACTCGATAATAATATAACAGTTACATCTGATATCATGTGTAATTGTGAATGGATTTTCGTCTAGATTACTAAATAATAACTTCAATATTATTAACAAACTCACACCGAAAGTATTATTATTGAGGACATTTTATGTCCGTCTTTTTATTACGTATCATTTTAGTAGGAAACAATTTTGGATAACAGTTTACAATCACAATAATGATTATTCGGTGTCTTGTATTTTTCTGAATATATAGAAACAATATTTTAAGTTCCATTTGTAAATGAATTGGATTTTGAAAACTATTACAGACTACAGTAATCAGACGAAAATATTCACTTCAACAAATTTTTATTAAGTTTTTGTCGAGAAAATAATATAAAACATTATAATCTAGATGACATAATAAGTAGATTAAACTCGGAAAAATATTTCTAGGGAGATAGAGAGATTTATACTTAACTTTGGTTATATTTTTGGCACTTCTAAAAGTGTTTTATCTTGTATTTTAAAACATAAAAAAAAGTATTTTAACATCCTTTTAGAAGGAAGCTTGTCATAAATATTGGCAACCATTATTATTTCGATCCAAAGTCAGTTCGTCGATCATAATGGTTGAATAAAAAATGAAATAAAATCATAATAATTAAAGTTGATCTGTATTGGTTATTTGAATTTATTTTTTACGACATTGGAATATTTTATGCTCTAGAGCGTTTTATTTTTACTTGAAAGCCACGTGACTAGAAAACTTCACGTTTTCATTCAAATATTATATTTCGTGGGTGTAACGTCTTTGATGTACCAAAAACAGCTAGTTACATCGACTGGCTGGGATTAATTCAATTAATCCCGGAGAAATTCAATTCAACACAGATTTGTTGAAGGCTACAATAATACGTCGTACCTAACAATAATACAATTGTCAATCTCGAAATGACAAATTACCATCAGCGGAAGACGCAGTACTACATTGGCGCATTATATGGATATGCAGGTGAGCGTATCGAATTTAACTGAAAACTGGTACCTCGGCCTTAGGGGATCACCTAAATTATATCTAGTAAAATGGCCTTACCCGTAGGCCCTTAATTATTACAGACCGAACGGACGACTGCTTCGAAACGAACCACCGGTAGCAGGTAGCCGTTTTTGTCAGATGCCGTATTTTTTAACACTTGCAAGTTGAACGCCATAACGACATCACAACGACGACCAGTGCCAAGTTAATGATAGGTGGCAAAGGGGACTTTGCTCTGAGGTGCCTAAGCTTCATTAAATTATAGGGCAATCACATATTATAAATAATAATTAAGGCGCCCGGTGTAATTTTTGCCACAAAATACAAAATACGAGAATAATGATATTGTTGTGTAGAATCAACCAAATTTGATATTTTTTTTTTAACTAATAGAGTGTAATATTAAACATGAAACATTTAACTCCGTTTATCAAAATTTTAATCTTAAACTTAATTATACTTAAAAACAAAACAATTTTAAGCTCTTATTTACATATTAGGTATATGATATCATTGTTTGAAATAAAATAATACAATTTGAGTTTAACGCGACATGTAGGAAGTATTCTTCTTTCAGATATAAAAATAGTTATCAAAATCCGACAATTCTATAAAGCCTGATAGTTATTCCTGTGAACTCATTTTTTCGATCTAATATAGTATAAACACCCATTTCCCTATTTTCAAATTTTATAGAACTACGGAAAATCTAATAAACTGGCACCGGGCCTCTTAATAATTCGATTTGATGATTGAAAAAAAAAAACAAATATGTTACTGTATTTTCCACTATCACTAAATACCAGTTCTGCATTTTTTAACCACGGTTATGTACTTGCGATAACATGCTACAATCAGTTTTCATTCAAATAATTCAATTTATTTGCAATAAGGACGTTATTTATGAAATGATAGAGCAGTTTTTTTGTTGTTAGGAAAAAAAAAATGTATGAGAATAATTTATTATTAATCAAATCATTTTTTCATAAAATACACTATAAACTGTAATACTTTAAGTCACCACTTCTGATTTGGAGGATTTACCCTTCATCGCCTAGTTTATACAGAGTGAACGGAGGAAAGACTCTAGCAAATTTTTGTCTCTGCGCACAAAACGGCTCCGAGTCGACGATATACATATAACTTCTCTTTTATTGCAATTTAACTCGGTCACCATTTGCTTTATATTTTTTTACTCTAACAACAATCGAGTTTGTGAGCTAGTCGTAAACATTTAACTTGGGTTCACTGTCGAGGAAACGGTCGGCTTTAAGCTGAACGCCTTGATGCGCGAATCCTTTGATATTATTTCCGGTAGAAATCGATTTTAATGATGTCTCGCAGAAGCGATCGACGACCACGGATATTATTTATACCTCATCCAGAGGTATAATAATAAACACCTATAGGCATTATATACTATTGTCACTCAGGTATACGATGACAAAAACCACAACGACGACTTCAACAACAATAATAATATAATATTTCACCAGAACTCGAATTACCAATGACCGTTTGATTCGAACTCTGAGCCTAGGGGTCCAGTAAGACACACCTAAGTCATACCTCAATAATATTACAATATGCATAGTTCGAAGAGATGATGAGCCGCTATAGTCCCGTCAAATACGAAAAATAGTGTATTTATTTACTGAAAATTGTGTATGAATCTAGTATAATAAGTTCTAAAGAATAACTATGTGTATCTCATTAAATACGTTTTATTCTGACTGGTATACAAATACATTATCACGAATACAATATTATAAAAAACTTTTAAAACAGTTTGATATTATATTATTTAAAGACTTATAATTTATGAAGTGCTGGACCATGATAGCCCGCACGTGTCTGTTTGACTTCTACGCAGACACTATTTATGCAATTATATGCTGCTTTAAAGTACTAGTACTGATATAGTAGCTACTAGCTAGGTATTTACCTAAAATTATTTTGATTTGATTCGTGTTTGTGCTAATCTGGTTTGATTACTACAATATGCGTGCTATATTTAAAAGGATCCTGATAATAATTATTAGATGTAATATAATATGAAATAAAATATTATCGCTTGTAAAAATTGTACACAATATCATATACAGACTTCCCTGTTTGGACACCCATGTTACACTCGAAACACTATAGTCTCGTCTAAAGTTCAAACCACGATAGTGTCATGAAATAATACCAACTCAGAGTGTCATACTGAACCCAATTTTATTTCTCTGTTATTGCATTTGTTTAAATTCTGATTTTTAAAATTAAGTACCTATATTTTCGAATACTTTGATTTTATGCAACTCGACACTCGTAGAGTTCCTGAGTTGATAGTATGAAAATTATGACGTCAATTGTTGCTAAAAATTCCGAAAATCAGAATTTTAATAATTAATGTATTATTTATGGACAATGGAGAGTAACCATGCTTGGTGAATCACGTTGTACCTATACATAATTATGTGGAGTATAGAACCTACAGCGGGCATCGAGTGCGTGAGGGAAACGTATAATATATTCGCGGCAGTATAATGTAATATTTGTCATGTGGAATCGTATATAATATACACCCGACCTAACCTGGTGGTGGATTGATCGAATCGGGGTGTCCCTCGTTTTTTTTTTTTCCACCGTCACTGACACACTACTACAGCTACCTCCACCACCATCACCGCCGCCGTAAATTCTACTGCCACCTCTAGGACCACCGCCACCGCCATACTGTGACGGCGACACGCGGACACGCCGACCTGACCGCGTCCCACATGTGTTGACGAGATAACGGATCTGTCGATTAAAAAAAAAAAAAAGAGCGTGTGAGAGAGAGATAGAGTGATAGAGCGACAGAGGAAAAAAACATCCAACCTACACCGACCGTATCTCTCAAGGCGAACGCCGCCGTCACCGCTCCGGAGAATTGGGCGCGGGTGGAGACACGACGACGAGACGCGTGTGGGGTGGTTCATGCGTACACACGCGAATATATAGAGGAATGATTCCTTCCCCCGCGAAATTCGCTCAGACTACGCACCGCCACCGCAATCTATACAAACCACCCTTACTCGCCAGCGCTGTACGCCGCCGTCCCGATATACCGTTTCGGCCACCGCCGCCGACGCTCCCGCCAGTTTCCGAGCAACCCTTCGACCGGCCGGTGCGGTGTTCGTCGTCGTCGTCGTCATCGTCGTAGTCGTTCGCTTTCTGTTTTTTTGCGTACACACCCAAATACACGTAAATTCACACACATACACACACACACACACACACACATACAAACACGAGCACACAAACACACAGTCATACATATACACACACACAAACACAGGAACAAACACACACATACGACATACATACACATACATGCGTACACAAAATATTAGGAATTTAAAAATTCAAGTGTTCTGCCGTGCACAGTGCGATTGCTATTTTTAAAAATTTTTTTTTTTCGAAAAATTGTGTCGTTATATTTTTGTCTTCATATTTTATACGTGTGTTTTATGTAGATTATTAGATAAAGGTTATTTCTGTGCGCCCGTTCTGATGTGGTGTGCGAATGTTTAATGACGTCTGTGTCGCAGTCATCGTCAGCCTCCCGAATACACCTTATAAACATCGTGGTGAGTGCTTTCTCATACACACACACACACACACACATACTCCTCATCACACAAGCACGCATGCATGACAAAGAAAAAAAAACAAATGGAAAAAAGCACCTACCTACTCTGGAATAGGTTTTTCTGCGCCATCGATTTGATTTATTGCGTCATTATATCGGTACTCGTCCGGAACGAGATTAAGATGCGATCTCGTCTCGTGCGCGACACATTGCAATTTCGAAACGAGTTCCTCGGCGATACAACAATGAATTATTAGTACTCTACCGATTTCCAAAATGGTGGAAATTCACGGAGACGTGCTCATAAACTATTAAGCTGTAGTCGACGCATAGATAAACAAAAAAATAAACTTTTAATTACTCGATGCATTAATAAAAATTGCGACGAGAGCGGCGAGTCGAAATAGATTTCCGTTCAATAATTAATTGGTAGTTCGGATTCGTTTTAATCGAAAACTCGTTTGGTCAGTATTATTTTGTTTATATGTTTTATTGTTTTTAATTTTATCGAGATACACGATGCTTTTATAATGCCACATAAATAAAGTATAGTCTTTGTACGCATTCAAATACACATTGGTCAATACATACTAATATAATATAGGTAATACACGCGTTACAATGATCCGACCTTTTACACCTCTGAAAATTAAGATATTCGGTTTAGTATTACCGCTTTCGTAATTTCTACTAATTGCGAACCTCTATATATACTAAAACGATGATACGTGGGTTTTAATAAGTATATGCGAACATAGGTCGGTCATAACTCATGAAAGTTTTGAACAAAATACCCTATATTTTGGGGACAAATATAAAACATAAAAAGTTAATTTTTGGATAGCGTTCAAAGCAAATAAGAAAACTATTTATGAGCGAAAAAAACTTATTTTTTTTGCGTTTTGTTTTTGTTTTTTATTTTATTTTTTTTTTAACATTTTAAAAAGAACAACGTTGCCGCTAAAGGCGACATTGAAGTTTTTATGGATTTGCAAGTAGTATTAGTTTCACATTTGAAATATTCATCATCGTATATACTGTATACATAAATTGTTTTTTTCTCTCTCTCGACCGTACCGTGGGCTTGATAAACTTTCTCGTCGGTGTTGCCACAACGACTCTAGTAACCGCATTATATATTATTTCGCGTACAAAAATGTTTACCATTTGTAATTTAATTCAATTTTGAGATCGGTTCATAGTCGTGTCCGACTCAAAATTATTATCGTTACGAAATGGCGTCGTCTCGACGAACGCAGTTTATCACCGTCGGAACTTCGCGTCAAACACGTATTACATAGAACAATATGTACAGAAGCGAATCGTCATGACTAAATTTTAAATCTTCTCGTTGAATTGGATGAACGCCTGCCGCCGAGTTAGCGAGGCCTGTAATGAAAAACCCGTAGACCTTAATATAACTGCGGTTGAACGCTGAAATGACAAAGATATTAATTAGTTCAACGTGACATTACCCTCCCCCTCTACACACACACACACACACATATATAAATATATTATATGCTACAATCATCCCCTCGTAATTATTTGTCCTTTGCATCTGAAGAATGAGGCCGTGTAGCAATTAAAATGCTACAAAGCTCGTAAACGCAGTACATTAGATCCGTATTATTTTTCTTAGTTTTCATCTGTTTGTCTTGTTTAAATAGTATTAAACAATTTTTACTGTGCTGTGATTTATGTTTTTTTTCATACGGTACACACTGCAGTTATCGTATAAAATCATCGATAGAATTTTTTTTTTTTCAGTTACTCGCCTCTCAGACCTCTAGAGGCAATTCGAAAAAAAAATAACAAATTATATAAAAATAAACCCTTCTGTTGTATGGAACTATCTCTCGAGAGCGTCATGTCATTTATTTTTTATTTTTTCCCCTAGTACTCAATTGGAGCTGTTACGGATAATAATCGAACCACTAGTGGCCGAGTTCAAGGGACTATACGGAATTGGCACTCGAGGGAAAACGTGCACTTGATATTTTCAAATTATATTTTAATCGATTCCAATGATCAATATCCCGCTGGGGGGTTGTATTATTTGGTTTCAATTCGTTTATATATTTTAGTAATCGATTATTATTGCTATATCTTAGGTATATTAGTAACAAAATAATACATCTATGTTTATAATGTATGTAGAGAGGCCACATAGTAGAATACTATTTTTACTTTTGGTTGAAGTATTTTAAAGACGCATATCGAAGATCGAAATAAATACGAAAATTAAAATCATGTCATTCCAAAAACTATTTCAAAAAAATCACTGTAATACATTTGCAAATCAAATGTATTTTCGAAACTTATAGATGTTTCAAACGGTGTGAACTTAAATATTATTTATTAACTCGAAATGTACAGTACCTATATGGCTATATAAAATAACAGTAACAAAATTTAAATAGGAACACGAAAATATGACAGAATAGATTATTGTGACTTTTAAAAACCATTCGGATTGAAAATGTCGATATTTTTATACGATTTTTTAGAAAAATAATGAAAACGTCAAGATATTATAATATACAATACGTATATACAGCCGATAAAAAATTAAATGGTAAATCACTTGATGATGATGTTTGAATACTTACATTATCCATCCTTAAAAATGTTTCAGGGAAAAATATAAGTCGTCGTGGATGAAACCAATAACTTTCTCGTTCAGATTTGAATACAAACATGACAATAATACGCTAGAGAATGCGAAGAGAAAAATTGGAATTTTTTCAAAAAATATATATTTAGCAGCACAAAAAAAAATACTTAGAATTTCTTCATGACAATTACGCGTTATATTTGAACATGACATTAAATGTCGAATGCTTGTTTTATTTATTAAAAACTTCTTGAATCCATGATTAAATTTTTGCGCGCGTACTACTTTACTGACCAACTAAATTACACTATATTTTTTAAATTTAATTTTATGTTTGGTTCTGTCTCTATATATTTTTCTTTTACTCTCTTACACTTTGCTGTGGGAAAGCCGAAGGGATTTTGACCTCAAGCCACGTAGATTTGGGATTCCGGCAGTCAGATAAATGATGGCAGTCCTATTACAGTCCGAATCGGTACCATTTATTATTAACACGTCAACACTATAATAATAATAATAATAAAAAAACAACACACAATTGAAAAATTTGTTTCGATATGAAAACTGCGTGATCTGCAGTTGCAGTTGTTGGAATTCGTAATGAGTCCAAATTATAATATCTTGTTTTTGATCGAACGGAGTAATCGCCGCCGTTCGTTTGCATATTAAGTTTCGTGCGCAATTTTCTGAATCTGAAATTTCGATTGTTGTACATTCAGAACTTTGTCTGCGTTTTCTGTTGATCATCAATCAACGTGTCATGCGCGGGTCGTTTATTTTCTTTCCGGAAGTGCAAAAGTTTTAAAAACCACAAATACTTGTCAAAAGGAAACAAAATGACCACACCACAATTCGTTATATTGCACGTATAATAAAATATAGAAACTATTAGGTACAGTATTACGTTTAAACAATAATAAGTATTTATTTTCTTCATAATCTGATACTGCGAAGACAATAAGTAATAGAAAATATAATGCATCAGAAATTAGATTACCTGTTTATTTCTTATTTTTTTTTTTTTTTTTTTTTTATTATTCATCAAAGTAAATAAATATTGAATCGTATATTATATTTTCAACACGAGTAATCAACAGTAAAAAAAGAAAACTAAAACTTCCGATGAGTTATGGTTTGTGAAATTACATAATTTGATATATAAACGTTTTAAAATACAAACATGTACACGATGATTAATGGCGTTTGGTTTTTAGCAGTAGTTCAATCTTAACGAATAAAAGTGTGGAAATGTAATATAAAAATAAATTTTTTTCCGTTGCGTTATTCATGTTTGTTATTAATTTTCTGATTGAATTTATGCAAAACCATCAGTGAAAAAAATAGTAAACTATAAATAATTATATTATATGATAGTGTTATGAAAATATGTGGCTGAATAATTATGCTAGGAAATAGGAATTACTCGCATAAGCTACAGTTTTGATTTAAAACAATAATTTTATAACGGTTGCTTCCGTAGTCGCAAACCGTAACCATATACCTAACATAGGGTTAGTGTACTATTTTTATCGCATTGCACCAATATATTATTACAATAATTTAATTAATTATACCATGCTCTACAGGTTTGACGTATTTTGCGTATAAACTCCGATATTAAAATTGTTATGCGTTATGGAATTTATTGAATGCAAAATGCAGCTGGCTGTAAAAAAACAATGAAATATGCATTAGAAAAATAATAAATAATATGCTATTATTAAAAAAAAAAAACAAAAAGCTTTCCAAGTTCTTATAATATGTTTTATTATTATTTTTATTTGCACTTATTCACTAATAGGTAGTTTAGTATGTCATATACACAAATATTATGTAAATTAAATTCACGTATAGCTAAATAGTAATCAAATACCTGTATATAAATAAATTACAAAAAATCTGCGATGGATCAAAACATCAGGAATTTCTGGGGTGCATATAACTAAAATCAATATTAGTTTGATTATAAGCCATAGTTGAAAACTTCTACAAGATGTTTATGCCGAAAGCCGTTTGTTAAGAAGAGAATCACTATACATTATCAATCAATGTATAAATACGTAATATTATTAACTGTATGAATACCATCGTTTGTGTTTGTCATAAATCGGTTTACTCCATTACCGTAATATTGAACATGTCTACCATCACAGATAAATAAAAATAGCATAGGTAATACATTTATTTAGGTTTTAAACATATTTTTTCATCGTTTTTCCAACAGTCATCGACATGTAAAAATGTTATTCTTTTATTTGTGTAGACAGATAATATTATGTTTTCATGATTGTTTCGTATTTAATTTTCCGAGTATAATCTTTTTCAACAACCAAACATTTAAAAAAAAAAAATATATATATAGAATCAGTTCGTTGATGAACACTCGAAGAAGGTAGGTAATCTTCAAAACATTTTCCAGACTCAGTTCATTATTATGAATTATGTTTTACAGTCTGAGTGATTAACTATATAAGCTGGATGATAACAATTGTTTTATAAAGTTTTTTGAAAACGTTTTCTTTTCCGCCTAGCTAATTGATTCTGAGTTTAATTTAAATGATGTGTAATTGTAACGAATAACTTAAAAGCAAACGTTAAATACATTATACAGTATATTCTAGTACGATACATCTTTTCTTATTTTTATGTAAGTCTACATAGATTATCATATTTTTTATTCATTGTTAAAGTTACCTATTAAAATGTTTTTAATCAGTTCCTGCAAGACGTAAGTGTTTTGTATTATACATTTTGCTTTAATGCATTTAATAACACTTTCACAAGGCTGCTATTGTTAAGCTTTATACTTTTAATAAAACGATTATCGATTCCTTCAAGAATTTAATATTTAAAAAAAAAGAGAGATTAATGGTGTTTATTTGATAGATTGATATTAGCTAGATTTTAGTTATGATAATAACTTTCAACGAAGCTTTTAAACAATAACATCATCTCCAAGACGACATTGATTTATAATTAAACGTTGGGTCCTAAACAATGATATAAGTAGATATTGTTTTTTTTTTTATGTTTATTTCGTACTCTTTGAAATTGTTTAATAATAATAATTGTTTTAACTTAATTTTTGTAAAAACATACAATGTAAACCAATACAAAACATATAGGACGAACTTAATGCGTGCCATCGGATTTCGTCACAAACGTTTTAGGTAATGTAAAACAATAGAGTTTAAACTGCGTAACTATAATTAGGAATTAAAATACTATTAACGGATGATTTATAAAACGAAGAAGAGTACCACAAAAAGAAAAAAAAAAAGCTCTCAACTCTAATAATATGTATACCTACTGTATAATATATATACGAAATACCTACCTAATACTCATTTAGCTCTTTTAGTAAATATAACATAGCATTATTATTATTTTTATTATTATTTTACTCTCTAACCTCCCCACCAACTTGAAACGTAGTATAAGAAGTTCTAGGGGTGATGAGGTATGTTATTGTTGAATTGTACCGCCAAGCAACAGATTCTCGGCGCACAGTTCATTTCCCAAGGTAATTTAACATGTTATGTTAGTATACTTCTTATTATTTATTTATTTTAATTTTTTTGTTGTTCCGACGTGGTATAGTGGTTTGTGTAGTTTACCCACGAACGTTGCGCCGTGTGTTAAAATTCACATTTGTTTATTTCTTTTTTTTTTTTTCACGGCGTTATACGTTACACCTTAATATTATTTTGAATCTTTTTTCGAGAAATAAAACTTTTCTTCTCGTAAATTAGCATACCCAATTACTTTAGATTTTCCGGCTGTTTGATTTGCATATAGACAATTTAAATCATTTGCAAAGTTTTGAATTTTAAATAACTATATTCAACCGTCCAAATTGACATGTTATTTTTTAAAGTCACTGAAGTCGGCACGTCGTTTTAAATAACAAAATCGAAAGTAATACAAGACATAGGTATTATATTATTTTATTTTTGCATTCTAAATATAGACAACCTAAATTCACCGAACTGAGTTCGTACCGTACAATTATGGGTAGTATAACTTAGTTTATAACAATAATAATCTGGGAGTTGATATTTTGAAAAATTATGAGGTTGGAAACAGTACATCGATCATTACAAGTTGGTAGTCGGTATTACTTTATGTTTTACGGTTCTAAAAACCGTGCACCTATTTATATTAAAAATCACTCAATTACTTTATTGGTGCGTAATACACTAATACATGTACCTACTCCAAATACAAAATTTTATTCAGTACAATACGAAAAGTTATTTATCATTTTTATTATTTAGAAGTCCGTCCACTAAATATCAAACATATGATATCAAAGGAGATGAGCTCTCTTCATTGTCGAATTTTACCATGCAAGAGTGAGCAGAGTCGACGGGATATAAAGGAATGTGGAATGTCACGTTATGTAGGGTCAAGTAAATGAAGACTTTGATGTCCGTTCTCACTAAGGGAAATAGGGAGCCAACAAAAGTTTCCTAAAAAAAAAAATAAAAATGCCGAGAAATGGCACTTAACTTGCGTTATACACTTGCACACATATTGTTGAGCTCGTATTGGTTAACATAAGATAATTCTTAAACGATTTCCGTTGGGCTGACTTTAGATAAACGCTTAACCTGGAGTCCACACATAAAACTTAAGAGTAAAACTGTTAACTCTAGACTTCACCTCCTAAGGCCACTCTTGAAATCTAAGGTCTCGCTATCCATTACACTTACCACAATAATACAAGTCAATAATGCGACCAGTATGAACAAACGGTATTCAGTTATGGGGTTCTGCAAATCCATCCAATAACAAAACGCTTCAATCTATCTACATACGACTAGTAATGTCTTCTCCTTGGTATTTCACAAACAGTAATATTCACAAACACCTAAAAATTCTTACCCTTAGTCAATTAAGCAAAATTATATAGTTTTAAATTTCATATTAAATTAAACCCTCACAGTAACCCATTAACCTAACAACTAGCGTCCATCTCACTTCCTGGTAATGAACGTAGAAGACTCAAAAGACAGTGGCCTAGAAACCCACTAAGATAAAAATAATAAATAAATAAAACAATAGGTAATACCTAAGGAGTACCTGCAGGTCCGGTGGCCATTTCTGATTGCCAGCCCATAAACGTCCACCTCTTGTTAATAAACATGTATCAAATTTACCCATTGTACTAATTACATTGTATGGATTGTAAATAAAATGTTTAAAAATAGTTTAAAAAAAAATACTACCTAGGAGACGTGTGACAGAAATGTTTTCCGACATCTTTATAATTCAAATATAATAATATGATAATACTGTTATTCGGTCGTCGGCTGTCGCGAGGCCACGTCGGACCGATCCATCGTCCCTACGATTGTTATTTATTCACGTGAAGCTCGAGTGTATGCATATCATTATATCTGTGCTCGCGTGTACATTGTACCGCACAGACGATATAATATTTTAAACGGAAACTTTTCACTATCGTTGGATTTCGGACTGTTTTCAAAAGTCCTGGACGTTGCCGATTTGCATAAAACACACAGGTGAAAGTTTGTAAATGTAATTAACGCCGCTGTGCTCGAAGAGTTTGCACAGGTCATTTGTGCTACACCACCCTGTAGGGCCCCTGAGTTGCTAATACCACCTGACCGAGACAAAACTTTCCGCTAAAAGTTCGTAATATCAACGAAGTTTGGGTCCAGTCTGCAGACACCGGTATAGCGTAAGCAAACAAACCGAGACGAAAACACCTCAACCGCAGAGATGAGAATATATACCTATATAGTTACACGCACACGTCATGTATAATATTATATAACAATATACGTATACTTGCTATGTACTTGTTCACTTGCGACGAAACACCGATATAAAATATAATATGTATATAATATTCGAAAAACATTTTTTTTAATCTGTACCTACGCAGAACATGAACATTTCTTACAACGATATTAATTTTTTTTTATGAATAATAAATAGGCACACTTACCTACGTTAATCCGGGTTATCCGTCTGTCCCTCTGTCTCTCTGTCTCTCTCTCTCTCTCTCCGTCGTCATTCGTGCATTTTATACGTATTGTTTTGGATCTTATTGTTACCATAAGGTTTATTTTAATTATAATTATTATTTTTAAGTATCATATAGTTACATTGGAGCAAACATGTTATTGAGTGAAATAAGTATGTGACAAGGTACGTAGTTTTTTTTTGTTGTACGATGGATATTTATTTTTATTTTTTTCTCACCAGTTTGACGAAAAGCTCTTGGATGTAGAATATAATATATTTGACGAATTAAAATTAATCAACATACATTTTTTTTCAATCTTACATCAATTATATACTTTCATAGTTTTATATTTCCTATTCAATATAATATAAATCATAAGTAATATACAATAGTATTAAACAATAGTTAAATAATTAGCTTTTTTTTTTATGTGAAAACTACGTTATTGATAAATATTCAACCACAAATATTTAAAAATAACCTCATATACTTAAAAATGGAAGTTTGTCTGTTAGCTATATAGACTCAAAAACTACTAGTGCGTTTTCAATAAAAGTTATATCAATATATTCCTTGAGACTTGAAGGGTGTATAATATACTATTTATAGGACCAACCCCTATATAGGTAGCTCAATAGTTATATTTTGGATAACACAAATCGAGTATTTCTATTTTGTTTACTTATAGGGTTACCATTGGTTACGTATTATATTACTATTATGATCAGTAGAAATTGTATACATTTTTTTTTTTGGTTTCCATTAGTTACAGATATATTTATATAAAAAAAAACAAATCTTTGGCACGGTTCACACCGGTTGGCCTTTGGTTATAACTAATAAAATATTTATAATTTTAGTATTTTTCATTCACTCACAAGGTTTTCGATGTTGGAAACAAACTCTGAGCCCAACTGATTCGTACACAACTCAATCACTTTTGGATAGGTATCTCATCTGTCAACAAATATTAAGTAAACCTACTGGACATTATATGCCACCAAAAAAATCCAACACGGATATTAATATAATAACCAGATATTGCAACTGTCAGCCGGGAGATTTTCTGAAACGTCTTAAGAGCGAAATGCACTCCATATACCTAATAATATGATGTTGGATGTTGGCTTATCTAAAGTTAATAGACTCAACTACTCCATTTTTAATAAAAGTTTTATCAATAGATTTCTTGATAACATAGTGTTTATAGCTTATTTTATTGACCTCTATATGTAAATAAAGGATGACCCACACATGAAATTTTTTCAGCTCACGAATAATTAGTATTTTATTATTTATTTAGATTGTTGCCAGTAATTACACAATATTATATTACTATTATATTAGCAGCTAGTAGGTACATTAGTTAACATTAGATTGAAAAATGCATTACCTATCAAAAACTAAACTCTTTCGAATTCATTTAAAATATTAATTAACTATAATAGTCCGGACAATTAAATTAAGTCACATACAAAGTTATGATTGTTTTTATATTTTGTAGATTTAGTGGGTAACATTCACAGAACTAAAAGGTATACAATACACTTAATACCACTGAAGAAGTCAGTATTATTTCCTTAATTTTTTTTCAATTTAAATTCAAAAAGTTTTTTAGTTTTGCGGTTCACAAACAATTTTATGTAGAACTTAGTTTTCCCTAAAATGGGAAAAGTTAATTTAATTACGGGTTTTTCGAGACTTTATTAAACACTGATTGGATGTGTTACGGTTTACATTAAACCACAATTATTATCATAGTGTTAATTTCAATGATATTTGTGTTGAATGGTATATGTCGAGTGAGTTATTACCACTAACAATTGATGAATAATATTTTTGTTCATTGATAGTACACAATATCCAGGAGAGTCAATGTTATATCATTTATTTATAACAAATTTTTATTTAGTGATTAATTTCATTCGTGATTCTTGACACCTATTATATTTTAAATATTTATTCACTTTCAAGTATAGCATGTCAGTTGAAGTAAAATCGATTTTGTGAACGTCGAAATTAAAATTTTGTAATTGAAACGAAAGTTCTTATTTTATAGCTCATTATTATATTTGCTTCATTGAGTAGGATTTTGCCACTCCATCGCCAATTGTGCGAGAGGTAGATATTGGTCATATCAGTGTGGCATCCTCTCAAAACTACTAATCCTACTCCACTTAATTGAAAAA
Source organism: Macrosiphum euphorbiae (assembly GCA_949089665.1). NCBI lineage: Eukaryota > Metazoa > Arthropoda > Insecta > Hemiptera > Aphididae > Macrosiphum > Macrosiphum euphorbiae. Next base: position 2,307,947 of record CARXXK010000003.1, on the reverse strand, counting down.
TGAACAACAATGGATATTAGAGACGTTATTATGTACCGACATATTTTAATAACTTTTACATAACAAAGTTGCAATATGTGAACAATATTTTGAATTGAATAATTATTTTTATTTTTGCATGGAATATTTATGAAAGGTAAAATGTTTCTGAAATATTTTCCAATGGAGTGATTATTTTCCATCTTTCTCTCGGTGAATTATTTATGAAAAAAATAAAGTTTAAATATATTTTTCTTAAATGCAAACTAAAAAAGTGTATCAAAATGAAAAAAAAAAACAAAACTAATATGATTTTCGTTTTTATTCCATTCGTACATTCGTACATTTCATGTTTGGAAACTGAAAATTATAATTTTTTCCATGGAAATGATTATAGTCATGTTTACCTCAATAACATATTATTTTTGATTGAAAAATAAGTTAAGATGAAAAGTGTTACAGTACTAAGGTTTACAGAAATCGTAAACCCTAAAATGTGAACATGAATACCTATATTAATACCACAATAGTGTTAAAGGTACGCTTCAGTATGAATTTAAATGCAGCCACATACTATTTTGGTATAATGGGTTTTAATTATATATATTATCCAATTGTATACCAAGCAACGTACAGAGCAGTAATTACACGTTTTGTAACTAAATCGTTAATTTAATAATTATTTTAATAGTTTCTTATAAGAAAATTCTGCATCTACCGAGGTGTCTCGGGAATGGAAATAATAATAATAATATAAGTAGTCACGAACCATTAATGAACACGTCAAGTACGATTTAATCTATGCAAAATTAATTTACGATGAGTCGATAATCATAACGACAACGGTAACACAATATTTCTTTTGATAATCTCATACAATAGTAAAAAATATAACTTTATTGCAACAAAACGAACAATATAAAATGATATATAAATTAACAATAATGGAATAAAATATTGCAGCACCCCCTAAAATCCTTGCTTGTGCTGGGAGGGCGAGTTCTTATCACTTTAAGAACAACACTAAAATAATTATTTACTGAGCCTAGTAAGGCTATGACATCATCCAAACTATCATTAAATAACGGTATAATATCTACTACAAAATCAACATAAGTAGAATTATTATTGATATTTAATAGATTATCTAAATTTAACACATTATTACGCATTTAAAAATAAGATGTATTTTAAGAAAATTCTAATATATTAAAATTAACTAACTAATTACAGCTTATCGATGTCTTCAGATTATCTAATTTTTGTAATATTACAGTTTTAATTTTTTCTCACCAGGATATTAGCATCGGATAACCAAATAAATTTGTATTGTTTGCCATTTGCCGATAACCAGCTGGTTTGGGAAAATAATAATGTCCTTTTGAATTTTGTTCACCGCTCATCGATTAACAATTTTTCTTTAGGCCAGTTACTATTTTATCATATCCACAGTTAACTTTAACAATTTCACATTGCGAATTAAATTTATACGGATTTCCAGTGTGGCTAATTTAGCCACTTGTTACATTTGTCTTTGATACAATATAAATATGCAATTTTATTATACACCTAAAATTTCAGAGAATCATCTTTATTCGTTCACGATTAGCAAAATATTCACAATCTAACGGCATTGTAGGTATTACTATCGTCATCTATAAAAATCTGATAAAATATCGTTCAAATACCTACGGCATATATAGCGTGCGTATAATGAGGGGAACTTTCACAAAACTGATATAAATTATAAAAAAAAAATATTATAGTGGCCTGGTGTATCGTTGTGATTGGCCTAAGTCACAAACGCACTCGTTCTGAGGTCAAGAATCAGTCGGTGTTGCTAGTTCCCGGATGGATGACCACTTGGGGCTTAGTGACAAATCCTCGCCACCTATACACGTGTCCTAACCAATTATACCCTATAGCCACAGTTTAAATCCTACTAAATAATCTTCAGGATAATGGCCAAAGATTTTTAAGCCTTAATAGTCAATAAAAAAAAAATTAAATATTATACTGATAAAGTGATAAACTTCGATCTAAGTACGGAAGACAAACTCGCAAATTGCCTCTATCGAAGTCGGAATTGAACTGAAAGTGTTTTTCCGAATCAAATTTAACTGTGACATTTCGTGCTACGCCAAGCATTACAGCTTGCAGTTACACGACGGATGTTTGTCGAGCAATATTGAAAGTGGCGAATAATAGTCAAACGTTTTACGGCCCTGCAGGTGTACATTTCAGGATGTAGTGTTATGTTGTCATCTCAGTCCGATGCACGACGGCTATATAAAAGTACCATTCGTAATTTTCCGCGAGTTCAAAAAAACTATGACATTTCGACTAGAACTGTTTTCCCCGAGCGCTGAACCATCGGCGCAGGGGCTATCGAGTGCGCTCGTGCTATATTCTTGCAGTTTCCTTCGGATTTCGCACACAACTCAATTGGACACCGGACGTTCGGAAAAACTTTTAAGCTACGCGATAATGTAAAGTTTTGGTCCTGTTGCCCAGTTCGAAAACCACCCTCCCTAGCGCGCACCCCTTATTGAACGAGTGCAGGGCACCGATGCGCGGAGATAACTTACGTGTAAAAGCTAGCTTACACAACTACCGATCGTAAATAAGTGGTGAAATAAAGTGGCGTTCTGCGTAGGTACACACGAATCGGATATATCTACGCATAGGTACCTACTTGTTTAAAATTAATTTTAAAACAATAATAATATAAACTAAGATACTGTTGGGTGCTTCGTGGGTGGCACTCACGAGTGGGGTAAAAGGTTATAGGGTAAAAATACATATGGCGGACTAGACGATATTATATTATAATATAATATATATATCGTTGAAAAGGTCATCGATTTTCACTTTTAATAATATCAAAAGTATACCCCTAGTATTATGGCCTTACTGCAGTAGTATGGATTATGAATCAAGATGGATTAGGTTAAGTATCAGTAGGCACTCAAGTCAGTTTAAATATAAATTTAAACAAATTTAAAACGTTTCTACGGTCACCTCACACTCATGATAATAATATAACGTACGTTTGGCCAGCTCGATGTAAATTCCATAAATTCAATAAATGTATAGGTACAACTAATAAAATATCCCCAATCTCATATATTTTTTATTTTTCGAGGGAGGAGTGTCGTGAAAATTTTGAGTTAAGTCTTGAAATCGCATAAGAGTTCTCTGCTAATGAATTGCATAATTTTTTATTGATTTTACATTTGGTAATGTTGCTACATCACAACTAAATCGCGTACTCTTAGTTCATTGCTGAGATTTATTACAGATCTGATATTGCATAATATGGACGGATAATTGACTGGTTCTAATGGTGACATAATCCACCATATCTGTTCGAATAAAAACTAATAGTTAACATAAATAATATGGTCGAGTGGATTGCAAATTGTCAATTTTAAAGACTCCAATTCTGCAGGTATTAATATGGATAATATGAAGGTGATTTGCTTAAATCATATACGAGTCACATTTTCATGTGATTGTGTGCACACGAATGACCGTAAGTATACACAGAGTTGGGCATATTATCATAGTTACATGTACCTAACTAATTTATGTAACTCGGTTACTTTTGTAACATGTAAAAAGTTACTCATTTACAATCTAACTTGTAACTAGTTACACATTTTCCCTTAACTTTATATAAAAGTTACGAGTTACAATTAAAAATTATATTGTGCTTTTTGTGCTTTGATAATTCATTAATGAGTCTGAAAAAACGACAAAAAAATAGTTTAATACAAGATTTCCTGTAAGTTTGTCTACCTTAATAAAAAATATATTTTGTTTTCTTCTCATTTTTTATACTGAATACAATTTTCAAAATATTTGAACCCTTTTTGGGTTTTTTACGGACAGTTTTAATCTTTAATTTTTTAGTTTTTTTTTCAAGAAATGTAAATTTATTTTATTAATTTGGTCAAAATTCTTGAAAATGTAATACAAGGCTGAAGGATCCTCACACATTGTTCCATAACTAGTTTATAAATATTAAAAATATATGGTCATAATTTTCTTTATATTCGACCATTTTGGTTTTCACAATTAATCTGGTCACTGGATATTGAGTAGCTGTAAGATTATAGTTGATAGATACACCTTTTTTTCCTAACCAAACGACCATAATGCGATTTTACCTGCCCCCTGACCGGTCAATAATTCGTTATACATTTACCAAAGTAACTTTTAACTTTAAATGTAGGTAACTTAGTTACATATAACTGTAACTTGTATCCAGTTATTCAATATAGAACTATCTAGTAACTTGTAACTAGTTAAATAGTTTTTGAGTAGCTTGTAACTTGTAACCAGTTGCAATAAATTGAGTAACTTGCAAAACCCTGAGTGTACGTGCATAAACTATCATCATATCGCGTAACTTTAGCACACAAATTTATATAGTAGGTAATACCGCTCTTTCGCGTCCGAAACGTTTTAAATCGCTGTTTTCGGTAAAAAGTACCTATTTATTTTTTTAGTAAAATACACCTATATACACCGATTTTATCGGATGAAATAGTTCAAGATAGATTTAAATTCGCCATTGATACTTATGATGACTTTCTCATCATTTAACTAATTTAATTTAATTATTCATCATCAATGTGTAAAAAATAAGGAATTTTAATATTTTAAAACGAAAAATAGCCATGAGAGATAAGTAATTGTATTATAGTTCAGAACAGTGAGGATATCGATTTATAGTTGACTTACCGCTTGATATGGCAAAATATTAGTACTTTTTTGTTCAAAATAATGTCCGTTTTAAATTTCGGGACATATAGAGTTAATGCTTGAGACCGTTCTAAAAGATCGTAAGTGGAAAAATAATAATAATCATACACTCAACTGTAAACTAGGTGCCCCCTAGAAGATGAACGTAATTTTCTCCAATAACAATTTGAAACGTATTTGTCAAAAAGAAAAAATAACACTAATTGCTCAATACCAAATAATATAATATTATATAAAAAATCGCTGATATGTTTGAATTAAATAGCTTCATGATTTTTTACAGGTGAGAAAAATAGATAGAGAGAGAAAGAAAGAGAGTGAGAGAGAGAGAGAGAGAGAGAGAGAGAGAGAGAGAGAGAGAGAGAGAGAAAGAGAGAAAGAGGGAGTCATGGGAGAGCACAAAAGAGACGGTGAAGTGAAAATGATAGGATGGAGAGATGAAAGAAAAAATAAATATTAGCTTCTCTTGGCAAACTGTAATCCTTGATATTTTTTTTACAGCTGAGTACAAATGGTCAAATAGGATGTTTAACAGAGTGCACAGAATAAGTTTTTAAATCAATTTAAAATCTAGCCAAATGGGTACGAACTACGAAGTGATTGAAAAACTCTATTTTTGACGTCTAAAAATAATTAGATTTATAAAACGTATAAAACATTTAATTATTTTAACTCAACATCCTTGTTATAAAATCAAAATTATATGATACCTAGTCTATAGTTCTAAAAGTTCGTAGCGACTTTTGGTCAATCGTCCAATTCAGATGGCAATAAAAAATATATATATTATATGAAAACACATACATTTTTGTGCAATATGTTATATTATTTTGTAAATTAATCAAATGTTTTCACTTGAAAAAATACATATTATATCTACTACTTATAAAAATGTATTTTTACTTTTAAGTAAATGTACCAAACTACAATATACCTGGGTAGGAACATTAATTAATTTAATACACTGCCAATATTTATAGATTAAAAATAACATTTTAAACACTGTTTTTGATTGTTTGTTATTCTGTTTTTCTGGAGTTTCTATCAAATTGAATTAATGGTTTTTCAATTTTCCCATCACTTGAAAAAATATTCTTTCATCTGGTATGGGCGATGTTACGATGCTCTTATTCGGCGAATGTCAATATGCATTAACGCGTCCTTTTAAATTTTGTTCAATTTATCTCAGTTGAATAAGAGTATTCCGTGTTTGGAAGAAGTTGACTTTGTTCGTTATATTTCCGAATCTCCAGATTCCGTGGTACCTCTTTGAATGCTAAAATTGGAGAGAACTGTTTGTATTCTTCTGCCGAACGTTACGCAGGAATACGGGACTTTTAATTTAGCAAAATACTTAACAAAAGCAGTTGTTATCAAAAAATGTTTGAATATTTCAAAATAAATAATAATATAGACACCAGAACATCACATAAGAGTGAACGGATTTTGATTTTTGCCAATAAAAATAGAAATACACATACAATTTATTTTATCAGATATTTATGATTAGGTATGACATAATAATTATGTTTTACCTCTACAAATTATCAGTTTATTTCCTTAAAATTTGACAGTTTTAACGTGGAGTATTTCGTCGAGTTTAAAATAATAATTTTTCGTTTATTGTGTAATATTAACCTACATAAAAGTATGGGTAACTTACCGCCATTAAATGTATACATATTTTTTTTCTTTTACGTGAGCCATATTTAAATAAAAACAAAATTGTGTTATTTATTTATTATGCTTTATGGAAAAATTCATTAATTGTTTTCATACACGTGTCTTCTTCATGCACTGTAAAATGTGTTGAAAATGTCAATTTGCGATTTTCAATTAAATTTAAAAAATGGAACATTTTTTTACGTATGTCAGTTGAATGTTTACGTTTTAGTTATTTAATCATGTAAATGAGTTAATAATTTTAAATGGACGAGATGGCGGAAACTATGCTGATGGTATCTATTTAGTTCCTTGATTGAAAAATAAAATCAGTAATAGATTGATGAAATACAAATTGACATGAAAAAATAGAAAACTATATACAATTGTGCTGTAATATACAATCATAACAAGGTGGCAGCATAGTACAGTATAGTTAGATAATATTATTAATAAAACAATAATTTCTACTGTTTAGTTATAACAACAAACTACTCATCGCTTAGCCTACAAAATTCCCCATACATACAATCATAATGTTGTTGATGGGTATAAGAATAAACAGTAGCCAAAACCATAAATTTCCTCAGGGTGGGGGGGGGGGGTCCTTAATGCATATTATTTGTGTCTTATGCCTATAGAATGTTATTATTTTTGTATTATGTCGAATAAAGTGCATCACTCGATTATAATTTGAACACTAGAAGGCGGCTTACTATCAGTGTTGTGACTCAGGGACGGATTGGGCCATAGGGAAATCGGGAAATTCCCGATAGGCCGCGTACTAAACAGTAAATAGTAGGTAGACGTAAATATAATCTAATAATTAAATATTAATAAATATTACCATTGATTATAGATTATTCATTCAATGATATTACAGTCTATAATATTATAACGTAAACGTTGTAAATTGTAATAATACAAGTACTTATACAACGTCTACGACAGAAACTGAATAATAATATTAATTATCAATAACAATAACCGTAATCAAAAAATCAACTTCCGTAGACAGTAAAATCTATAAATAATTGGTTATTCGGGTTGTCGTCGATCAGATGGGCAGGCGGGTTGAGTTTAATGAGTAATTACGACGAATTTTGACGATACAAGTCGATGCTGGTCGTTAATATGAATACCTAATAAGAATATTTTTTCTATATTATTCATATTAAAATATTAATCGTCATTCAAAATTCGATATCAGCACTCGGCAGTCAGCAGTTCGGCACAAATTGGTTAATTTTATAATTCAATCCAAGTACTTAATTAGGAATAATTCATAAAATATTTTATATTACAATAGTAATAGTTGCGAATTATAAAATAAAATGGAAATGGTTGGATCAGACTGAAGTAAAAAACGAAAATGAGGAGCTGAAAAAATCCGAGACAAAAATAAAAAAAAATACTTCTTTTAGAAGCAAAGACTTCTAAAAGCATTAAATAATTTGTCAAGTCTCAGAATAGCTAAATGAATTTTAGCTGAACTTTGTCAGTAGGTATAATAATAATATATTAATAATTAAAAATATTAAACTGTTACTGTACAAAAGTACAATAATCTAAAATTTATTTTATTGATAGAGAATGAGAGAAACAACATATTTTGCAAAATACTTATTGCAATAGGTACCTATTTTTTTTTTTTAATATGAATATATACGTTAAATTATTTTAGTGTGATATCAACTGATACTTTTAAAAATTATAGATAATATTTATCTATAAGTATAAATTATGATTTATTGATTAAAAAACAAAGGCTTAACAAGGCTGGTCAAATTAATGTTTTTTTTTTTTTTTAACTCAGTTTTTAACTTAACTTAAACTTTTTCTCATCAACACTCATCCTAGTATAATAATTATAAAAAAAAATTATATAAAAAGAGTTATTTAAAAAAAAAAAAATCTTTCATTGTAAATTAAACCAGTTTCATTATTTATTCAAATAAAAAAAAATTACTAACATTTTATTATTTTTATTACCTATTACATTTTATTGTTAAAGGTTGATTTTATAATAACACTGATTACAGTAGACTACCCTTTAAAATACTAAAAAAAATTACCATCTTCATTCTTCAGTATGGTACACTTGCCAGTTGCCCCCAACCTCCCAACAAATAGTGGGCCGGTAATAAAATATTTTCCCGGACTGGTCCAAAATTCCAATCCATCCCTGTTGTGACTTATCTAGATACATTTCTACTTTATCTTTTTATTTATCTTAGATGAAAACTTCAGTTATCTATATTAATTTATCTAGATAATTGTTTATGTATAGACTATAGACATGAATATAATATTATAGTGTGATATACATTTTTATATTTTGTGTTCAAAAACCATATTAATGTAATTTAATAGAAGGTTATTGACTATTGTACTTTTGATAGTATGAACAAATTCCAATTAGTCATAAACTCATAAAATATAGGTAATATTGTTAGTCAATGAACTTTATTTATATAAACACATATATTTTATTGGTGGCTGTTGCATAGGTGCATTAATATTAATTAAAGTATTAACATATGGTTAATTATTGTGATCAACTGTGGCGGCAGAAAAACACAACGTTTTATTTAATAATATAATAGTATTATTGTTGTTATACAAATTGTATTATATGTTTAAGAAGAATAATTAATTTATGTGAATAATAATATAATAATTATATTGCATATTATATATGCATTTAATATTTTTGATATTTTGTTTATCACGTTACAAAGGCACCAATATAAATGCCAATTGTATTACTGATATTTACACATTATACAATATAATTGATATACAAATTTATTTACTTCAGTGTTTTTATTTTAGAATCAGATTATCAAATCCCAATATAACGCGTCTAACCTAACCAGTACCTAACTGTCATTATCAATATCTTTTTTCTTGTAACCTAAACCAACTTGCTTATTATAATTTATAATATACTAGCTGAACCCGTGCATTTAGTTGTCCGTTAAATGTACCAACTCTATATGACTCAAACTAAGTTCAATTCGTTATTTAATATTCGGTGTATGGTATTCAAAATTAATCTTAACTCTTCCGTTACCCGAAATAATAATCCTGATTCACAGCAGTATATTATTCTCAGGTATTTTTTTAGACATATTATAAAGTTGGAGAATAATATATTGAAAGACAGAGATCGATGTGGGCTGTAGAATATTTCCCTTTAGCAATTAAGAAAAAAATTTATGAAATTTGGTTGATTCTACAAGGTGGTATCGTTATTCCCGCCGAGTGTATTTTTGAGGACAAAATTAATACAAATTAAAATTAAACTTGACCTACATTATGTTGTTTAAAAACGATTAGGTATATAATTATATTTAATGTTGTTTGATTTTACGAAGAAGTATTATCTAAGTGCATGCCTAAGTATATTTATTACATTTGAGTAAAATCATTAGTTTAAATTTAAAACATAATACAATTAATGATGCAAGTATTATGTGTAACATAGACCACAGTTTTTGATTTTTTAAATAATAATGTTAATTGTGTAGAAAAATATTGATAAATCGTTATAAAAATCGTTCCAGTGGCTTATTAAGGGTGGTAGGGGGGCAGCCACCCCCTTGGTTATTTGTGTAGTATACAGCAAGGCTATATAGTATAAATATTTATATGGTATTTAATCTAGTGGTTCCCCTCACCTAGGGAGATTTCTCGGTAGCTTTCGTATTGCTTATATTAAGTATATTAAAATACAAAAAAATACTTATTTATTTGTTTTATCTAGATTAATTCCATTTATCTCTTACCTTTATCTAGATACTTTAAGAATTTGTATCTATTATCTTTAACTAGATAAATTTCTATTATTAATCTATTATCTTCATCTAGATAATACTTTAGTTATCTATTTCCAACACTGCTCACTATGCAGTACCTATTATAGTGCAGACAATAATAATTATCATAGTGGTTAACATTTTGTCCCGACGTTGTCCACTATGTTGGTGCGACATTAAAACATTGTTGAGTTCGAGGTCGTGATCACGCGACCGTGGTATCGTCGTTTAGAAAACCAAATCGAAGTACGTTTTTTTTAAGAAATCCATAATTTGTTGTCGAAGAACGGGCCATTATTTACCCATAATAATATCTATATTTATCTATAAGTAGTCACTGGTCACTGGCTATTGGGAGCATTCACATTATATTTTTAGGCTTTTTAAAAGAAAATCACCATCATTATTTATTTTTGAATAAGTAACCTATAAAAGAATATTATAACATACATAGAACTCAGGGCCATACATTGACTTTGTCCGGGGCCCCAAGAATCCTTATTGCGGCACTGCATAGTAGATATTATAATAATTTATTATTGCCCATCTACATTTTCGTCCAGTTGTTACTTGTTATGCACATATTATCATTACAAGTGTATTTTGTACGGATTTGAATCGATTTCGTTTTGAAAGCACCTTATGGCTTATTGCCCGTTTAATATAAATTAGAATACGTTTCAGTGATCCGGAATCCTTTATAAATTATTAAACCACATAAATTATTTCTACCAAATTCAATAATGTTTAAAACGTTAATTATTTTCACTTACGTTACATAATACCAATTCGAGAATCCAACTAATGAAATCGGCTTGTAATGCGCGGGAAACGCATTAGCATAATATATCTAAGTTTGTAATTTGTGCGTAATTAAATTTAACATTTTTCAATATTTTGTTTTTACCTCGTTTGAAATGCATGAACGTCGGCACACTTTTCCCAACTCGGTTTACATCTCCACGATTTCACGTAGTAGCAACAGTTAATACTTAATAGTAAATTTAAATAAATGACACCTACGTGTTTATATAATATATACCGTTTAAATGTTTAATGTTATATCAACATTGTACATGCAGCATGCTGAGACTTATCTAGATAAAAAATTACTCGTATATTATCTTATCTAGATAACTATTGTAACATTTATCTATGGGTTATCTTAGATGACAAATTAAGTAAATATATGAATGTAAGTATATAAATGTATCTAAGTACATTTAATTGAAATTTGAAATCATATCTATTTTTCATGAGTAATATAGGTACTATTCATTTTCTTTTACTAAAACCGTTCTGTCAGAACACCAAACAATTAGTACCTAAATAATATCACCATATAATAGGTACTATATATATAGTAATAAGTATATAAGTATTACTTATGACTATTAGTTACTTATTATGTTCAAGTAGGTAAAGAAGTAAATTTGTTGTTTAAATATTATACTTATTAGTTTTATCTAACGATTATCTATATAAATGTAAGATGTATTTACCTTTATCTGTATATTGATAAATTTATATAAACTTATCTGTATCTTAACTAGATGACATTTTCGTTATCTATTCTTTAAGCAAATTAAATTATTATATTGTTTATCTATACTGATTGGCACACATGCAGCTGTTCTTTCAATTAAAAAATATACCTTCCTATATATTTTAGTTCCGTAAAGAATAATGTTGATTTTTAATTTATTTTGTTGTTATCATCATGATATTATAATTGAGATATCCTAAAATAAATGTTCAGTTAAAAATCCTGTTCATACGTTTATACTTTTAGGTAAAATATTTTTGTTTAAAATCTAAGGGTCAAAACAATTCTGGAATGATATCAGTATATAGAATATAAAATATTTATATTCGATTTTTTTTTTCTTGGTCGTGAATAAAATTCTTCTTTGGCGGATGGGACCGTCAGCATTACATAACATTATGATGTAAATATACATATATATTATTTAAAAATTAAAATATTTAGAATATTTATGTATGTAAGGATTATAATATAATAGACATTCGTATATTTCTTAAATAATCAAAAACAGTTTAATAGAAAAACAGTAATCCCTTATAAGTATGAAAATATATGATTTAATTGTTGACAGTTTGTTAAGTCATATTATGTACAATTTATATAAATTGTAATTATTAATATAAAACCGTTGTCTAATTTAGTTTATATTGATTTTTAGACTCTGTTTTTTTATTAGAACTTTATAATAAGACTCTTAGAATTCGATTTTTTTATATTATTCGAACTCAATTTAAATTCGTATCCAGAGAGTTTTTTTTTAAATGGAAATGCCTATATTCATTCACTATCCATCTAATATCGGGCGGACGGTTTATTGGTTTAAATAATTCAAAGTAAGCTAATTGTAAAAAAAAAATAAAATATACTTTGAGACAAATAATTTTCGTACTTGGGTATAATCATAATACTGATGCATGACATCACTGGTGACATTTAAAAATGAATACCTTTTTGGAATTTTTGATTAATATTTATTATTTAAAATATTACTGTTTCCTATGTGAAAACTAATCACTTTCAACTTTTGAGGTATAAGAAAAGGAAACATTATTATCTTTATGATAATTTTATTATGAACGTTTTTTTAAAAAGTTTAAAAAAAAAACCTCAACAAAACTACTAGGCATAAATTATCAACAACTCTCAATGTATGCCAGGTTAACTTAAAAAAGTATACAATTTCCCGTATATTAATAGCTAGAATGCATTACATTATCAAAATTAAGGGAGTAAAACATTTTTTGTAGTCTACTGTTTACCCACGTAAATGTTGTAGTATGTGTACTAATGAAAAAAAGTCTTTTTTTTCGACGGTGAATAAAACAAAAAATTCTTAAAAACTCATTGAAATGAAAAACCACACAAAACACCACACTACGGTTTTGTTTCATTCAAATCATACTTCTGAATAAGTTAATATGGGTAGTCGTGGTCTTGCATATTTTCATCGGAATAAATAAGTCTTATGCCTACTCACAGTCAGACAAAGTAAATAAATAAAATATTTGACACTTCAGAACTAGAATGACATACTATACCTACAGACTACCTACCTCTATATATAATTATTATATATATATATCTCAGATCAGTAATATAATATCATAATATTATAAGTCAAGTTTTAATAGCTTTTTTCGTTTTATGATTAATAGATTTGACTCAAAACCAAAAAAAAAACAAATTTATTAGAGTGAGTGATTGACTAAGAATGCTCACCTTCTTTTTAAAATTTGTAAAGCGATGAATACTAATTGAAACTGCATATCCATGTGACTTCCACATACATTAATTTTAGCATTTTCCACCAAGTAATTGTCAAAATATTTTTCATTTGTTTGTGAAATTGTTTGATTTATGTATGATAAAAAAATTCGCTTTTCAATAAAAAAGCTTCAACTTTTAATTAAGGCTCCTCATAATTCATTCAAACTTCAATATTTAAAAACATCGAAAACGTGTAAATACGTCATGCACACAATTTTTCATAATCTTTTGTATATTTAGTTGAAATCAATAAATCATCAAAATCACGAATATTTGAAAATTATTTTTCCTCTAATGATTTGTTATCAGTAAGTGTCAGCCCGATAGTGACCAGAAGACATTTTTGAAGTTATGTTCTTTTGTTTTACAAATTAAATTTCTACCACACGATTATACTCCTGTTCTTCAGGTGCTTGACTTAAAATCAATAGCTAATAGAAGGGTTGGTAATAATCTTTTGTTTCTGTTTAAACTTATAAATTCCTGTATAGATGTTCCAATGTTTTGGATAATATTATTGAGTAATATTAATTTCCTTGTCCCTCCTCGGAACCTTGCCATATTCATTGATTTACTATTTCCATTTGTTGAACACTTTATTAAAAACAACCTATTGTGCATGATGATGAAGCTGAGTACCCATTGTTCCAATTTTGAATTATTATTGTTTTATTTTATATGTGTTATAATTTTATAAATGCATTGTAATTCTATTACTGCTATTATTATTATTATAATTTCTCAATTTTTTACAATTTTCTATATTAATTTGTTAAATATTTTGCTTGTGTACTTTTAAATGATTAAATAATTAGTAATGTAAATTAATTGGAAAAACTTTTCGCTACTGAGTATATGATTATTTACTTGACATAATAAAATGTTCAAACTATTTAAATGACTTTAAGCTATTTAAAATATAACGTCTCCACTCAGTGGAGACGTTATATTTTAACTCTATGGTACGTCTCCACTCAGAATCGTTTTTCGAATGTAATGATTTATCATTAAATTCAAATGCAATATAAGCTTAACAGTTTTTTTCAAAAATCTTTTTGCTTTGAATTGAGAAGGAGATGATTATTATTTTAGAAACGTTGAAGGGAATAAACCAAAGATTTAATGAGTAGTTTCCGAGTATTCAATTAAATGTACATACTAACTACTAAGGATATAAGTCCTGCACGAAATTACAAAATGTTAAAATACATGGAGACTTTGATGACTTGAACATCAAAGTATATTTTTAATATTACTAAATTGATATATTATAAGCTGTAAATATTTCTAAGAATACTTTTTAAATAGGAAAGTACTTAACTTAATAATAATTATATTTTATATTTTATGTAACCCCGTTATTAAAAACTATGTAATTTTTTTTTTTTATTGAGCTTGAGCCTGGTAGCTCGGTAGTTTAGGCCATTAGCTATTTTTTGTTTTTTGTTTGTAGGTTTTGTTGATAGGTGGGGGGAACACGTGTGTATTTGTTTTGGCAGAATTTTTGATTTTGGCCCCCGTAGGTATCTGCCATGCCCGGGTGGGGGATGGTGGCACTTGTTCTCTGGACTTTCCCAAAGAAAAATTCCTCCCAAGGTCGAGGTATCGAACTGGCGTCGGTGTGAGTAGCAACCGACGCCTTAGTCCGCTCGGCCACTCCGTCACACAAGACTATGTAATATTATTATCATTAGTACATACAGTTAAATTATTCACATACTAGGTATTCGTTCAAATTTTAATAATTATTATGTATCAGTATTATATCATACATTTAATAAAAATAAGATGAAAAAAATCAAAAGCGGAAGTTTGTATCGCTAAGGGACGTGATATGAATTGTTTAAAAATCTGATAGTTTAGAAATAGGAAGTTTAAGACGTTTAAGTACCTATATTTAAAAATCTAAAAATTAAATAAATGTTTGATTAAATGATAAAACCTGGTTCATGTTTAGTTATGTGTACGTTTTAAAACAGTACAACAAAAGAGTAAAACTCAAGTTATTTTGCAAACATTCATTATAGGAAGTCGTATTTTGCGATGCGTAATATAATTATTTGCTTTGCAAAAATATTATGAAAATATTATTATTTGTTTTTATCTAATATTTACAATATTCAACCGGTTACTGGATTTAACCTATTTAAACGTTTTTCAAAACACCGTAATTATTATGTTAAAGCATACTTCGTTTCATGGGTTACACACGTTTTTTTGGTTGTTTTTCATTTTGTTTTCTTTTAAGTTTTTAGTTATTAAATAATGCTTACATGTTATTAAATTGCTGCAAAACATTTAAATTCTTTTCTTCTTTTAATGCCAAGGAATGCAATTGTTCTTAATAGGTATTCTAAATACCTAAATACATCCAACTCTGAATCAGTAGTAGGTATATTATAATTTATATATAAATAATTGATATATTTATCAAATTTTAGTTTGGGGTGTCGTACTGACAACTAGTATGCAAATATTGTGAATAAGATTGTGTATTTCGTAATTAAACATTAACCTAGAGATGCGCAGCTAAAAAAAACCCTGGGAACTAGGGAATACCAGTAGGTATCTATTTATAAATGATATAAACAGGAATTGATGTCTGTTAAAAAATTCAATAATAATAATAATAATAATTGTGTTATCAAAATAAATTACATTAGTATAACGGTATTACAAAACCGCACATAACAAATGTGCGTCTCATTGAATTGGATACCGGATAGATATTGTTAAATAATGTAAATTTATTTTAGATAAGAGTATAATATGATTACATACACTTCTGTTAGTCAGTTTGATGTCTGAATTCTAAAACTGCATAAAAAAACTGGGAAGTTGTCTTATTTATAGTTTTTCAGTATGGTCTCTATTTTCATGGATTTTAGCTGTTATCGGATTTAAGCTCTGCCGAAGTACTTACATTTTATACCGATGTGTGAATAATAAAACCTTTCTCAATTTCATGTTTTCATAAAGAACATATTATTATAATATTATTATGTTCTAAGAAAAATATATTTATTCCACCATATATTTTACAAACGATGTAGTTTTTAATATTAAATTTGTCAAATGTATTACTGCCCTTAATAGCTTTCAAAAAATATTATGATTATATTATATTTATTTTTACTTATTTTTGTGTTACAAAAATAGAAACGCATTTTTAAAATAGTTCCTTCAATAACTAATATAAGCCAAGAGAAAAGTTGAGCCTTGTTAAATGTCCAAAAATTGGAAAGTAAATATTTATGGAAATGTCATAAACTCATTAAGATCTTGTTAAAAACAACATTTATTTTAACTACCCCATCAATGTTAATGAGAGAAAACGCATTTAGCTTCAATGAAATTAAGTGGTTTACTGACTTATTATTTTAAATATTTTAAATTACCAAAACAGCCCTTAAAGTTAGAGAACGTCAAGCGCGCCCGCAGGATAAAAACCCACACAGGACAAAATGAAAATTATCTAAAAATTATAATCTAATAAGTAATATTACTTATAGTAATGATATTATAATAATATCAAGTGCAATCATCAAACAATTGCATATATTTTATGCTACGAAGGCTTTCTTATTTAAAATGATATAAAAAGGGTATTTCGTGGTCCTCACTTCGTTCTTCATCAATGAAATTCTTAATCCAAGGTAGTAAAATATGAAGAAAAAAAATGTATTTCATATATTATCATAATATTGTATTGAATGACCAAAAGTTGTCTTAATATCTTGAAATCTTATCTTTGACAGGTCGTAAATTTGAATTCAAATTGAGAGGAAATTAGATTATTTAATAATAGAATAACAATTTTAATTATATTTTTGTAATTTAAAATATTATTATTCCTGGAAACTTTAAACGTTTGAAGTTCGTATACTATTAGATTTCATACACAAAACGATATTTTCAAATGCAATCTTTTCAGAAAAAAATAATTCAGCTCACAGCATTTCTAATAGCTTAATAAATTACTTTAATGGTAATAATATCATAAAATGTACCCAGTAATATATTAACATAGACTGATAAACCGTCTTCTAAGCTCCCTAGTCGCCCTTACGCCACTGGTCTCCTCTCAGAATTGTTTTTCGTAATCAATGATTTTATATCATTGAATTAAATTTTAACATAATATCTATTACATTAGTGTGAAACTCGCTTGTCTACCTTTTTTTCGTTTATATTCATGTGTTAAAAAATTTTGTTGATTGATAACTGATAATGAGTTACACTTAACCCCTTAACTTGTAAGTACCAAACAATGATTCAGAATCAGTTAATTACAGCTGTATGAAATTCTTACCTATATCATTGTGAAATGATTTGACGTAGGTAACATTGCTTATAGTATATTTGAATTTAACTGAGTACAGTTGATAACAGTAGAAATTTTAGCATAATTAAATGTACAACTATTTACAATAGTATAATTATATTATTGTTGGATAAATTATGCTTAAAACAATATTTTTTCATTTGAAATGTAGCTAGTTTATTAACACGACGATATTCATGAGTAGGTATTTTGTTTAAATCATTATAATTTAAACATAGTACCAATATATTATACCTAACAGTATCGAATGCTATAAATTATAAAAATATATTTTGTGTCATTATTAATGCTTTCTTTAATTATATTCAACATTGTGATTGTTCTTTTATATATATTATGAATAAAAATATCATTTGTCTTTTTTTCTTCATAGAAGTCCATGATAACGTTATAATTTATTGTTAAATCTTATTTGATCAGTATCCGCCATTTATTCGTGATCTTTTACAAAATTACGAATAAAAATAAATAGTAATAGTCCAATAAAATATTACGAGTATAATATTTTGTAAAATTAAACTCCGCAAAAGATTACATTTTAGAGAATTTTAAATTAGATTTCCCGGAATAACCGAATACATTAGATGGCAAAATAATAATGATGAAAAGAAACTCTAACCGTTAAGGCCTCAATATAATATAAAGAGCGATTGTTATGAGTTACGCAATAATCCAAGTTTACTTAAGTCCACAGTTCAGGGTAAGTTATTTATCACGAGCAAAATAAATGGCGATATGTCAGTGACAATATTAATGCATATTATAATATATTTTATTATTTCATAATTTAGTTATTATAATATTGTTGCCATTTCGAACGACGTGATCGCAACACACATGTCGTTCGAGGCACTCGTCTTAATTGAATCGTGCCTATTATCGTTTAACGTGTAGGCAATTAATAATATAATATAACATAATTATAGTGAGAACTTTGCCCAAGACGAATGCTTACGACACTGAAGTCGTAGATCCGACGTAAGTGGCATTCGTGAGCACCCGTCAGCTGCATTTCAGCTCCGATAGGTATACAGTAATGACAATAATCGTATTTATTTCGCCGTGCAACAGAATCGGCGGTGAATTATATTAAATGCGTTTCTCAAAATCTGGAATATCAGCGGGCTGGCGGAGGGGTACACTTGAAGTGGAAATAAACCTACCTGCAGGGACCTACCACCCGAGAGAAAAATTTGACGACCATCCATTCGCCGAGCGAAACGATCGATCAGACGTAGTTAGTGCCTTTGTACTATATATATGATACGCTTCGGAGATTTTGGATTTTCACGAATCCGCGAGGGTTATTCGGTCGCGAACTAAGATCAAAAGTATATATGTGGCCCGAACGCGATTCGTCTTCGTCTCAATAATATTATATTATTATAACGCTGCACGTTCCGGTTGATGTTTACTATACCTATAGGGTTTTATTATCATCGACGGTATTGTACATTATGCGGATAACTCAAGAGTTTTGGTACACGAAACGTCGCTTTAGTAATGCAATTAGGTCGATCGAGTGTTTGCGCTCCACTCGGCGGGCACTGTCTATATGGTCTTAATAATTATGGTAAAAATATTATGAAATACGTTTGTACGATATTTTTATGATGCTGCTTCTATCTATAACATTGTGAGCACAGTTAAACCACTATTATAGTCGTCGTCCCATAACTGTATTGTTGTGGCGCCGTACGACTGTTGTACTGAAACAACTATGTCGCCGAAACATACGTACCTACCTATAATATAATAATTTGTCACGAAAGTTTAACTTTTTCATTACTCCCGAATGCGTCTGAAACTAGATGCCAAATTAAATAATTGTGTGTATGTGTGTACAAAACTTCCAAGAGAACTGTAGTTTGGTTAAATGAACTGCGGCTATATTAGGGTCGAGGTTCTAAAACAAATATTAACCAATTACCTAACCTACGATTTTAAAAAAAAAAAGGAAAAAGATCTTTCTCTAGCTACATTTCTAATTAAAACCTTTGTATGACGTACCATTTGGTATACAAACAATAAAATGGCTTATCAAATAAGCCTACACCAAAAGTACCTTAAATAAACATTTATACTACACGAGTTCCTTGATTACATTTGCTTTAAAGTTATAAGACTTTTTACCTATACGTAATGGGTAAATTTTTAATTAGTTAAAAAAATCCCACAAAATAATTCATTTTCTTTGAAACGCCTTTCATCGGTATACTTATAGTATGCACATTGCACTTATATATTTAATAAAGAAAAACTGTTTAAAGCTAAATAATATTGTTATTGACATGCGACATCTGAAATGTATACAAATTTTTTTCAGAAAATATACATGTATATTTTTAGTACATTCTGCATATAGTTCATAATATGTCATGAACATAAATAAAAAAATTAATCAAATAAATAAATGAAATATAAAACAAGTCCAAAGTGGAAAGGGGGGGGGGGGTAGTCAAAGCCTTTTAGCTCCCTGGATCCGTGCCTGTTTATTACTAAGTCATCCGAGTAAGTTGGTATATAAACGAACGTTGTATAATGTACATAGAAATATTATATTTACTTAATGTTTTTTTTTTTTTTTTTTTTTTAAATTACGTATCATTAAAACTAGTACTTTTTCACACTCAAAATATTCATTATTTTAGATTATTTATTGGCTATGTTGTTAAACTGTTAAGTCGTAGACACTTAAATCTTACTCCACTGAAACTGGTATTAAATACAATTTGAAAAAAGTTCATATATTTCAGATACAGTCTTTTTATTATGATGTATCTTTGTTTAACAATTCAACAAACATAATATATAAAGCTATACATTATTTTAAGTTTTTAAGAGTGGATTTGTTTGAAGGAGAAATATCTCTTCACGATTTTTTAACAAACCACTAAGTAGGTGGAAACAAATAACTACCTACACTGTGTTGAACATACTTCCTGAAAATAAATATGGTTGCCCCGTTCAAGGCCGGATTAAGGGGGGGTCTAGCCGGGGCGGAAGCCCCGGGGCCCTTTCAAGTACCAAAATGAAAGGGGCCCAAATAATTTTAAGCTGATACACATTTTTCAGTGATTTTAAAGAATAGTTTTTTCTATATTTTAAAAACCATTTTTTTTTATCGACAAAAACAACTAAATAGTAAATACCTTTTTGTAGGAAAGGCGCATTTTACTGTTATTTAATAACTGTTAGTTAATATTTGTTGTAAATAAGTATAATGTTAATAAATTTAAAAGTTGGTATGAAAATTTGAAATTAAATTAATGAAATATGAAGTATTAACTCTGTGGAATGATGGCAGAAGCTGATATGTACATTTTGTTTATTTTTCAATTATATCATTTAAATAGTTTAGAAATCGTGTATTTCATTTTTTAAAAAAAATTTTCTTCTATCATACCTACTTAATATGATATGTCTCTATTATGTGTGTGGTGCCATTTATATTCAAAGACCAAAACTGGTAAGTCATTAGGTATTTGAAAATATATGTAGCGGCAAAACTAAGTTTGTAAAATGTACATATCAGCTTCTGCCGTCTTTACTTTTATTATATTACAATTAGTGAATAGTGGTTGTATACTTTATAGACATATAAATTACATATACTTACCTATTCATTTTATAATTTTATAATGCAATTGCCATTTGTGAAATAGTTAGAAAAATGTATCTTCCTGCGGGCGTAGCCAGTTTGTTTTAAAGCGTGCCTTGTCAAAAGGGCCCATATGAAATGTCATGCCCGGGGCCCAATAGGTTCTTAATCCGGCCTTGGCCCCGTTCAATAGCAAAAATTATATTAAAATCTCAAAAAAAGTTTAAAAACATGAGTATCAAAGTTCTAATTGTTATATTATTATTTTGTTTGTGTTATTCCGAATTCCACCCGTTAATTGTATGTACACCATGTCATTGTATACCTAATAATAATATATCGGTAATGTCCAAGTTGCGTGTGTTGATAAGTGTTACTTCGGTAGAATAGTTATAGGTAGGTACTTATCGATGTTCATAATAGGTATTTTTTTTCCACTAAAACATGATAAATAAAAAGTTTTTTTGCGTACAATAAAACCGAAATTGAAACGAACCACGACTACTATGATTATATAGTCACACAAATTTGGATAATATGCAATGGAAATAATTAACATCGAAGAACCAGACGGCGAAAAGGAATAATAATATAATATTGTCGTTGTGAATAATATAAATCGCATTGTGTGCGGAGTATCAATACGGACAATTAGTCTCCCGCGGGCTTTGCGCATAATATCGCATATTATAATTCGGGAAACACGATGCTGTGAAGCTCGAAATCAAAGACGGGTCACGTCACAATTATTATTTTGATTCGTCACCGCCGGCCCTGTATACTGCAGCGATGACTGTACGAGACGCAATATTGATATTTGTTTCGTGTCCTCTTCGTTTATTTGCGGTGCGTAGCGTCTTGCCGTCGTCGTACACATCAGGAATTTCCCATCCGTATAATTATAATAATAATCCCATTTTATAATATTTCCGATTATTCTTATGACAGAAATATTATAATATGTAATCTAGGTGTAAAATATAATAATATCGTACTTATGAAAATGCAGACTGATTTCAATATAACTATTATCGCGTCCGGTTTCATCGCCCTTGACATCAAATACATGTTTTTTTTTTTCAACTGAAATAATATTTTTTTTTTTTGTTCGTACAGGAGGATTGACGTCGCGAGTCGTACTATTGGACGTCAGTTGTAACGGAGGAGGCGGCGGCGGCGGCGCCCGCAGAACTGTGGACGCGATGTCCGTCGTGAGGGGCGACCGTTACTGTTAGCGTTGTCGCCGCCACCGTCGCCGTCGGCCGCCCGGGCAGCGGTGGTGACGGCGATCATGGTGCCGCCGTGGTGGCTGCTGGTGGCGTTCGTGTTCGGCGGCGTCAGCGCCGCGCTCACGTCCAGCCGGGTGGTGCGCACCAAGTACGGCGACGTGAGCGGCGTGATCGTGACGCCCGACAACCGGCGGCTGGACGCGGTCGAGGTGTTCCGTGGCGTGCCGTACGCCTCGCCACCGGTCGGCTCGCTTCGGTTCATGCCGCCGGTAACCGGTTCGCTGTGGTCGGGCGTCAAAGTGGCCGACCGGTTCGGGCCGGTGTGCCCGCAGCGGCTGCCCAACGTGTCCGACGAGACGGCCGCTCTGAAGACGATGGCCCGCGGCCGCATGCAGTACCTGCGCCGGCTGTTGCCCTACCTGCAAAACCAGAGCGAGGACTGTCTGTACTTGAACATCTACGCCCCAGCCCAAGGTAAGTGCATTGCTCCACCCCCCCCCCCCAAAAAAAAAATCAATCCCGAAATCGGTGGTCGTCTTCGTCGAGTTGGTGTTTGGCGGTCATTGGGCATAGCCGAGGCTCGCGCAAACCCATTTAAACGCATTCGGTGTGCAGGGTTTTTTTTTGTAGTCGAGTAGATCGTTGGACATTGGTTGCACCAACGTAGTGCTCCACAGACTTCGAGGGTCAGCCACGTCCAAAGGTTTCTTGAACGAAATTCGTATACTGCAAATGTAAAATGCATTTCGATAATGTTTCAACCGATTCCTCATTTCTTTCAATATCATATGAGTATCTGTCGGAGGAGTTATTCGGAAATTATTATAATAATATTCTCATTCGTCCTGTTCTCATTCGCCTGCTGTTTACTGAATCCTGTGCCAAAACTGACTTAACGAAGCAGGAATACTTAAGCCTCAAATAACCCGTATCTTGCTATAACATAGGTATCTAAACTTATGTGGTTCTATATAGTTTGGCTAGACAGTCGCAGTTTTTCATTGATTGGTCATATTTTCCGATACTGCTCAGAACCAACGTTGGTCATTACTCATAACTATTACTTTATTATAACTCCTACTGGTAGGAATAGTTTACTATAATATTATCACGATGTTCCGTTAACTCGGGATCGGACCAAAGCATCGACAGGCCTATAGACTTAATTTTAAATTTTAATAGATATAGAGTTAAGTATAATATGAAGTTGGGTATTGGAGTGTTCACGTGTCAAATAAAGTACTCTTCACTTTGTGCGAAGGACTATAATACAACTAAGACCATATAGCACCACCGCGTCTACAGGTCTACTATTTTAATTGTCGAGCAGGGGTTATGAGGGGCATTAAATGTTTTGTTTCTCATCGTGGAATTCGTCTGATAGGAAAACCGTAGCTAGGACGTCAAAAGTTCTAAATCGAATGGTGCATAATTCCGATGGCATTGCTCTTAGCAATCGAGTTATTTGTGTTCGTTTGAAGTAAGTTTCAACACACGAATTCACATACCTAATAATAATAATAATATGTATTATGCCTTGTAACTTATAATCACGTAAGTTCTCGATCTACTTATGTATAACATGGCGTACACATAATATTAAGGATACGCAATATTGTAATATTATAATTACTTAACATATGTTATATACTTTGATTAGTCACCCCGTTAGTCCGCTATTACCGCCTACCGGGTGCCGTTTTACGTGACGGATTTTGCGTTTTCGAGACGGCGATTACCTACACGGATTTGTGGAACTGCAACTATACGAATGTAGTGACAAAACACTCGGATATTGATCGTCAAGATTGGCCTGGCAGTCGACTGAAATTGCACACCATTACACTTTGCCAGATCCTATATTATACCTATTATTACAAACGATTTGCAGTCTTTTTTTTTTTTTCTTCCGGCATGGGCGTCTCCGACCCGGTAACCTGTTGTAGGTCTTGTCGCGATTCATTAATAATAATTATAATATGCGATTGTATTCCGGTCACCCGTCCATAGTTGTTGTAGTTTGGCGGAAGACTTATAAAACCGTTTGACGGTTCACCCTGTTTACAACCACTATCAAGTCCCGTCTCGCCGCCGTTCCGCACGGTATTATGATTATTATTATTATTATTATTATTATTATCCCGTGTCCCGGAAAACCGTACTTCCACTAATTAAGCCCCGACGTGTACGCGGTGTAATTATTTCGGGTAGATCACATTATAGTTTAGATTTTTAACGCCGATACGCAGTGAACTCGGTCGTATTAATAACGCACGCATTCCGGCGTTTCGACGATAACACAGGGGAGTTATGGTGGTGTTTTTTTTTTCACAACACGCCTGTTTTTCACCTCCACCCCCCACCCCCCCCACCGAGGACTAGGTGTGTTACGCGTGTGTGTGTGTATATAATATGTATATAGTGTTTGAACACTCGAAATTTTTCCCCAAACGCACGGCTGTTCGATTTTATCGTCTGCACGTCGAACGGCCATATTGTTCTTGCGTGATTTAGGCATTACAATTTACCAGAGTTTTATTCATGGAATAATAATAATAACACATAGAACACGAACCGTAAAACATGATTTAGAATAATTATATTCATTACACTGTTACAGTGTACGTATTATACAGACGGACTCGGTTTGTTCACGGGCAGTCGGCAATGAATAATAATAATGTCGAATCGGTCTTGGCATGATGAATATTATGTAGCATTTCGGGGTCGATGGACGAAAGCACAGTAATATTACAGTTGTTGTGCCATGCAACATTTACTTATCATAAATCCGATGATGTGGCTTTTGAGGCTATTACCGTTGTAGTAGTATGGTCCATCTCATAACGTATTCGAGACGAAAGACGGATGTGAGTGGAATAAAATTCTGATAATAATAAATAATAAGTAATACGTATACCACTTCAGTCATGCGCTCAACCGTAGTGTATAATATTATGGTCTTGTCTTCTTTTTTTTTTTGTTTTTGCTATAACCACGGCGGTCAGGTTAAACATTTATCGAACAGTATTTCGGTCGTGTGCAATAAAACAAACCAGAAATGCTATGGCCACAAAATAAACTAATTCATTTAAATTCCTTAAAGAATACATAATATTATATTATTATGATATTTAATACAGTGATTCATCAAAAATGTATATCAGTGTTATACATTTCAGCCTTAAAAAAAACTGTTATTTTTAAATGTACCTACATTTGGTTTTATGTAGTTACTCCAATTATGAAGTATACGTTAGTATAAAACAGTAATTGTTCATCACTCTAAGAAGGAAAAATTATATTTTTATCAATAAAAATCATTGTCAAAAAAAAAAACATTGCTTTAATACATTTTTCACATGGGAATTAAACAACCCAACGATATTGTTGTAGGTGCATTCAAAAAACACAGTCAATAATATTGACCACTGTATTATTATTATAAATAAATCGATGAACGATATTTTGTTGAACGCCTGAAATATGAAAGTATATTGTCAAATAATCGATTTAGGAAAGCGTATGCTTATTCATATTACGAACAAAATATGTCGTTAGTGTGCAGACTACAGATGTCTATAATATAATGCTACCTTTGTGATAAGCTTTTAAAAGTTTAGCATCGGACCAAACGCGCATAATATAATGTTATTATTGTTACTATAATTTACTGTCAAACGGTAATTTGCAATATGAAATCATATTACGTTTTTGTTCGCGATAAAGTACAGTGCATACTTACTTCTAATACTATTATTACAATGGATGTATTACGCAGTGCGCACGTTTTCCCTATTTTTATCTTTGACGTCTCTTTTCGTTTTATGCCGTCGTTTGCCCTCGCGATTTCTTCCCCTTATACATTTGATGAATTACATTCGATCGTTTAAAATGCAAATATTACATTCTACTCATGTAAACACCAGCTGATGTTTTATACAACTTGTGGTGATCAACTGACAGAATTTCGGTACTGTTTCTAAATTATATTATACGTATTATATATATATAAAGATACCCTTAAATATATGTATACCAGATGCGTCGCATTACGAACATGAAACGTGATCGCTATTTTATGGCTGGGTAATTTGCGGACTAAATTACTTCACAACAAAAAAAAAAGAACAGCGATCGTGTCTTGTGGATAGTCTTTGCTGTTCGTTGGATGAACAGTGGTTTAACAACAATAATATATTCTTCTATCGTCCACTTATAAATAATAGTAAAGTATCACAAAAATCAGTCGATTTAATTCACCTAAAATAGTCCGTCCTAGATCTTTGTGATCCTCGCTTTCATTTTTGTTCTCTTGAAAATAATAGGTATCGATTGAGTTATTCCATACCTATATATATTTTAGGGATGACCAAGCAATTTTATCGTTAAAATTACTATATACATAAAACTGAAACTGTAAAAATATTCTGTTTATCATAATATTGTATATTGATTTATATTGATATTATAAAATGTAGTGAAAAAATGTACGAAATTCGCTATAACCGATGCTTCACAAATTATGTTTTTACTGGCTCTTAGTGTTATTATCATGGCTCAGCAATTAAGTGATGGGAAAACTTTTTTTGGTTAATAACATATTGATAACACCCTAAGTAGTAAAACTTGGATAATATAATGATCTAGGTAGCGATAAATTTAGCAATTATATTTCAATTTTCAATTTCCTATGCCTTGCCAATTATTTTAAACTTAACGCGGCCTTTTCCTTCCTCCGAACGAAAGTACTAGTAACTTTTAGGCCAATGTAGATTAATTTTACTCCACCAACCTCACTTTATGGTGTAAACTCAGGAATTTCCTTAAACGAGCTAAGTTCGGTGGAGTCGTAAAGAACACAACAATAAATATTCTCTGGCAGTATAACTATTAACTTTTGTGAGAATTCGAGACATAGAAAAATTCAATGCACATCGATCTCTTAGTTTTGCAGTTTCAAAAGTATTGCAGGGTTAAATTACCAAAAGTGTAAATTTCTTGACAAAATCTTTTTCGTCCACCAGAAACTAGGTGATGTTTGCAAATCAAATGTTTATAATTTATTGTCTAAATTGTACTCGAGTCTATTACTCGTTGATCAATAATATTTAAATTTTTTTTCTTCAATTATTATTACTTACTAAACAAAATCTGTTAATTTAGTAGGTATATACCTATTCTTATAATATAATGTCATAAATTACTGAATACAATATTTCAATATTGTATTTCATTTAGTTGGTTATTATCAACAACAATATTATACTTGGTTCAGATTAAAATAATATGTTTGCATTTTTATCTATACATATTTTTATATTAGATGATTTCGGTACGACAAAAATGATTGCCATTAATTTTTTATATCGTATTAACATTTATCGAATGCAACGGCAACATACCGGTTAATGACAAAATATTATGATCGTTGCTCGGTGCATAGGTTGTATAATAATATAATCACTACAACTTCATGAATTGATGGGCATAGTTGTACAGCCCAGACTGATCAATACGAAATTGGCTCTCGTTAAAAAGCACCATTGGGAAATCATTCCAGAATGTCCTTTATAGGTCCGGGCCTGGAACAGTTTTTAATATTTAAAGTGCGTTTTTCCGAAGATCCGGCCGAGACATTTTTTGGTTATAAGTAACAGCACCCCGTGTCAAAACGTAGGCGATAAAATACGGTCGCCAAGCAAATGGCTCGGAATACGTATACACAGTATATACACGTTCGGTGGCGGAGAACACGAAAACGATCGTTCCGTCGTCATAAACGCCCTATATAATGTCCGAAAGCCCCTGCCCGCCCACCGCGAAACGGCTGCAGCTCGATTTTACGACACCGGGAAATGAAAAAGAAAAAAAAGTAAAGAAAAGAAAAAAAAACATAGCACGGAAAAAAATAAAAGACCCAGCGACAGCGGCGTTGATAATAATAATAATAATAATAATAATAATAATAATAATAATAATAATAATAACCGAGGACCGTCGTAGCGGCGCGCGTTTATGTGATATATAGGTGATGATGGTGGGGATTTGTACGAGAATAGCTCGAACGGACGAAGTGCGTTTTCCGGACATTCGGGCGGCCTACGTCAATAATTTATGTCGGCGGCGGGGGCGTTGAATGAATAAAGAAAACCTTATCGAAGAACTGGTTTTATATTTTATAATATCCATCCCCCCCCCCCCCGTGAAAACCCAATAGTCTCGGCTCCTCGCTTTTATTGCGATCCGATTGGTCTCCGTAACAGCTCATGTGGTAAGTCTGTGCGTGGAAACGAACGAAAAAAAAAGGGTACGAAGCGGCACAGAATGAACAGAAGCGATTCTTGTGGAATTTTGAGGGGTCGTCTTTGGGCGTCATCTGATTGCATTCAGTTCCGTTACTGTCGTTACGAATCTCAGAACCTTATAATCGGGAATTTTGGGGCCCGGTGTCGCAGGATTTTAATACCCTCAAATGTTTTTACCCCCGGGGGTAAAAATAACCTAGTATATTTTTACCGGGGGTAAAATTAACCTAGGATATTTTTACCGGGGGGGGGGGGGGGGGGGGGGTAAAAATATCCGGAGGTAAAAATCGCCTGTTACACCGGGACCAGAGTTTTTGACCCCTTGACTTGAATTATAAAGTCAGATTTTTTTTTTTGCTATTTCGTTATTTATATATTAAGATTATTAAAATATTAATATTATTAAAAATATATTGTTAACCACACGAGTGTCTATAAGTAATTTTATTGTTTAAATGTTGATCGGTATAAATAAATCGTATACGACTGCGTTACAGTTATATATGACGGCCCTAACCGTGTCGGGGCCGATGGATAGCTGCAGCACACCCCTAAGTAGCTGGCTATGATGACTCGTTTTTATTAATCGCATCTCGTATATCATCACGACGTATACGCGTAGTATAGTCATCGCTCTGACGATTTTTGGTCGTCCTAGTAGGTGTCTCCTTTGAACTTTCTAAGTTCGAAACACTCGCGTGAGCACAGACGTCATCCCCCAAGTCTGTGTTCCTTTAGGATTTCTGGCACGAGTCTCTCGACTGCATCTGCAGAGGCGGCTATACGGATTGCCGTGCAAGTCGTCGTAGGGGAGGTTCTCGGGAGCGCGGGGTTAGAGTGCGGAGGAGCAGCGGCAGTGGTGGCTGGCACCCGTGACCCATGATAATATGATAACGAACCGTTTTCCCCCGCACAATACAATTGACTGCGTGCTAGGGCTAATTGATGCAAATTAGAGGTTTCCACTTAATCATCTTATTATAATGTACGACGTTAAGAGCAGAAAAGTTGATACCACCACCGCTGCAGTGGATTTTGCAGCGCACTATAATTCCACGGGATTTCGTACACAAACTGTTATATTATTATATATATACATATTATATTATTATGCCGGCGTTTAAGTAACCGAATAATGGGTTTGCGAAATATAATACGAACGGAACGCCAACCAGGTCACTGTAGTACAACGCGCTATAATGATATTATGGTTATTACCTCTCTGGAAAACGTGCGATAATCAAAAAAAAAAAAAACAACAACAACAACTATACAACGGAGCTCGTCGTCGTGAAAACACGAACCAACAATGTACCTATATAGTGTACCCGTTTCGCTAAACGGATACGATTCGTTTGAACGCAAGTCGTGTACGCGTGTAAAATTCTAATATTGCATTCTATATCAGAAATGCAGGTAAATTTAAACACACTAATTATAATGAAAATAATATTTATATCATCTAACATTTAGTACCTACATTTTTTTTTTTTTTTTGAACGAGCATTATAAAGTGACATTTTATTTATTTTCATTCCCAGTTCTACTTTTAATCGAACCATGAATTGTGATGAATATTTTAAATAACCGATAGTTTGTTGAGATGAGACGAGAAATTTCCTATGCCAATACTTCGTTATTGTAATAATATTTTTTAATTGATAATATAACAACGGACATGACGTTGTTTGTAAAATATTATTATTTATATTATTTGCGTGCCCTAAGTAAATAACAACTATCTAGCTTGTATAAATATCAATATTTTCTGGAAAAAAAATATATAAAACGATTTTCACGATTACACCAGACATGAACAACGTACATAATAATATTTTGTTTAAATATTTGAACATGACATTGGAATTACTCTGAATTTGACTGCGACGGTCGTAAACTCGTAAATATAAACGGATGCTTGAAGGATGGTACAATTTTTCCTCAAATGCAATGTCCGACCGAACGTAATATCGTTTCACGTCAGTTACATAAAAAATATTGTTGTCGGGGGAAAAATTCTTTCAGTGTTCAAAATTAATAATTGTGTAAGTCGTAAAACATTGTATACCTGTTCAAATATTGAGTATTGATCACGCGAAAGAAATATAATACCTACATGAAAATATAACGCTACAACTATCTATAAAATATATTATTTACCGAAAATAACAATATTACCCATGCAATTTTTGAAATCAATTCCATACTGAAAATTTGCGTCAAATGTCAAAACATATGTCGAAAACATAAGAACGTGATCAAAGCTCACTATTTATCAACAATTTACTATTTAATATAAAACATCGTCTTTAGACGTATATTTTAGACAAAGTTGTGTGGATATTGAGACGTGGAAATATATCACAGATGATAATGTTCAATTACATTCTTTGAATCACAATTTCCCGATGCGATATGAAATGATAGTGAGTGGTTGTAGTGCAATGCGTTTTAGTTTTATCAAATACTCAATTAATAGATTCGAAATTATTGTCTAATGAATTAAATTGTTATTTTTAAATGGAAAATCGTCTCAACAGTTACGAGTGGTGCAATTCCAATATTTGGGAATCGTTTCAAGATCAATGTTGAGAATTTTAAAATTAAAAACAATTCTATTATTTGGCTCGTCAAAATGTACTTGGATCGAAATACAAACACCGAAAACAACCACTTTTTCAAATCGTACGTAATATGTCAAAGCAGGGAGGGTCCCTCGACTACAAGTGAACAAACAAAGGTGGCTAATAAAAACATCCACTTTCACTTTCTGACGTAATTATATATTGCGTACCTCTGACGACGAATAGCCTGCCACTCTATTTTCTATATAAATTTACGATGTCTTCGTCGGCAGTAGAAAATGTTCAGTCGTTTGTTATTGACCGCATTTGTATTATGTATAGTAATCGAAACTGCAAGCAACTCAAGTAAGTAGACGTTCTATAAGTATATTATGACACGTGTTAATACCATTGAGGTAATTATTGGTGCGTATTGACAACCATCGTATAATATTATTTAATATTATTATAATCACGTTAATCATACATTGTCTTGCGAAAAATTAAAAATAATATTGAACTACACACTATCATTGCTCGCTACAATAATATCATTCGCTTACAATTTTAAATTGTATAAGCGTCACCATACACATATGCCTAACTATTATGATCGTATCTATATCCACATTTCGTGCATTGTTTTTTCTGGAATTTTAAATGATTCATTAATGGCGAAGAAATTCCAATATTAAATTCACTATTAAATCTTACTACATGACTTGGAATTTTTTTTTATTCAGAGGCATTTTATTTTTCATTATAATTCAGACATTTTTGGAATAAGTTAATAATTAAATTCATCCAACGAAAACCTTCCATTCTATTATCAAGCTATATGGTAAAAGATATTTCTTATTATAAACTAATAGTGGGTGGTATAAGTTTTTTTTAGTATTGTATATTTAGTTGTGTGTACAGTTTTTATAATAATTAATATTATTAGTAAATACTAAAATGGCATGAATAATGTATATTATAACAAGTTATACCTAAATTGTAATGTTATAAATAATATTATTATTACAAATTGTATTTCATTTTATGGGTCATAATTAAAAATATATTATTTTTCCAAGCAGAAATAACGACACAAGTCAAACTGAAATAAGATTTACAATAAAACAAAGGTGAAATGGTACTTAAATTATTATTTTAAGCATATAAAAGTAACATATACATTATAATATAAAACTGACAAAAGAAAAATTAATTAAAAATCCTATTTATAATGACGTAACGAAACATTAAAAGTCGATTTCTCAACATTTTGATCTTTTGGTTTGTGCGATAACATGTGTATGATGTACTCGCAGTTTTCTCGTAGCTAATCGTACCTATGCAATAAGCATAAATGTTTTATTTTTCGACCCATAAGTTCTCTTCAAGAAATGAAACAGAAAACGAAATTAAACTTGTTGGCAAAATGTATTATAATATAGGTATTTAAAAAAGAAACACATACGTTGAAGCAAACATTTATAATCGAAATTTCGACAATATTTAAACTAAAAATATATCTTTTGAAAAAAATACAACAATAGAGGGATAAAACAAAATAATTAATACGAAAACGTTTTAAATACCGTAACATTTATTATGTTCTATATAATAATATAATATGAGATATAAAATATACACTATAAAATTTACCAACACAAAATATGTACACTGGACACTTTTTTTTTGCAAATTGTTGTTTGTTATTAAAGCGACATACAGCAGGCAGATCGACATTGGCAATTAATAAGAGCAAACTATATATTTTAGGTTAGGTAGTAAAAAACTAATTAAAATATAATATCTAATAGTTTTAGAGTTGAAAACTAAGCGAGTCTTATTAGTTATTACTGATAAAACCTCTCGTAAAACCTCTTGTAAAAGTGCTCAAATCCCCTGCTACTGAAAACTTATCCATAAGGAGTACAAACACTTCCCTGGATAACTAATATCGTAATTTGAATTCCCCGATCAAGTTACATACTATTTGTCGGAGTCACCGAAGTTTAGGACACTTAGTACAAAGTTATCAATAATATTTGATTATGCTAGGTTTATATCTCTATGTGTTAAATATGTTTTAACGTAGTTATAATATTAAATTTTTTTTTAAATTTAAATGTGCCCATTGAAACTTGCAAGCCGTGATTTTTATTTCTTAAAATAAATATTAATTAAATAAGAAAGTAATTTTAACTTCTCGGAAATTTTAAGTATTTACCTACCTTGTATTCTCGTTCATTAATATTTTATAGTATTTAATTATTCACTTATATACGGATAAAAATACAAAGTAACAGATTATACAGCGAGTGTAGGTACCTAGTCTAAGATGTATTTTTCTATATTGTTTCAGAAATGTAGGAAAGTAGTTTTCCAAGATGCAGTGGGAGAGCTTAGGAATTAAAATATTTTTTTGGTATGTTGTTTTATAAAAAAATTAAGTAAGGTACTTCACTAGGCATGATCACCCTTTATTTTTTTCAATAGTTCAGTTATTCAATACCTGATTGTCAAAGTCTTAGGGTGATTCAAATTTATGTTTTCCAAATATGAAACCCACCTTTTCTACTGTAAATTATATAGCAAATCATTTTTCTAATAAGTTGACGCATCATAATCTAAATTTTAACACCACATTTTTGAGTTAATTAAATAAAATTATAATTAATATGTCCTTGATAACGTATTCTGAATAAATGGTGATTACGGAGTTTTAAAATTATGATTAATTAATATTAATCTATCACCTTTATAACTTTGGAAAAATGTCAAAGCATAATGAATACTAGAGATCCAATATTGAGTCTATTTTGTATATTATGTACTTATATGTTTTGTTGTAGAAAAAGTTAAGATAAGCATAATTGTTATGTTCTACAAAATATATAAATTCATAAGAGTACAATTTTTGATTTAAGTTTAAATATAAATGATATGTACAGTTAGTAATGTACAGGATTGTCTACTTGTCTATTAAGTACCTACGCTTTTTTATCAGAATAAAATCCATAGTAAATATAATTAAATAAGTAAAGTAAAAATATATATAATATAAATTGTATTTAACTTTTGCAAAAAAAAAAAGAACTCCACATCACATCTATCATAATGTTATTTATTGAGAGTTCTGATTAAAATCTAGTTAGCGATTAATCCATCATCATTTTCCCATTATATTTTTCGATAGATTACTTTTCTTTAATGTTCACGTTGTTTTTAATTAGTTTAATAAATATTTTAAACAAACATCTACAGTATAGGCAGCGTAATCTGTTTGTTGAATACCTAATATACATTCTAGTTTAGATTACTTCAGAATCGACTAGTGAAATATTGTTTTGAATTAACAAACGTTTTTAACATATTTATGAGAATGTATAATATTCAGGAATTTCTTTCTTGTTTGACGCAAAACAAAACGTGAAACTTTATAACGGTTTTGTTTAAAACAAAAAGTGGAAACTCCGCAAAAAGTTTGTTTGAAATTTATCCTATATTATCATTGTATTATTCCACTTGTATTTGAAGTGGTATAAAATTGAATGCGTATGATTTTCTAAACTCAATTTTAATAAGTGTTTTCGATACAAAAAAAAAATTCGTAACAGTTTTTTATTTTCAATTTTTGAGCGATTAGTAAACATTATCAATGACACTGGTATAATACTCAATTTATTTTATAAAGTTTGAAAAGCGGCTTTCCAAAATGTAAAAATAAAAAATAATAAATATTTATGGAACGATCTTTTATTACTATACTATTTTGCCTTCGTCGTTTATAACAAGTCATTTTAAACTGAATTGTGCTGTGTGCTGTAATTCTACGTATTATATACTGTATATTTTATGATGGAAATTAATGTAATTTTATTATTATTGTCATTATTTTAATATTCTTCTCTGCCTATGGTAAAATATTTTTATGTTACAAGACGTAAGCTGTCGTCCACACTGAACTTTTAATATACACTGTAGCTTTTGGCTATGGTTTTGTACAATGGGTACTATTTAAAAATGAATTCACAATATTAAAAAAAAAAAAGATAATAATAATAACAATACTAATAATAACGAATTTATAAATCTACAATAACATTATTTAATTTTTTATACTCCCTCAAGTTTCGAGAAATTCTATGTATAACTGTTATAATGAGTACCTACCCGTATCACGTGACCGTTGTACCAATCCATCAGAAAAAAAAAAATTCGTCGATGTGGTGCATTTTAGATTTATAAGCATATTTCATTTTTCAGCAAAGTTTGCACATGAATATCTGATGATATTTCGTTGAATTACAATGTGTCTTGATTTTTGAACAGCGTAACACCGTAAAAAACAAATGTGCAATTAGCATGGTTGAAAATTCGATACCGGGTTTCGCATATTTATGGCTTAACGCAAAGCTTATTACTTAAGTACATCACATTTATATTGGATTAAGAATATTATCATAATTTCCTTTCCTATTCAACCTTGATAATAAAAGGGAACAGCGTTCCACCGATACGTGCGTAATTAATCAAAACCTCATCGTCGGGCAACAAATGCCTGGAAATATTTCTACTTGTTTCCACGCCCAAACTATCTTATTTTACTAATCCTAAAATCTACGGTTGCTAAAAACAAAATACATTATACATACCGTCGTATTTTAAATCCAAATCGCTTTTCCACTATTCTCTATGCAACACGATTTAAGTGGGTAGCTATACGTATCGTACTGACATTAACTATTGCAATAATGATTTATTAATCATGATTAATGCTACGAAACCGACGATTTCTTGCACGTTAATATCAAGCCGAGTCATTGTTTCGTGATAATTTCGTATGGAGTGATTTACATTCGAGAGGTTCCTCGAATTCCCCTCCTCTGTACAACATACACGTTGACCACAATCAACCAATGATACCATTAATTATGAAAAATTGTAAATCACCGACCACGACCGGCAATAGTCTTTCGTCGTCGACTCTATCGTGTTTGGACGTAAACCGTTACGGTTTTGTTTTATGCGACGCAACGACAAGAAGAAAATCGACGCGCTTCAGTCTCGCCGTAGCTTTAGAACAATTCCAGTAGAATAAATACTTACCAGTTACCACTGACTTTTATACCAAATGTGATTCGAGAGAGCGTTACGGCGCATGTATAAATAGTAAAAGTTTTGCACAGCAGCACAGCAGTGTTAACATTCCACCAGCACGTACACGAATAAGTCGGAGGTTTGTGCGTAAACGGTGGCCTCCGGGATCAAAGAACATATATACGACGAAATTGTAGGATTACGACACCCAAGAGGCCATTCGGAGTTCCTGAGTGCAAATGTTCAAAAAAGGTGCATTGCCAAGTCGTTTAATATTTATCACAACAAAAAACTGATTACTCAAGTTGGCAACAAAAAAGTTAGTGTGAATCCCTATGACACGTTCATTATAAAGTGTTTCGGTAATTTTTTATTTTTATTTATCGGACAAAAAGCCAATTAATGCACCACGATATATATTATATAACTCGAGAAAAATATTTCGTTCTGATAAAAAAAAAAAAAGAAAAAAAATATATATTATTATCATGTAATATGTACACTTCAAGAAGGCTTTAATAATACGACTTTACAAGATAAATCTGAATTATTCTCATATTGAAGTTTAATTATTATTATCATTCGATAAATAATTATGGTGTGGTGAAACAATAATCATGTTTACTTAAAAGTGAATATTAATTTGTTTTATTATTTTATTTATTCATAATTTTTTTTTTTGTATTTTTTTTTTTTCACAGAAATACATTTATTTTTGTAAATACATTGATAGAGATTGTCTAGAGACTAATACTAGTGATTTTTTTTTGCACTTATGGTAACTGATAATAATAACATTTAGTTTTTTTTGATTAACGACAATCATAAATTTCCGTTTATGTGAAATTTAATATTTCTGTTGCGGTTCGGGATTCATTTTGGTCTAAAATAATAACGTTACAAAACGATATACACGTCTTTCCCTCTGGATTAATTTTTTTCACGATTTTCCCTAAAGACAAATTGCTTTAGTAACTTAATTAGAAATTAAAACGATCCTTTTATATTATTCAACAGTAAAAAGTTATGAATAAAGGAGCTTGAGAAACGCGAAATAGATTTTAAAAAGTCGGAAAATTCAAACACAGTTTTTGAAACTTAAGGGGCCCCGCTACTGCCGTCAATTTTAGCTGAAAAGACCTAAAGTATTGACAAAATTAAAGTTGGTTAACGTTGTTCGATTTTGAATCTGAAAAAAAAATTGAACTCACCAGAAAATTGTCTATAGACCCTACGAAGCACTTTATAAAAATTAAACTTTATATTATTGTGAACTGTAATTATTGAAAACTCGAAAATATCAACTTTTTTGAATCATAATTAAAATTAAAATTAATATTAAAAACAGAAAATGTTTGGTTAGATCTACAGACATTTTTCTGCTGAATTCAAATATTTTTTCAGAATCAAAATCAGGCAACATTAACTAACTTTAATTTTGTCAAAACAAAAGTATGTTTTTGTAAAATTCGTGTAGTGAAATAATATGGTTATCGAGTTATCTCTCGTACGAGAGAGGGGGAGATTGTAAATTCCGCCCGAAATGAACAGGTAAAAACAAGGTCTATAGTAAATTCCGCCCGAAAAAATATACATTTACAAAAATAGTTCCGCCCGGAAAAATAAATATTTTTAAACTAAGCGTTCCGTGACTGTAGTACTGTACGACGCGACCGTACTTTCGCGACGCGGCGCGTGTTATAACTTATAGTATTGGTATTTAGTAAGTCACAAAATGTTCGAACACGGAACAATCGCATCTCAAATATTTACTTTTATAATTATTACTATTTTAACAATTTTTAAAATTGTATATGCTATACAATATACACGACTTATAATAATATGTGCTAATTATTGATGATGATTTTATTTTGACTCGTATTTATTATTATAATTTTTACTATTTTACGATTTTTAATACTTTTATATATATTGTGCTAATTATTGATTATGATAATTTTACTATAATATTATGATTGTTATATTTTCTTTTATAATTATTACTATGATAAATACAATAATATGATTAATAAGACACATTCAGAAATGTGTTTATTAACAGTAAGTAATAAATGTATTCCTATAAGGTTTTGATTGAAAAATTCAAAAAAAAGTAACTTTAAACTTTTAAACATCATTAAGTAATAAGAACTTTTTACTTATACATTTTTCCGGGCGGAATTTACATGTATGTTTCTTTACCTGTATTTTTTTTCGGGCGGAATTTACATGTACCTTATTTTACCTGTAGTTCATTTTGGGCGGAATTTACCATTTTCGGGCGGAATTTACATGCGCCCGAGAGAGGATACCCGCATTTAATAATTTCACTCACACTAATAATCATTGACAACTAACCATAGATCTTTGACAATATTAGAAATTGCCTAAATGTTGCCCCTTAAATAATGACCGTAGCGAGGCCCCTTAAACCAAACTTAGCTGGGTAATACCACAGAAACATAAAATATAAATTCTATGTAGGTGTTCAATCAAATATGGACATTAGTATATAATTCAACTAAATGTAATAAATATGAAAAAGATGATTTTTATTTTTATTAATTAATAACGGGTACTTACCGTAATATTGTTTTCTAATTAAATTACTTCTTATTATTTGCACACATATTTTGTTTCATTTGAGTTATGGATATAATATCAATATAATAAGACTATTTTATCTAATTTCATACATTTAAATTTAATATACATATTCTGGGCTCCAATGAGAAGACCCTTGTGGGGGGGCCCAGGAGTTCTAAAACAAATTACATAAAAAATAACACATCTGTTTTGTATACAAAATTTATTAAGGTTAATTAATACAATATTATTAATTCTTTAAAAGTATGAAAGTTTATAAGGCACGTCATTATGTAAAATTATCTATACAATTTATTAATGCGCAATTTTATTATTTTTTTCCTTGTAAATTCAATATAATATAACGACCCTATCACTCTTATGATGAGGTTAGCCAATGATGATCCATAATTTCTTCTTTAATATTTATGATCTTATTAATATTATTGTCCTATTGCATTTTAATTAATAATTAATTATCTTCTTTTTGGTTTTAAGATTATAGGATTGCATACTATTGAAATATTTATGGTATAGGTTTTAGCAGAGGACGTTTGCATGGAACCAAACATACTTGAAAACTTAATTTAAAATTATTTTTACAAAATAATATTTTAGACAAACAAAATATCTAATTTAGAGAAAACTTTTATCGACGTGTTGAGAAAAATGACTTTGATAAATCATACGGTGGAAATGTTAGACACGATCGTAAGTACGCAGCGTTGTAGAACGTAGGTCAATGTCTAGCAATTCGTTCTCGTGGAAAGTCGATAGATGTTTTTTAATGAGTAAAAAACTTTAAAAACTTTTTATTACAACTTCTCTCGTTACACTGCTTCATTGCGTATTTTTTCTTTTTTTTTTGCTCTACCCAACGTACATGATAATTTTAAACCATCACGTTTGCTGTCAAAACGACACTTTAACCCAACGATTCATTTGTCACAAGTTTTTTGTTGCTTCAGACTAAACACCATAGGGTTATATACAATATACATAGCATCCTTTTTGTCGTAAAGTGTACATACACACAACGATAATGCGTATATGCCGGTCTCATGAAAACAGCTCGACGTTTAATAGAAAGACATTATATTATTATGTTATTCTTTAAATTTGGTTTCGTCCGACACTATTATTTTTACTTATTTATCGTAGGTATATTTTCGTAGAGAGCTCACCCAACCATTTACAATATTGTTTACTCAATGAATCATTTGATAAATTCCTATGCACATCGATGGCTAAGAGGCCAAAAGTTGTATGTCCCAAACACTAAATTTTTCGGGAGAGCAGTTTTAAGATTTTAAATTATTCTACACCAAATAATTTGCGTTGTAGATTTTTGTTTTTCGGTGTTGCAACTGATTTATTTGTAAAATATTCTGTAGATTACATAAATTATTACTTTTAGGTTTTAAAATTTTTTCAAACGTAATTATAATGTTTCTTTTAAATTTAAATGGGACTTGTTATGAATGGCAATTATAATATATTTTTACCGTGGACATATTAGGTTTTGATGGACATATTAAAAGTTGTTAATTTAATATAAACTCTAATTAATTTATTACATAAATAGTTAAAATGTACGTAAGACTTATTTTTTTAATATAAAAAATTCAATTTGTTTATAAAATTGGAGTAAAAAAGTAAAAAATATAAAATATATTGGAATTTTTTATTGAATGTGAAAAATAATAAAGTAGCATTTTTCATCAAATTTTTAGTCAAATAAAACCAGTGTTTAATGATATTTTATGCTAAGTGAAGATATCATATTATTTAGTGTAATTTAAAATTAAAAATTTTTATTATTTAAAATAATACGTCCGGACATATTATTTTTTTATAAATAGATAAACAAATTCAATATTATCTAAAACATTACACGTCCAAAATTCAATAAATTGTTTTTGACAAAAGTAACAAGTCCGGACTTGTTATATTTGTCCGCTTAATATTTAGATCATGTTAAAATATTTATCGTATGTCTCATTAAATTAGGACTTGTTATATGTGTGCACTAAAAAAACATATCTTGCACTAAAAACACAAAAATTAAAGTATAAATAAAACATGTTTTAATCATGATATTGACTTATAATGTTTTACCGAATCAAAAAGACGACCCAGATAAACCCTATGAACTAATAAAACAATTTTGAGAAAAATTGGACATACAACTTTTGGCCTCTTAGCCATCGACATAATAACAATAATCAATCCATTAAAATTTAATGTACAGCAAATAACGGTATATTTAATTTAATAAACACTTTTAAAAGCTTTAGTATGACATGTCTACGCAAAGTGTTAAAACTCTCAAATAGATAGGTTTCAGTCAAACGAATTTCGTATTAATTAAATCAATGTCGTCTAACGTTCTCACTTGGATACACGAGGTAGCAATTATTCACGTTCAGAAAGTACGTTTTATCCCGTCATCAGAATATTTTAATAGTTTTTCTTGGAACGATTTCTTGATAACATTAAATTCATCCCGTATTCCCGTTGTCTACAAAAATGTAAAATATTTCAAATTCATCGTGATATTCAAAGCAATATATTTAAGGAGATCGCAAACGTTTATTTGTCCAGGACATGAATAAAATAATACGTGTGTATGAGCCATGTGATTATGTTCGTAGTAAACAATCATCAATGAATGTGAAGCACATACCACAACGTGTATCATCCTCATGCTAAGTCCATGATCTTTGATCCCAGTAAGTCAATTTCATTTGTAAAGTTTTCGATAAATTCATATAATATGTTTTCAGACATTGAATAACTTTATTATTTAGATTGGAATCATCAGTATTATGTTTTGTCAATATTATTTTAATTTTAAATAAACGTCTTTCTGTTTCATAAAAAGAATATTCTTATTATTTAGAGCAATTATTTTCGAAACTGTATTTTGATGGAAAATTGTTTATAAATATAATATTCAATATTCTAAAAATAAAAGTATTATTATTATGCATCAAAATTAAGGTAAATATTTGTTTAGTAAAAAAAAAAAAAATAAAATAATAATAACAATAATAACAATATTTATAATTTTTATATTGATTTTCAATATACAACTTCCAACCTGCAATAATTGTGTTCAAAATATTATTTTAAACTCTATTAAACAAAATTGATTTCGTTTGTTTCGTTAAATTATTACAATTATTTAACAACTACTAGGAGTTAAAATATTAACTAATTGTACACCGAATTCAATTTCACTGAAAGTAGTGTTTGTCTTTTGTAATTCCATCGACTTATTGTTGTATTAATATACATTTTAATACATCCAATATCACTGATCGTGTTCTGTACAATAATATATATTTGTTCAAACTCATCCATCAATAGTATAATATCTAGTATAGTTGCATTAAATTAATTGTGGAAATCACACAACGTTCACCATAGACTACACTGTCGTGTACCACAATTCAGACTTGCGGTAAACGTATTTTCTTTTATAAAAAAAACAAAAATACATATTTTTTGTTGCTAAAATGCATGAATAAAATATTAAAATAATTAAAATAGGTACTTAAAATGTTTTTAATTTTAGTCAATGTTATCTTTCTATTCGATTTCAATGACATAAGGAATCTATAAATATTTTACTCAAATAACGATCAAAGTGAATAATATAACTTTTTTATTGGCAGGGTACCGGAGGATATGTTGATTAGGTTTTTAGGCTACATCATTATTCCGGTTGTCCTCCAGTCTTGGGTAGTATTCCGAATAAAGTATTCCGAATACAGTATTCGGAATACTATTTAGGTATTCAGAATACTTTTGAAAATACTTTTCCTAAAAGTATTTTACGCAGTATTCAGAATACCTTCGAAAGTATTCCAAATACTATATTCGGAATAACAGTATATTTTTTTAGGATTAAAAGGATTTTGGTTATACAATTTAAAACGAAAAATAGAAAACGTATAATTTTTGTTGGAAATTTCAAATTTGTAGGTAATTCAGTAATTGATATTTGATAACATCTATCAATATTTAATATCATACATTCATACAATAATAAAATTATGATTTATGACCGGTATTGGTTTATATACGAGCGCTTAAGGCATTTGGCTGGCTTATCATAATATAATAACGTTATCATAGAGTTAATCTGCGACAACAATTATATGTCTAGATGTATTACAAGGGGAAAAACATATGTATTTTGGTTACTTATTGCCATCTATCACATCACTCAAACAAAAATATGATGATTTACTATCGGAAAAAAAATTAATTTTTTGCGATTTTCTGGTTATTTGTCTTAAGAATAGCGTAGAAAAACGTTTTAATAAACAGCTCAGTGATCTATTTTTATTGTCTGCTACACTTTCTCATCCATACTTCAAAACGGCTTGGCTTAATAATAGCGATAAAAAAGATACAGCTTTATCATTTTTTAAGCACTCATGTTTAGAAATGTTTGAGCAACAAAATTTATTGGAATGTGAATCATCAGACAGTGACGATACAAATAATTTTTTTGATTGGTCAAAAAATAAATCGAAATTAACTCTACCTTTGGAACAGGAAATATCAAATTTTTTTACCAAAAGTCCAACTAAAAGCTTAGATTCTTTAATTGAAACTCCAACAATAAGAAAAGTATTTGTAAAATTCAACACACCACTGCCAAGCAGTGCAGCTGTAGAACGTGTCTTTAGTGTTGGTAGTGCCGTATTGACTAAAAAAAGAGGAAGAATGACAGATGAAAACTTCGAAAAAACATTAATGCTAAAATGTAACAAACATTTAATTTGAAAATATTTTAATATTTTGTTTAAATAAAAATACTTTTTACCTAATTTAGTATGCATTGTTTTCAACTGTGCCTGTCCTGATGAAAGATTTTATGCTTTGATAATATAATTAATATTATTCATAGAAGATAATAATATTGCAGATAATTATTAATAAATATTGTAAATCATAAATAGTCATAGTTAGGTATATTATAATTTTAATTTACAAACAATATATTATATATTTAAGCATTGGCTATAGTTCCCCCAAAGCAGTTATTATTTTATTAAAATCTAAAAAAAAATATTTTAAAAGTATTTGGAATATTTTTATAGTATTCTAAATACTTTATTCAGAATACTATTTTTATGATGTATTCGAATACATATTCGGAATACTATTTTTCTTGAGTATTCGAGTATTTATTCCAAATACTTTTAAAAAGTATTTTACCCAAGACTGTAAATGTCCTCTCACACTCGGTGGCCAAAGCCTCAGCTATTACTGGGGGACCTACATACGTGTTCGTGGCTGGTATGCTCCGGCACGCAGTACCACTGTAATTCCACTACCTGTTGAGTCAATATATATGACGGGTC
This sequence comes from Macrosiphum euphorbiae, assembly GCA_949089665.1. Lineage (NCBI taxonomy): Eukaryota > Metazoa > Arthropoda > Insecta > Hemiptera > Aphididae > Macrosiphum > Macrosiphum euphorbiae. The sequence continues at coordinate 2,263,291 of CARXXK010000003.1, read as the reverse complement.
AGTGTTGAAAAAGTGATTTTTACCACTTTTCCGACTCCTGATCGGCCGAGACGTTTATTCGCGTGACGACATAAATCACGGGAACGTGCGCGCATGCGTGCATAAATATATAAATCGGACGGAGGACATAATATTTGTTTGACTGTGACATCAACCGTGGTGGTACAACAACGTAAAATAGATACAAATAAAATGTATAATAATAACTTTAATAGGTAATATACTTATTATAATATTATGATCTACGAGTTAAAGTTTATATATTTTATAACGTTAATGTTTATAATGTTAATGTATATTTAATAGATTACCTAATAAGAGGAGAGGACGTTACACAGACATTTGTTGTTTCGGTCTCACGAATGCGTAACATAGCAAATTGTACGCTCAGCAGAACACATAATGAAGCTCTGTTATTTTAAAAATTAGATTGAATTGACCTCTTATAAAATTTAAGGTAAGAATATAATCTAGGCAATCTCATCGGTTTTTTATTATATTTTAATTTTAAAGCCAGTTATAGTCGGTATTATAAGGTGTACAAACAATTTTAAATTTTAAAATACTCATAATTTGCTTTAAAATTAAAATATAATAAAAATCCTACGAAATTGCTTGGATAATAATCTCACCTTTACATTTTAAAAGAGGTCAATTCACTCTAATTTTTAAGATAAAGGAGCTAAACGTGTTCTGATGACCATATGATTTGCAATGTTACGCACTTGTAAGACGGAGACAGCAAATTTCGGTGTAACGTCCTCTTAACAATAAATAATTATTAAACATCGATGTTATGTATAATAATATATTACTTATGTTTGCATGGGTTACACAATAATCCATTTGGAAACATTTCTTTATCACTGTTATTCTCCTTCAAAATGTTTTTTGTTCATTACAAGGCCATAACTTATTCCAGTAAAATGTTGTTGTTTTGTACAGCAGGTACTCTGCAGTTTATTTTAATCAAATTTAGAACTTGACAATATGACGATAACTTATATTTTTTAATATAATCACCTATATAAGTGTAAGATACTTACTCTTTACAGGTTAATTTACCGTCCTTGTACTCGAACGTTATCGTATGAACGAACAAATATTATTATGTAATTTAACAAGAACTAGCCCGTCGCAATTAATTTAGGCAATGATTTACCTCACTCTCTATGCAACTACTTCCCTCTTGGTGATAATAACAATAAGTTCTTCATTCCATATAAATGTATAATATATTATCATGGCTACAATATTTCTACGTGATTGGCTTGTCATGTAATTTGTCGAATTTGGCGAACATAGTTTACAAGTAAATCGTTAAGAAGGTATACTATTACAAATTAAGTTCAATCAAAGTTGTAAGATAATATCACAAATGTTGGGCTGTTTTGTAAAGTGGATTAGTTTTCAAATGGAAAACGTCGTGACTTTCAACCACACTCGCTGTATACATATACCCTAATCCCTATATTACAGTAATGTTGTTCCACAATTTTCGTCAAAATAACAGAGGTTCTACTGCATATGAGAAATTTAAAAAAAAAAAATAATAATAATAAATAATAATACAATTCTTGTCGTCGAAGTAGGTTAGTGCGCGCGCTCGTGGAATTTCACAAGAGTCGTTGTTGTGGAGGATCTGAGACTTAAATGGCTGAGGATCATCTATTAGGGTGCTATTTCATTAAGTATGACTAGTCGTGACGACGGGTCTCTCAACGGTGCGGGACGGGTAACACACCGACAATCGTGACCCGGAATACATTAACGCCAGACCATGGTGGCCGAATATAATTTCCTCGGCTGTCAGAGGTCGGGAAAAATGCTCCGGGGACTTAAGTAATTTTTATTCAGATGCTGTTTTTTTTTTTTTATTATTTGAAATTATTGCGTCGACAATTATTATTATAAATTAACATTATTTGTATTATTATTATTGTTATCGTTGTGTGTAAATCATTTTTAAACGTCAACAATTATACCGTCGCCGTCGCAGTGGATAAACAACGTGAAATTCTGTTATAATGTCTACACTAAAGTACGATGGTACAACTATCATGGTGTTCATGCGAACGATGCAATTGTTATGTGCTGTGAGCATGATTAAAAAGATTCTTATTTTCTGTCTGTAGCCGTGAGACCAAGTGTTAAAATTGTTTTGTTTTGTATTCATTGCACAGATTGATCGCCAAGAAACTAAACATTTCATCTTAAATTAAAAATGAAGCTTTTGATCAAATTTGTTGGAATCAAAAATAATACATTGAAATGCCAACGCGCATTTTAATTATAATATTCATAGTGTTTTAAAAATGAGAAAAGAAAATATATAAACAGTGAATAAGAAAGAATTTTCAATATCTCAAACAAATTCTACGTCTCAGGTCACGTATTACTTGAATACATTATTAGATTCTGATCCAATTAGTTCAGTAACGAAACACTAAGTCTCATTGAATTATTACGGGCCGTTAAAAGAAACTTCGCCTTCTGAATAAATTAAAGAATTAATCCGTAATACTTTGACGTTTAATGTTATATAAACTGCATTTGTTACACTTTATCTTCACACAAAAATGTAATTAAAATATTGTAAATACTCACATAACGACTTAATATAAATTGAAAATTATTTTGATTGCAAAATACAGCAAGTACCATATACTTTTGGCTTTTAATGTTTGTTTCACAATGTGTAGTTTATTTTAGTGATATAAATTGTGGCAAGCTATTTATAAGAATTTTTTTTTATTTTTAGTCTGCGAGTGTTGTAGTTATATTATAATTGACCTTATACGTCAGTCCTATTATTTAATTACTATAAAAGTACTGCACGGAGTTCTGCTACTCGGCACTAATTATAATATTTTACCATATAACACACTAATTCAATTCCTCAATCAATAAAATTAACATATCATTAAAGGTAAATACTCGTATATGGATACGTGTTATTATAGTGCATTCATGAGTAAAAAAAAAAGTAATTATTTATTTTTTTGTCAACAAATATTTGACATATGTTATATGTCATATGACATATTATATTATATGTTTCAATAAATACAAATGTAGTATTAAAGGTACTATTAATCAAAAGATATAGCAAATTGTAGTGACTTTTAAAAAAATTGTTTATTAATTAAAGTTTCACTGACGTAAGTCATCTTAACTTATTGTTGTTGAATTACATTTTTTTTAGCATTTGAAAAATAGATAACAATTAATAATAATATAATAAATAAATATTAGGAATAAAGATACTGTTGGCTACGTTTTAAAGTATTAAAAAAATGAAGTAACAAATTTAAATAATATATCAGATGAAATAAACATAATTCATCCATATGAACAAATTGAAATAATGAATATACATTTTAAAGTTAAAGTTTTGCATTTTTTTCAGAAGAATCGTATGAGCAATTTGAATTTTAACATACCAACAAAATATTATTTTTCACTTCATGGCATAATATAATTATGGGATTGCAGCTTAAAATTAAGGGTTTTATTTTAATTCATAAAATAATTTATTCAGCCTCATATTCATTTAAAAGTACAATTAAAGTACAATTTTAGATTCTGAGTGAAACGATGAATGTATTGATTTTACAATGATGTGTGTTTTTTTATTTTTTTATTTTTTTTGTGTCTGTGTACACGATAAGTAGTCGAAATAATGCTTCGATTTTCGACTTCAGTATCTTGTTCGATTGGAAAGTGAATATCGTTGGTGCATTGGGGAGGTCAAAATTTAAATTTCCCAGTAGTTTTCAAGAGCGCCGGGAAAAACAAAAGAAAAATTAAGGAAAAACGGGAATTTTTACGCAAAATCGATTTTTCAGAAAATTGAATTTCGTTTTTGGTGTAACTTTAAAACAAATGACCGTAGGTACATGCAATTTTCACTGGTTGTTTATATTTGCATCTTCTATACACGATAACATTTTCAAAATATTTTGATTTATTTTGAACAGTTTAGGGACATTTTCATTTTCCATTTTTTTTTAGTTTTTTTTCTAAAAATTTCAATAAAATTTTATTTGTTGGTTGCGAAAGCTTGAAAATTTAATAGAAGGCTCCTAATATGTTGTTTCAAAGGCAGATGAAAAATATTAAAAATCCTTAGTCACAATTTTTTTTTATAAGCATTTAAAGTTCAAAAATTGACAAAATATGGAAAAATCACGAAAATTAGCAAATTATTTTGAGTTAAGAATTCGTAAAAATTTTTCTTTTTAAATCTAAGATTTGAAAATCTAATACAAGATTACTTATAAGATTGTCTACCTTTATCAATAAAAAAATTTCTACCGGAAAGTCAAATTAAATTTTTATGAGCGTTTGAAATTCAAATTTTTACAACATTGGATATTCACTCGATTTCTCATGTGGCAATTTCCTTTTTTTGTTGTAATTAAAAAACGAATTACTGTAGATACATGAAAATTTCACTGAATGTTTATATTAGCATTTCCTATACACCCTACAATTTTGAAAATATTTTGACACTTTTTGAGCCGTTTACGGACATTTTCAGTTTTCAATTTTTTTAGTTTTTTTTTTCTATAAATATCAATTAAGTTTTATCTGTTGGGCCAAAAAGTGTAAAAATTTAATACAAGGCTCCTGATATATTGTTACAATATCAGTTGAAAAATATTAAAAATGCACAATTTTTTTTATAAGCATTTTAACATCGAATTTTGATAGAATTTTTCAAATTCTCGAAAATTATTAATCATCGTAATTAATAAATTATAAAATGTTCAGTTTTTATAGCTAAGGATTGAAAATTTAAAACAAGATTCCACGTAAGTAGTTAATTCTCTTACCGAAAAATCTAAAAAATATACAATCACAGTTTACTTTTATAGTCATTTTATGTTCAAATTTGGACGAAATTACATATTAAAAAACCTAGTTATTTTGTTGTGATTATATAATATTATTCGTGGGTACCTACTTGAAACTTCTAAAGTGTACTATTATATATATATGATAGTATCAGGGTTTGTTGTTGGTGTATAACGTGTTATAAGTACCTAATGGATATTGTGATATGATTAATTTGGAATTTATTTTAGGTCAATTTTTTTTTTAATACCATAGATATGTATATAATTTGTCTTAAACCTAGACTGATATACCGTCTTCGCTCAGAATCGTTTTTCTTATACAATGATATTGAATCATTGAATTCAAATTTAATAGCATCCATTATACAGTGACCCACTTGTAACCTACTGTACAGCAGAGCGACATCCACTTACCCACCTTTTTTTTTTTTTAATCGGGTACCTTCTGTGTTCCTATGATGTTATCATGATATTTATTTTTTGTTACAAAATGTTTCACGATAATATATTTTGAATACAATAATTATTTATATTTGGCATATAATTATAGTTGTATAAATAATATGTTTGTAATATTGTGACAACATAATATCAATATAATATGTATTCACTGTTCAATGATCTTTATATTGTACCCGAATACCAGATTAGTTATATAAATATATATATTTTAAAATTAATAACAAATCACAACGGATTGTCATCGTGTTATTTTAATGAGTCATAATAATATATTTTTATTCAGACTCTGAGTATTGATTAATATTATATATTAATAATGTGTAACAGTGCTTACATATTATACACGTTATCATTTTTTTTTACCGTGTTTGATATTGTATTTGTTTATAAAATGGTAGTATGCAGTCACTTAAATTACAGACGATCAATCGCTCAACATTTACGTTATTTTTTTTTTTTGTAAATGTTAGTGGGATCACGTTAAGTTTTATATCATGTGTGACAGTATAATAGTGATTTAATGAAAATCTTTGCTTAGGTAGGTTTTATGACGGTAATCATCATAATAATCGAGAACTCACATTTCGTTTCACGACTCCATTAGAAAAGAAGCAATGTACACAAATCTATGTCCATGTCAGTTATTTGGATCAAATTTAAATCCTCGCTTTCATAGTTCTCCAAAGTGTACCTTTACGTACCTATCTGCGGTATAACTTGAAAAATTTGAAAAAATATAATAATATAATAATATGATAAATGGATAATTTTAAACTTCGTGCCTAAAAAAAAAAGCACAGGATTCTGTTCACAGGACATAATGATGGGTGCGAAAAAAGTAATAAAAACGATTTTCGGCCTACGTATTCAAAAGATTCTTCGGTCATTGCGGACAGCTGTGTGCTGACCCGTTAAACGTTAAACTCGCGAAAACTCGTCGTGTACAAAAGCTAAATCGGACAAAACTGAAACCTTTTCTCGTTTCTATGTATTTTTTTTTTCGACCGTTGCTGTGTGTGTGCGTGAGAGAGAGAGAAAGGAATGTTTATACAGAAAGAAAGAAAGAAACAACAATAATGTATAATACATATACGCCGCACTGCTCGCACGCACATTCGCGTGTGACCATTCCGTCGTGACAAATGAACAAGCTGACTCCACCGTTTGGAAAGACAGATAGAGGGAGAGTGAGAGAGAGATAGAGATAGATAGAGAGAGAGAGAGAGAGAGCATCGGTGAGGAGGAAATAACAAGAAGTTTTCTTAGAAAGCCGAAAATATACGTACACTTGGACTATATACGGTGGCCGCCACCACGTCTTATATGTATATAGATATATATATATATATAGTGTCTATAGGGCCACAATATGTTGTACCGAAATAAACGATGCAGCACTGATAAAAGACGTGTACACGGCGAATAACACATAAAGATCTTATATGTACACGCCGAGAACACGGTTATGGTCCGCGTGTTGTTTTTATCGTGTATAAGCGTAAATCCTCTGCACAAATTATTACACTCACTAGAATATTGTGCGCTATACAGGCGGGGCGGACAGCCGAACGAGAGCCGATGGTATCTCTGGCCAGGCCATATAATATCATCACCCGTTAACGTTACATATGACCTCATACATAGGTACTACACCTACCTGTAGTCCGACTGATTTCGCAATACGCAGCTACGTTACCCCGCGGCCTTGGTATACCCGGTATTCGACCGATTTTATACCGCGGTCTCGGTCGAACGTCGGCATAGAGCTTCGGTGTCCACCGAGGTAATAATCGCCGCCCGGGCGGACCTCAGTTTATCATTGGCGACAGAAAGCCTATCAATTTTAAGGCCCGGTGGGCCCGTTATCTGTAACGGGCCACTGGAAAAATAACATATAATAATGCGTGCCCGTCAAAACTTATCACTTTCTACCGACAATTTAGTCGACCGCCGGCAAAATATACCATCGTATAGTGGCTTTCGTAAGAACTTAATGTGAACTGCACTGTTATAATATATATATATAAAAAACAAAAAAAACATCATTTCAAAATCAATATGTTCCCTAAATAATAAGGTAGGTATCAAATAAAAATTATTGATAACCCAACAAAAACGCTCCTTCATACTCCGTGTAAAAAAAAATGCTAACAATAAAAAACGGTTCTAAAAGTTGTGATATCATTTTAAGGGTAGTTAAGTCTTTCAACAATAGATATAATTTATGTTAATAATCTGAAAAAAAAAAATTTTAAAAATGTATAAGTTCATGCGTGAATCAAAATATTTTAAACTCAAAGGTATCATTCATGTATATGAGATGCAAAATTTCAGAATCTCGGAGTGTTATTTGAAGAAAAATAATGATGATCGTACATTTTAGTTTTTTTATCATAATATTGAACATCGGCAGTACATTTTTCCATAGATCTTTTAAAATCTGCAGATGCAGTTAATTTTCTCGTGTATTGTCTTTTCATGAATGCAGGTTACAATAATTTTGGTCAAGACTCAGTTGTCTATATTCCCTCCCGAAAAATAATTTATAGTGATAACTCATATTGTATTTCGTTTGAAACAACACGGATCAACAATCTGAAATAAAAAATGGTGGTTTTAATTCCTAAAAAAAAGAAAATACTTCTCCACGTTTTTTAGCCGCAGGTACGTCACGCAGGTACAGCAGGAGCCTTGTACGGATTTCACTGTCTCCAAAGGTTACCAATTACAAATCAGTGTTGGTGTTTATCGTACCGTCGACCATATATAGGTGTGGGTGACGATGCGAAATCAAAACCATGACAATTCGCACCGACACCCGAGGAGGTCTGTTCGGTTTCGTTGTTTGTCCTAAACATATATATCGTGTATAAAATAATATAATATCATAATATTTTATCACGGCGTACGTGTGACGAACTTACACGCTGTCTCTATGCGATGTGAATCAAGCGAGGCCTCCTATATTAAATTATGTGCCATATCATCGCCGTGCACACCATAATATAAGCTGATAACAAGGCGCAAACGTGCTATACACATGCGATACAGCCGGCTCGTCGAGCGATTTTATAATCCGATTTTTCAATCCTAACACGAAAATTACCCGTCTGCCGTCGCATAATACGATTTATCCATTCATTTCGGTTCGAACCACGAACACGGTCACATCCGTCGCCTACCCCGTTTACAGAGACAGGTGAATATTTTTCACGCACAGTAAACGGTCTGGCGGGTGACACGGTCGTTGAGCTTACAAATACACGAGACGGTGGCGGCGGCGCCCTCTTCCCATAACCTATTTTACGTCACCCTCTCCATTAGGCGGCGTCACGATCATACCGTGAGATTTTTTGCATTTTCATGTGTAACTATTATTTTTTTTCCATATTTCATACGAATATCTACACTGTCGGTGGTAATAAGATACTCGAATGTAAAATATTTATATTTTGACGCAATTCCATTGATTTTTGAGCACTTTTCTAAACTTTTCGATAATAAAGTTCGCTAAATCGTTTTGTTTCTGATCGATAGTTTAATGTCGCAGAATATTGTCACCGATTGTTTTTAAATATAAACTGGTGACACGGTCGTTGAGCTCACAAAATACACGATACGGCGGCAACGCCCTCTTTCCATAACCTATTTTATGTTACCCTCTCTGTTAGCAATCCGGCGGCATCGCCATCATACGGTAAGATTTTTTGCGTTTTTATGTGAACCTATTTTTTTTTCCATATTTCATACGAATACCTACACTGTCGATGGTAATAAAATACTCGAATTTAAAATATTTATATTTTGATGCAATGTCATTGATTTTTGCTCACCTTTCTGAACTTTTCGATGATAAAGTTTGCTAAATCGTTTTATTTCTGATCGATAGTTTAAGGAGCCTCGCTACTGCCATCAATTTTAGCTGAAAAGACCTAAAGTATTGACAAAATTAAAGTTAGTTAACGTTGTCCGATTTTGGTTCTGAAAAAAAAATTTGAACTCACCAGAAAATTATCTATAGATCCTACGAAGCACTTTGTAAAAATTAAATTTTATATCATTGTGAACTGTAATTAAAAACTCGAAAATATCAACTTTTTGGAATCATAATTAAAATTAAAATTAATATTAAAAACAAAAAATGTTTGGTACGATCTACAGACATTTTTCTGCTGAATTCAAATATTTTTTCATAATCAAAATCGGACAACATTAACTAACTTTAATTTTGTCAAAACAAAAGTATGTTTTTGTAAAATTCGTGTAGTGAAATTAATATGGTTATCGAGTTATTGATATGTGCATGCGAGTATGAGAGAGGATACCCCCATTTAATTTCACTCACACTAATAATCATTTACAACTAAACCATAGATCTTTGACGATATTAGAAATTGCCTAAATGTTGTCCCTTAAATAATGACCTTAGTGAGGCCCCTTGATATAGCAGAATATTGTTTTTTTTTAATATAGACACCCATGCCAGTGTTCTGATAATTCAATTTAATTAATACTGCAGTAGAATAGCGGAATAAGAGCAAATAAAAATAAACAATTATTCTAGTAAAGAGGAAGCAACAAACAATTTAAATTCGTGTAAATACTAAAACAATTATGGAAAGTGAATAACTTCAGAGAAAAATAAACATCTCTACATAAACGCACTCCTAAAAATATTATAAAGTGAATAGTATCTTAAGTGCTCTATTGTGTAAGCGCGTTTCTGTTTACAAAAACACATTCATTTTCAATATTAATAGCTTTCAGAATATCGATTTAGCAAAAGTACGAGTAACGATTTTGTGTTTTTTTTTTATATAAATTTATTATTTACACACCACTCGCGTAAACACTGTTGTTATATTATAATGTTCATAATTAACAGTATGTCTGTGACTTATTTTATTAAAAAACCTGAATATGTACAGAAGACTTGAAATCATATACCGATGAGTAATTGGGTTGAAGATATCGAGGAATGAATTTTTAGTGTATTAACGTTTAGTTTGAGAACTCAAACCATGTAACGCCATTAATATTATGTGGGTAGTACGGAGGCGTACATGTATCATGTACCATAATTATATTTTAGACTAACCTAGTACCACGTATCTAATTATTAAATTATCACGTACATTTATTGCATAATTCAATCATAATATAAAATAGCACAGTATTATGTCGAATATTAAAAACATAAACTTTTCCTACTAACCAAAGTCATTATTAAAACTAACAACTATCATTTGTTCTAGGAACAGATATCTTATTTTTCTAATGCTTTGTTTATCACCATAGAAACAAACAAAATTTAAAAATTACCTAATTCCCACCAGGTATATAATAATATTATGAAATTAATGGTTACTTATTAATTCATATTTATTGTATATTTATGATAATACATTTTCTTCGAAGTGCAAAATGTTGAGTATTTTTTTATTTTTAATGTAGCTGTTTGGTTTTTAAAAAAATCACGGGATATAAACAACGAACCGTATAAATAAATTTAAGTTTTTAATGTTATTAATTAATATAGGTAATGATGATGATATACTTATTTGAGAGACTGTAAAATGATAATGATAATATTATTATTCCACAAGAAACACAAAGGAAATTTATCGTTATTAATATCATTGTGAATATTAATTTAACAATAAATTGTAATTCGCAGAGCTTGATTTTGCTAAGACCGGTGTCCATCTCAAAAACACAATACATTCATTGAGTGAAAAATCATTAGGAAAATCATCAGAAGTCAAATTCACCGTAATGTCTTCTGTATCAATAGGTACAAACAATATTATAAATTATAATATAAATGTGAGTTTCTTTTAATGTCCCACTTTCGACGGCCTCCATTCCTGAGTTATTCATTTGCGTTGGACGTGCTGTGTTGATTTGATATGCCATCGTGGGATATCACCAACCCCAAACATCCGTAGATATAATGCAACACCCGAGGGGTTATACCGGATTACTATAATATCCGTACTCAACTCAGAAGATCCTTCCCTAAGGGTGATTCCCAGTTTCATCCTTTACTGAAAGACACCAGTAGTAAAATTGGCAATCCTATATTCCCGTGGTCGCTATGTTACAGAAGATGCACATACATTGAAATACTTTAATTTCGAATTACCGAACAGGAATGAAGAAAGTTGATATCTAATCATTTGGTAGTATTTTGCAGTATTATCAGAAATTTCGGAAGGGAGTCGCCATCTGGAACGAGTGGTAGTACGTTTAGGTTAGGTACTAAAAATTAGTATAATATTGATGAAAGTATATTTGAAATTTATTGATCTGTAATTTATTAACCCCATAAAAAATGTATTTTGTAGGTACTCCATTTTACAGTAGCACTATATCTATATACAACAAATTTGCATCACAAATGTTTGATAATATTTTGTGATTTTGTGTTTTTATTTTTTTCATCGACCACAGATTACAGTTTGTAGGAAAATAATTTAAAAACCATTTAGCTTAAAACTAAAAACATTTTTCATTAGTTCGTGTGATTGAATTCAGAGTTGGTTTTTATTTTTGAGCTTTGGAATGAATTTAAAATTAGTTTGAAAATATTTATTTTCTATAGACGACAAACACTATACGGTGTGGGCGTGTGGCGTATACAAACTTTGTTACAAGCTGGTTCAATTGGTTTCTGTTCAATCATGAGAAATAACACACGGGACGAATTTCTGGTAGGCAAAAACTATTTAAATGGTTTGCCGTTTCTACTCCTTTGCGTTTCCAAAAAGTTTGGATCATAAAAACGTGAGCAGTTTCGATTGAACTTTCCACTACGACTTTTCCGGTATGTCTGAGACTTCCCGGTTTTTGATTGGTAATAATATTCTTTCGTCATTCTAAAACATTTGTCCCTGCACCAATTATTCTACGAAGTCTCTCAATTATAATGTACTAAACAGATTAAATTACTATTATCTTATATTATCTTGTTTTAATATTTTTTTTATATGCTATATTAATATATTTAAATAATATCTAACAGAATATCTAATATAATATATTATAGTCTTATAAATTCATAATGTACACATTCATGTTTTAATCATTTAATTTATTATTTTAAATTGTAGACGTTCAGTATCTAGTGTATATAATTCTAGTCCATTTTAGAAAAATAAATCGATTGCACTTGAAATCTGGATTGACGGATCGAATCCAAAAATCCAGATAAAAGTGATTGAACCTGAAATTCAAATCATATACAGTGGTCGCCGCTTATTGGACTCACTTTGGAACCCGACAATTTGAGTCAATTAACCGAATGAGTCAATAAGGCGAATGACTCAAAAAAATTTTAAGAATGCTTAAATTTAAAAAATTAAAAATTAAAAATATGTATTGAAATTCAAGGTATAAAAAATGTAAAAATCTAGCTATATAAAATAAAATAAAATTAATAAAATACATACATACATAATTAATAAAATTAACACGTACATATAAACGCAGACAACACACTGAACACGACGACGTCTATTCATACACTACCTGTCGTACTACATTGACGACTGCTTGGTTTATCGTGAAAAAGTAATTTATTTTATCTCCGCGATAAAAGGTACCGACTTATTTATAACACGTTTGTTCAATGTATGTACATATTTTCTTTATTTATCTAATTTTCAAATGACCCTATTAACCGGTGTGTGAGTCGAATAGACGAATTTTTTGCTGTGTGTTAGTATATGTGCGAATCGGGACCAACCGTTTTGAGTCTAATAAGCGAATGAGTCAATTAACCGTGAGTCCAATAAGCGGCGACCACTGTAATTGTAATACGGATAACGGATTGGGCAAAATATTGCTCAGCATTAGGGTAATATAACGGCTTATCACTTAGGTAATTTTTTATGACGGTCTCTCAGCATTTTCGGTTTAAACATCGTTTAAACATTGATAGTATTTTTTTTCTATAAAATTTTCAATAAAAATAGTATGTTTGATTCATACATTTATTGTGTTAATTAGTTTAAAGTATATTTTCAAAGACCATCTTCATATGTTACTTTTTAATGTTGACTCAGTTATATTATAATTCCATTTTTTTACTTTGCCCCCGAAAATAATGAAGTCTTAAGCTAATTTTGCGACGAGCCATTTTATTATGGTTCCAAAATCAGTGCATGCCTTGTGTAATGCTAACGGCATCAGATTGTATTCAACGTAATCATTGGTACTGTAGCTACCAATATTAACGAACATTTTGAACAGTGGTTAAAATTACAGTGCTATATAACATTGAATATATTTCACTATATTTTCTACTGTATCTATTGGATCTTAAATTATAGGTTAGATTAAATAATCAAACTGTGATATGTAAAATGTACATACTTAACTATGATATTCTTATAATCAAAGTTATGAGTTATACACGTGTCGTGTTAGTAAGGAATGTAAATCGCAAAATTATATTATTTAAATATTTAAAAATTAAGTTTGTTGAATTAAAAAATACTCTGTGCCAAAAAAAGAATATATGTATACAGTTTTAATATCATCATAATAATAAATGGGTCTAATAAATTGGTAACATAGATCATCGTTTTATTCACAACAATAAATTAGAAACTATAATATTTTCTTATTCATTATATTTAAACATTTAATGAAATTATAAATTAACTGCAGTGAAGTAAACTAAATAAAAATAATTTAATAAAATAAATAAATAATAGGTACTTATAATTCTAGTAATAATTGAAAAAAAGGTAAAAGTTTAAGGATAATGTGTACCAGTCGTACCACTTAATCCTAATTTTTAATTTAGAGTTTAGACACACAAATTACTGAATGTTTTCACATTTGGGACAGTTCGAAAGGAGACTCGTGCGTTGCAAAGATTTGAAATTAAAAAGTAAAAAGAAGTGTTAATCGCCTATTTCGATACTATTTCTGACGGCATTTGATATCACTTGGTTGAGTTCGCTAAGAGAAATAAATACCAAAAGTCTGCTTAATAATGAATTATTAATAATTTTGGATTGGAAAAACATACTTATTACTCCAACACTCAGTGTAATATTTTCATTATCACACTGCTTATGAATAGCTTTATCATGTAAATTATTATTGTAAAGCCCATGATAAGTAATCGTTAAACGTACAATAAATATTAAAAAGGGTTCAGCGAGTAAAAGTATCGTTGCAAGACGTATAATCTTGAAAACTTCAGACTATACATATCAATATATCTGTGCACATTCCTCCAATAAAAAATATCCGACATATGTTTAGGAATAGTTGGGCCGATCTTAAAGTAAAAATGAGTGAGTTTAAGTATCCATAAATGTGACGAGCTCGTTTTAAGTGTTTTTCTTCTTATGTTCAAGCTTAACAATTATTTAGAGTGCCTCAAATCGATATCGGTCGTGTCCGTCTATCAGATATTATAGAAAATACCTTTAAAATGTTATACAATTAAATTTATTAAGTTTATCGTATAGAATATTGTATTTTTAATATTTAATTTGGGCACCCATAAAAATCATAATAAATGTATTGATCTCATTTCCGATTATAAGCTAATTATAAAATATTCAATAAGCCCACAACAAGGCCTTTCAATGGAAAATGGAAAATTTACAGGTAAAAATGCTATATATATAATATATATGTATATTTTTTTTTTATGAAGTGTAGACGTTTTATAAAATATAATATTATATTTTTGTGACCATGATTTTTTTTGTAATATATTTATTTTTAGATATCGGTTATGTATAAACAGTTAATTTTGAAATTTAGGCAAGCCGGGAAAAAATATCTAAAACTGAACCTACAAACAAATACTATTAAAAAATTGTGATAACCTAAAAGTTTTGGGGTATTATAATTATGAACCATATAATATGTACAAACGTCCCTGTTGGGGGAAATAATCTCGTTTGATCTATATGGTATATTTAAGATAATTAATGTTTACTAGTTATGTGGAAACATTTGGAAGTATATGAATGGGCACCAATTTAAAATAAAAAAATCTAATTAACCAGTAAGGTAACGATAAAAAAAAAGAAGGTATATATTATTTTAGTCGTATGACTGGACTACCAAAGTGTCATAAAAATAAATTTACATAATTTTATGACTTTTACAATACATTATTCAGTTAACCAGCATAAAGTTTTATAGGAGAATTTTCAAAAAAACGTTAAAGACATATGCTTTAACTATAGGTTGTGGTACCTACCAGTTCTTTAAGTATGTGAATTATTATTTCGCTATTTTTTAACATTTTTGAATATTTTTTTTTTCTACAAAAAAAGACCCAAGAAAATAAAACAAACACAAAGTACCATCTTGAAGAAAATGTTTTATTTTTTAAGGTACTGTATATTATTATTATAATATGAAAAGATGGATGATGAGTGTATACCAAAAAAGTGTTTACAGAAAGAAAACAATTTTAAGACTGAGAGATCGTATCATCTGATTGGAAACTAAAATTGTCCAGTCCATTAAAAACGTCCAGACACATAAAAGTAATAAACAAAAAAATGAAGAAACTTTTTCGCCATTCAAAATTAAAGTTAATCGTTTTGTAATGTTTATTTTAAATTAATGATTATAAGTTAGATTAAAATATATAATAACAAGGCAAGTCGTTGTATAAATTTGAATTGTAATTTCAGATAAATTACATATTCGGTGTGCGATCTAGAAGTTTTCTTTTTTGAGAGTTAATACGCTGAGAAGAAAACGATTGGATGACAATGCAATGGTACTGCAGATGAAGGTCTACGGGCGCAGCGGCAGATAATTTATTCACCTTGGCCATTAAATCCGTCGCAAAGACGTTTTTAATTATAAACTTCTCACAGCGATAGCCACTACACACAATATATATTCCCTGACGACTCTCCGTTTGTTTTAGACATAAAACTCGGAAAACGACTTTATGAAATAATAATAATACGAATAATAATAATAATAATAATAATAATAATAATGATAATAATACTTTTGGAACGGCACCAGATCCCTGCCGGAACAAAAGGGAACCCTCGATGGGAACTTTGTACAAGTGCACTATTATAAATTTACATATGGACAGCATCTATTTGCACTTCGGTCTTAACGGTACTCTCATGCCTGTAACGATTGTAACAACGACGGCAACAACTGACAGTGCCAAGACTTTGTACAAGAAATTAATAATCGCTGGTGTAAATGAAAAAAAAAAAAATAACGAGACGAAGTCCCATTCCCTCCCACCAGCAATCAAATCATAAGGTGAAATTTGCGAATGAATATTATTTCTCCAGGTCAGCAATGATCGTATCTCGCTCAATACCATAAATGCGTAAAAATATCTAATTTCATATTCGTAACTTCCTTACGCCAAAGTACCTTGCACCTTTTCACTGAAATACCATTTGAATAAACCAGACTAAGCACGGTTTTTTATTGTGGTTTTTTTTATGATTATTATCTATTAATCACCCGGTAATAATATACAGGGTGTAATAGGAACGCCTGACAGATGAAATAACTTTTGTTCTAATCAATATTTAAAAATTTTTTTTACATATGATTTATAGTCACTTGCGTCACACGTATAATATACAAAACATATTTTAAAAATACCGAAGATAAAAATGTAAAATTTAATTAAAATTCTAATCTGATTATAAGAACAATTTGTGTGGTAAACACATTTACCATCTAGGTCAAGTAGCTTATTTTTTAGAATTTTATAAAATATCAATACTTTTTTGTTTAAATTAATATGGAATGTAATAACTTTTTTCAAAATATTATTTTGGGGAATTTATTTACATTGGTATATTTCTTAAATTATTTACTAATAAAATAATTAAAAAAATTGTTGTCATACGTTTAAGTAGCATAATTTTTTTCTTTTGTCGATTTTCCTGTTACAATCTGTATATTGTTAATAATCATAATAAATAAATACATATTATGAAAATAATATGTTTCAAAATTATAGATGGATATGACGAGATATTGTTAATAATTATATGGCTTGTTTTTTTTTTATAACCATTCAACAAACACA
This sequence comes from Macrosiphum euphorbiae, assembly GCA_949089665.1. Taxonomy (NCBI): domain Eukaryota; kingdom Metazoa; phylum Arthropoda; class Insecta; order Hemiptera; family Aphididae; genus Macrosiphum; species Macrosiphum euphorbiae. The sequence goes on along the minus strand of CARXXK010000003.1, from coordinate 2,245,903 downwards.
TTTGTTAAAATTACTGACTCATTTTTTCGCACGTAATTAATGATTTCTAAATAAAAAACAATTCGCATGACTTATAAGATTATAATATCCTTAAATATTAATTTAAACAAAAAAAATCTCTCATGGCTTGGGACATCACCTCTCTGGGAAAAATGTTGTTGAGATATTAGAATAATTCACCATTAGATATTCCGTTAAATATATTAAACTGAGATGGATTATTATAATTTTACTTCCAAAAAAAAAAAGGTGGATAAGTGGATGTCGCTCTGCTGTACAGTAGGTTACAAGTGGGTCACTGTATAATTGATGCTATTAAATTTGAATTCAATGATACAATATCATTGTATAAGAAAAACGATTCTGAGCGAAGACGGTATGTCAGTCTAGGTTAAGACAAATTATATACATATCTATGGTATTAAAAAAAAATTGACCTATAATAAATTCCAAATTAATCATATCACATTATCACAATATCCATTAGGTACTAATAACACGTTATACACCAACAACAAACCCTGATACTATCATATATATATAATAGTACACTTTAGAAGTTTCAAGTAGGTACCCACGAATAATATTATATAATCACAACAAAATAACTAGGTTTTTTAATATGTAATTTCGTCAAAATTTGAACATAAAATGACTATAAAAATAAACTGTGATTGTATATTTTTTAGATCTTTCGGTAAGAGAATTAACTACTTACGTGGAATCTTGTTTTAAATTTTCAATCCTTAGCTATAAAAACTGAACATTTTATAATTTATTAATTACGATGATTAATAATTTTCGAGATTTTGAAAAATTCTGTCAAAATTCGATGTTAAAATGCTTATAAAAAAAAATTGTGCTTTTAATATTTTTCAACTGATATTGTAACAATATATCAGGAGCCTTGTATTAAATTTTTACACTTTTTGGCCCAACAGATAAAACTTAATTGATATTTATAGAAAAAAAAAACTAAAAAAATTGAAAACTGAAAATGTCCGTAAACGGCTCAAAAAGTGTCAAAATATTTTCAAAATTGTATGGTGTATAGGAAATGCTAATATAAACATTCAGTGAAATTTTCATGTATCTACAGTAATTCGTTTTTTAATTACAACAAAAAAAGGAAATTGCCACATGAGAAATCGAGTGAATATCCAATGTTGTAAAAATTTGAATTTCAAACGCTCATAAAAATTTAATTTGACTTTCCGGTAGAGATTTTTTTATTGATAAAGGTAGACAATCTTATGAGTAATCTTGTATTAGATTTTCAAATCTTAGATTTAAAAAGAAAAATTTTTACGAATTCTTAACTCAAAATAATTTGCTAATTTTCGTGATTTTTCCATATTTTGTCAATTTTTGAACTTTAAATGCTTATAAAAAAAAATTGTGACTAAGGATTTTTAATATTTTTCATCTGCCCTTGAAACAATATATTAGGAGCCTTCTTTTAAATTTTCAAGCTTTCGCAACCAACAAATAAAATTTTATTGATATTTCTAGAAAAAAAACTAAAAAAAAACTAAAAATGAAAATGTCCCTAAACTGTTCAAAATAAATCAAAATATTTTGAAAATGTTATCGTGTATAGAAGATGCAAATATAAACAACCAGTGAAAATTGCATGTACCTACGGTCATTTGTTTTAAAGTTACACCAAAAACCAAATTCAATTTTCTGAAAAATCGATTTTGCGTAAAAATTCCCGTTTTTCCTTAATTTTTCTTTTGTTTTTCCCGGCGCTCTTGAAAACTACTGGGAAATTTAAATTTTGACCTCCCCAATGCACCAACGATATTCACTTTCCAATCGAACAAGATACTGAAGTCGAAAATCGAAGCATTATTTCGACTACTTATCGTGTACACAGACACAAAAAAAATAAATATAAAAATAAAAAATGAAATAAAAAAAAAAATAAAAAAAATAAAAAAAAAAACACACGTCATTGTAAAATCAATACATTCATCGTTTCACTCAGAATCTAAAATCAAAATATTATTATGCAACCCAATGGGTATTGTATGAGGTTATAGAATTGTATCTTATTAATATTATATTATTATATTGCTATATTATACAGAAACAGGAACGAGCAAAATACGAGTATACACAACATATAATCAGATTGAATAATATTTGCGCTTTGTATGGCATATTTTATTAACTTGTCTTCAAAATGAATGATTAATAATATTTAGTATTATAATAATATACACTATTATTTATTCTTATCTTACTTATTATGACGAGTAAAAAAAAACAATTTTTATTGTAATCGGTCAGTACAGTCAAGCAATAATAATTATGTAATAATAGGTACGGTGTATCCATATCAAAAGAATAATATATTAGGTGAGTTAATGCGCCAACATTTTTAATGCCGTTTAATAATTATTTCTAACGTTTAACACGCGAATAATGTGTATAATAATCGTTATTTTAATTTATTTCACTATTGTACGTCGTACCATCATTTGTAGATAGTTATGAAGTTAGGTATTATTCCTAAGGATTATTATGTAGAATATGTTGTTCAGCCAACACATTCGACAGTCAAACCGTGGTGGTATTATTTTAGAACGTATTATTTATGCCAAAAAAAAAAACCTCAATATCATAATATGTTAATTATTATAATTATATTAAGTAATATTCTGGTACTTGTAAGTTGTAATGCACGTAAGTAGAGAAAATAGAAAATCGCGTGACCCGAAGTACAATATTCCACGAGGGTAGACGGAACGCCAACTTATGGGCCAACCGTATGACGTAAGTATATGTGTACATCAGTATAATATAATTTATATATACATATAAAGGAACCCTTGAACATTACGCTTCGATATAGTTTACAGTCTCTGGATATACAAACATAGATAATATTTATTTATAAATCTGTATACGCATTGAAGGCCCTACAGGGTGATTCGGTACGAGTTACAACCATGCTTGCAAATCTACAATATTAAATAAACGTTTAAATAGTTAATACGTACATTTTTTTTGAAACAATACCTACTTATTGTACTTATACAAACCGTTTTTTATTACATTTTCAACAAGTCCCAAAAATGTCACACATTCATTTATTACAAACAAATGGTTTTTTTTTTTTTAATTTTTCTTAGTTCATTTTTATGTTGAGGATTATTGCCATAAAAAAAAAACCACCCTGTATACTATATATTTATATTACCACACACACCTATGTCCGTATTTTTTCTTCGGCACTTTCCCAATGACACAAACTAGGAACACATTAAAGATACGCTCTCTTCAATATCAAATCGAATGGGCCATATATTTTTTTTTAAACTACCGAACCCGATTTTATGGATTTGCCCGCAATTCCGTAAATTATGTGCCTTGAAATGTGTATTTGTGTTACTTAAATTAAGTTTTTTTTTGTCAGTTTCACATAAAAACCATTGTATTTTGATAAAACACACCTGCTATTCCATAATTACCTAATTTATCAATAGATCATTATATTATAATCAAGATTATCTTGATAACTATATCCTCGTATTGAAATACAATTAATGATGAAATTAATAATTTATTGATATTTGTATGCTTGTCGTTTATGAAATATTATATATTTCACTTTTACTCACAATTATTATTTGTCAATAAATAGGCATAAAATAGATATGATACATTTTCAATATTATACCAAAATAATATTATGGTAGATATTAATTCATATTAAAATTGTACAATATAATGAAGACAATTGATTAACTAAACTAAATATTTGAGATATTTAAATTAATACTAAATAAACAGCTTAGATCCTTTTTTGTTTTTTTTTTTATTTAAGAGTAAAGTCAGAATAATATAAACAAAAATTTATTGCAATAAGCAAATGAGAAAGTTTACAATTGGTATTAAAATAACCAAAAATATAGTATAATAAGGAAAACCCATTGGTCTTACCAAATTTACCAAACCAGCCTTATAATTTATTTATAAATTAACATTTTATTTCAAAGTGATATCTTAGACTGAGAAGCATAGATAATACATAATGTATTATCTATGTTGAGAAGAGAACGGAGGAAGTGTAATTTATTCTGCGCTGATATTATTTTTTTCTTTTAGATAAGGACCAAATTATTAGTCGTTTATCTAAAGTGATATTTAAATATTGTACCTCAGTTCTGACAGGTATTAGAATTTTGTGAATTTTAAGTTATTGGCACACTTGGGGGGTAAGTGGTTAAATGCAAACAAAAATGTAAAATAACGACGAACAAACTGGACTAATCTGCAAAACCAGCAATTACAATACTGTCAATACTTAATGGTACAATAAAGATTAATTCATTTTCAAATAAATATTTATGATAAAATAATGTTCTTAAACTCAAATATGTCTTTTCTAGCACCGTTCTTAGATACTTAGTGTATGTCATGTCAGTATAAATGTCATAACACGTATCTAATAAACTTCAAAAGAGGACAAAGTGAATCTGTTTTTGTGAAGAACGAACCTTTTTTTACCATGTATATTTATATTCATGGTACATCTTTTGCACTCTAATGAAAAAAACATATGTATTTAAGTATTTTCTTAATCCATCATAAACTACAAGGATTTTATACTGTATTTATTTTTAAACACTGGGACAACATTGTGAAACGATAAGTTGTATCAATTTATAACAAGACGTTTAAGACAATCATAATCAAAATATTTTTTTATTTTAAAGATATTCATTATTTGGATAAAAATGTGTAACTATTTATTTTAGATTTAGCTTAACTTTCTCGACATATTGCAGGATTCTATTTTTACCGTTAAAAGGATTCCTCAGGTTATTTCCTGTCTTTGTCAAACACAAGCGTGACATAGGATTTAATACGTTTTCTTTGTTTTTTATTCTATCCCCCAAATTCATAAAAACGTAATATTGAAAAAGAATAATTAAAAATTGTCATATTTCAATTTTTATAGAAGTTATAATCAAACAATCAAAAATCTGGCTAAATAAATTTCAAGTAGACTTGACGACAAATTCAAATTTATAATTCTTATCAATTTATTAGAGCAGTTTGTATGTTTGGCAAAGAACATATTTCTAAAATCCTATGTCACGCGTGTGTTAGTTAATTACAGGAAATCACATGGCAGAATCCCTTTAATTAAAATATGAGACGTGTATTAATCTTTTTGCTGCTAAAGAATTTTTTTTTATAACTTGTATTATTTGTATTTCTGAATTAATCAGTGGAAAAAAAAATCAAGATTTTAAAATTAAATATGATAATAATTACCTTATTTCTCCTATCCATTTATTTATTTAATGTTAAAAATAATAAATTCTTATTTTAATTTTGATTTTTGCAAGTAATTGGTATACTTAAAGCCCCAAAGAACATATTTTTTTAATACATAAAGTGTTTTCTTCGATAAATAATTTTATGAATATTAATAAAAATCATAATTTTTTTTTCTAAATTATTAAGCAGGTAAAATTTTGGAAATGTTTATCTACTATAAATCGTAATTTAAAAGGGTTATTACAATGTATTTACCGAACAATATAATCAACAATCCATGATAACATACGCTAAAAAGATAAGTGTATTCGGACATGGCAATTATTGGCTGTAATAAATAAATACATACTATTATATAATATTGTTAATATTTACTAATTTGTAAACATTTTCTGATAGCATTAAAATAAATAAAACTTCTGTTATCATAATCGCAGGTAAATATTTATATATATAATATATATGAAGATGAAATATGACAAAATAATATGTATCTAGATGAATCTAAATCGCGGGATTTTCAATTTTGTTTACACATTTAATACCAACATCTTAAACGGCGTTATAGATAGGCAATATCGCTACATTTCTGCATTTTCATTAGGTATTGCCAACATTTGTTTGGAAATTTATTAAATATTACTGCTAACTAAAACGAGAGGCTTATGCATGAATATGAAACTTAATATGGCCAACATCCCCAACCACAAAACACTCTCTTGTTAATTTATATTAATATATATTGAAATGTTAATAAAGTAATAAGTTTCAATATATTATATGGAATTATCGTAAACATGTTTACTATATTGGTACATTGAATAGTGTATACTCTATACCTCTGTTAAATTTATACTCTTGCAGAGCATTATAATATTTTCAACTGCCAAATGTTGATTTTGTTAAGACCATTGATGCCTTTTAATAATCGAATTTTTACCAATGGTCCGTTAAAATGTTCAGACAATCTGCGAAAATTATATAATTACGAATTCATATGCTCACAGTAAATAATTGGCTCTCATAATAATTAATATAATTAAAATACATTGAAGTAATTTGTCTTTATATTAATCTAACATATTAAAGCGTTATTTAATAATTTAATTTAAGTTGTTCGAGTGCAAATGGCTTACTGTACATAAACCGTACCCTTCTATTCGATACTCTTAGAATGTGTATCCAGAGGCGGATTGCCCTATCGAGAAATCGGGAACCTTCCCGATGGGCCGGTTCTTGTGAGGGCCGGCAGGGCCGCTATAGTTATTACAAAAAAAATTATATTTTTATAAATTAAGCATTATTGCAATTCATAGTAGTATATATTTCGTCATTTTTACGTATTTTGTCAATATTTGAACTTTAAATGCTTATAGAAAAAAATTGTGACTGGATTTTTAATTTTTTTCATCTGCCTTTGAAACAATATACTAGGAGCTTTTTATTACATTTTCAAGATTTTTAACCAACAAATAAAATTTTATTGATATTTATAGAAAAAAAAAACTGAAAATGTCCGTAAACAGCTCAAAGTAAGTCAAAATGTTATGGTGTATAGAAAATGCTAATATAAACATTCGGTCAAAATTTCGTGTACCTACAGTCATATTTATTTTGGAGTTGCTTCAAAAACCAAAATCGATTTTCTCGAAAACAGATTTTGGGTAAAAATTCCCCGATTTACTTAATTTTTCTTTTGTTTTTCACGGCACTTTTGAAAACTACCTGGACATTTTTATTTTTGACCCCCCAAAATACCAACTAAATTAACTTTCCTATCAGAAAAGTGAATCTAGTTGAAGAAAATCTAAGTATTTACTATCTTTACTGTCCTAAAATTAAAAAAAAATTTAATTTAAATTAAAAAATTATAAAAAACACATCATTGTAAAATCAATACATTCATCACTTCGCGCAGAATCTAAATTATAATAAGATCAAACTTCAAGTTCGAGTTAGAACAGTCTGAACAGGTTAACCTTATCTGACTAACCTTAAACTGTTATAACTTTAATTATAGGTACCTATTATATATTTTACTAATTTATGGGTGAAACTAAACAAATTTTGAAATTTAACTCTTTGAGGGGCGAAAATTTCCTTTGGAAAAAAAGCCCATGTGGGCAATATGTCTCTTTACCATAACATTTAGTACGTATATCAAAATATTGATAATGATAATAAATGATGAAATACGCGAGAAATGATATCAGACCAGCGGCAGTGATATTGTTTGATGCATGTATTAGATGATAATAAGGTGGTTGGTATGCTGACGATTTTCAAAAAAATATTAAAAATAATTTTAAAAGTGGTTAAAATAGTAACCACCGCACCTGAACGGTAAAAAAAAAGTGGTTAGCATACTAACCACGGCCCCTCAAAGAGTTAAGTAAAATGATGAACTTTTTTTTTTGGTGGGGGGTTAAATTTGCGGTGCAGGCCGGTTTTATCCATATTTCCCGGGCTTAATTGAATACAGTAATTTATTGAAACCGCGTAAAAAATGCATTTCACAACATTATGAATTATTATTCAACATAATATTATACTATGCCCCATAATAGTGTAATACTGTTCGAATTTGTCACGGATTAAAAAATGTATATATAGCTAAACGCCTATTTATACCGTATTTCATCTTATAACAATATTACCTACACATGTTATAATATTCGAAAAAACAACAAAAAACTAACGAATTCTTTGGTTTAATTTTGACGTCATGACACTCGTTCGATTTATTTCGTGCACAATTCAATTTAAATTAGATCACTTGGACAATATAGGTATTATTATAATATACTATTAAATGTCGCCGATTGAATAGAAATAGAAATGGTTTTACACGCGGCGAGTTGTATAGAATTCGAAAAACAGACACCGAACATTTTTTTTTTTGGTGGGGGGTTACATTTGCGGTGCAGGGCCGGTTTGATCCATATTTCCCGGGCCGAAAAAATTCGCCAATCCGCCCCTGTGTGTATCTATTCAAACTTCGGTCAATAATTGTAAACCCGTAATATTTACTTCACAATCAGAGTTTTCATTGCGACGATAATAATACAAATATAAAAATATGTCTTTGTCTCTTGTTTCATAAATATCTATTGTTCTGTATATTTTAGCATTTCCCTAACAGCGTCGAATAAAATAGTGTTTTCTATTTATACCCCTGCGTTTGGTTTAAACATTTAGTCATTGTATTTGAGTTTGTTTTTTTACCAATAATATATTGTAATGTATTCCATTTTCTATTCGTGTCCAATCACTATAATAGTAATAATATATATGACCTACATCGTACATGTTAATTCACTGTAGAGAATGGTTGTAAATTTGGTTTGGATGTCATATACAAATTTCGTATGTGATAGTGTTTTATTAGTCCAATAAATCGTTATTATATTATAATGTATCGGATGGTCATGAAATAAATGAAACATTTATTTGACCTACAGTGCAATTAATAAATTATACTTTAACATAATATAAGATAGGAATAAATCAATTTAAATTAGAATTAAATCAATTCATTTTTTTTTTCCATTTACTTGATAACTATACATTGATAATAACTTTAAAATACTTTAAAATATAATGGATCTATAACAGGTATGATCTGTAAAACTCTTGAAACATAAAAAAAATTATAATAAATTCATATTATATATATATCTGTAGGGCATTTTAAGTTTCAGTGGTAAATTCTGATATCGTAAAAAAATTAAATCCATAAAACAAAATATTAATTTACCAAAAATATTATAACTTATAACTTATAAGTGATAAAACTACATGTTGTAGTGCAAAATGTAACTCTCTTAAGTCTTAATTACTTTCCGGCGATTGATATTAGTTGAACTGTCTTCGAAACTTTCGAATCAAATTTGCCACCACTTGGTCTGAAACTGCACACCATGTTGACACCGATCACAAACATTTATTATATTGTCCAACGTTTTACTGTAGGATATGATTTTGATTTTTGAATTTATTACGTTTTTAGACACGATCAATACATGTATTATTACTGTTTAAATAATCATAATATATAACTCAAATATGTGTGTTTTTAAAAGAATGAATCCTAAATATAGTGTCTTGCTGTACACCATAAATACAAAACCTGGATCGTGATTCATCGCATGATATCATGCCATTTTGTCAAAGAAATATAATAATATGTATTGTGTGCAAATCATACACGGTGAGCTTTAAGGGCGAAACCACGTCAAATACAACGAAAAACGCAGTGGCCTCAGGTGAAAAAAAGATCGTTTTCGGAATGGGGTTTCATCGATTCCGCCAGACCTTTTTATACTAGGGGATAAGGTATATCGATTCCTCCACCATCGATTCCGCCAGTACAGGTAGTCTAAAAACAACCTATTGATTCCGCCAGGGAAAAAATAAATCTCCCAAACGACAATTATTGTAGTCAATTGTAAATCGTAATGGTAGATTTATTAATAAACTATGAAGCTAAAAAAATTAATCATTTGCATTTCATTAGTTTGGCATCATCACATTATAAAAAATAATACTGTACAACTTCAAACTATATTTGTTTTGTGTAGTAGGTATGTATATTATATATTGTATATAAACAAATAATAATATTGTACAACTTTTGACATTTGACAACACCATATGTGTAATATGTATATTGTATATAATGTAGGTACACATGATAAAAATTTTATCAAATTTTATTTGTATTTTTTTTGGATATTTAATATTGTATTGTATTAATTATTAATTTCTTTTTAATATTTAAATTAATTGTTAAATTATTTTGTAGATATATTATTATTATCATAACAGAAATAGTTGGAATAGACAGCTGTAGCAGGTTGAGGTAAAAATTGGTGGGTGGCGGAATAGATGGGTTGTTTTTAGATTACCTGAACTGGCGGAGTCGATACTGGCGGAATCGATGCTACATTGGCGGAATCGATAGGTCCCCTTTCGGAATACAAATAATACGAAAGTAAATACTCAGGCACCACATTTTATAATATAAAGTTTTGTTATAGGTCGGACATCCTTATTTATTTAGTAATTCCTTAAAAATAACTTCCCACAAAATGATTGAAATTTTCAGCAAAACAATATCAGACATATTATTATTATCGTCTAATTTTAAAAGCTTCTTAGAAGCTTTAAAATAGTAATAATTAAACAATTTCGTTCATCTTAACCATTATTATTCATTTTTTGTTATAATAAATTCTGACGCTAAGAAAAAATGAAGAAAATAAAAACACCGAATAACTCTTATATACAAATTAATTAATCATAATTACTAATTTATGATAATATCTATAATATTGTATAGAAAGTTTAGTCAGCGTTAAAATGTTTTAATTTTGTTTTAATTTTTTTTTTTTTTTTAATTTCAATTTGTTCAAAACTATGTTTCCATCATATTATAGCTCTCCCGAGAAGAAAATATAGAGCACGAGTTTCCATCGGGACTTTTGGTATGCGGCCGGCGGCGGCGGTGCATACTTTCGATCGATATACGGTCGGTATATCGGGCTGAATAAATTCCATTCCTGAGTGTAATATCACTATTTGTGGAGGGCACAGACGAATGTTTCGATGTCTCCCCGTACTTCACGCCACGACGTATTACACAATTTTCGTCATTTGCCCCTCCACCGAGCAATAATAACTGTCAGTGATTTAACGAGGAAACCGCCGCCGGTGTAGTCCAACACGCTTGTGATGAATTGCATTTTTTTTTTTTTTTTTTACTTTGTGTTTCTTTTCTCGGAGATTGCGTTTTCCGAAGAATAACTATACGTGCTGACAGAAAACGATGGCGTTTGAAAATGCGAGATTTACCCCCCGATATCTCGATCGAATTCCCGACGAGATGGAGGTGCAGGTACAACAGAAGACTTGGTAACGGCTATTGCGACGAGTCGACGACGAACCCATTATGTGTCACTCTAACTCGGCTACAGAGCGATCGGTTTAATCGAGGCAACGTGCTGTATACTAAATTATTGTTGTTGTTTTTATTATTATTGAAGTGAATCTTCTTTGTGCGGAGGGTAAACAGTATTAAACAAAGACGAAAAAACGACAGATTTTTCCCTGCAGAGTTTTTGACAGATTAATTTATTGAGTGGCCGGTATTTAATTTTAATTAAACTATATACAATTTGAAAATTAAATTTTATATTTTAGTTTACTATACCACTAATCTACGGTCTGATACCTATTGAAAAAAATGACTTCACAGGAATAATATTATTCTCAGCCCTTGTAGAATTGTCGGATTTTGATAACTATTTTTTAGATTTTTAATTTATTTCAAATAATGGTATAATATCCTATTTATATAATTAATTCCGTAAGTCTGTGACTTTGTTACTCTTTCACGTAAAAACTACTGAATGGATTTAAATGAAACTTTACAATAATAAAGCATTTATACATCAGAATAACACATAGGCTACGAATCATCACCCTAGGTCCAACCAGGGGATGTTCTTAAACGGGGATTTAGAGATTTACGGTGGAAATTTTTGTTTATAAATGCCTTGGGTTTTAAAACTATTATAAACTATTATTGGTTGCCGTGAAATAAGTGTATTCATTCAATGCATTTAATTGTTTTGTACCCTGTGTTATATATCACAATTACTTAAATATTGAGGGTATTATACTCACATAATATAAGTTACGTACATAGTACATCAAACAATCAGGATGCCACGTGTTCGTGAACGAGGAGGAAATATTGGTCGACCGACTCGGCATTCAAAATTAGTCCAACCGTTTAGGAGGAGTTCAGTAACATACTTGGTATAACTTTGATACTTTAGAGTTAAATTATTAAGTTACCTACAAACATCAAGGGGTCCGCGATCTACCATAGGTAGATTGCCTACCTGATATTATAGGTACTGCTGCGAATCAGAATTTTTATTCCGGGAAACGAAAAAGTTAAGATAAATTTTGAACACCATACACTGAATATTAAATAACGAATTGAACAAAGTTTAAGTCCTATAGAGTTGATACATTTAACAAGTAACGAAGTGCAAGGGATCAGCTAGTAATTTATAAAAAAAAAAGGCTTAAAATTGTATTATTTTTGAAGACATATTATTATTATGAAGTTTAAGATTAAATTATTGAAAACTGAATTCGATGTGAGCTGTAGAACATTACCCTTTACCATCCTATTTGATATCTCCCAAAGCAGTTTTACTCACCCACGTGTATTCACCCCAGGCACACTTGTATTATAAGTGTGTTATTAGTAGTGCTCGCATTGGTAAAATAAAAGAAAGGGGAGACATGAAAAAAATTTGGGTTCCTTAAAGTATTGTAGCATTCGGTAGGTTACGTCGCCGTGCTTTTGATCCACGTTATCAATTATCATAAAAAATTTCATTAAATTGTATTTTCATATCTTATTTTGAATGGTTGCACCTTACGAAATAATAATTTAACAGGAGCTCGGTTCCCCTACGCCCCCTGCCAATTCGAGCACTGGAATGAATAGTGTGTTTCTGTGTTCTGAACACATCAAATATGGCACTTGAATGTACAGTTAGACAGAGTCGTTATGTCTCCTATCGTCTGCACGCACACACGTCTATCTTTCCAAAGAGCAATATTTTTTTCACCAGAAACAGACATTTCTAGTCAGTTATTCGTGACTTGAAAAGTTTTCAGAACGCTAGCTAACGACTTTTGCAAAAACGATATAAACGGCATAGACGTCACTGTTTTCAATCACACACATCTTTCCGAAGAAGAATATTTTTCTGCACACAAAGGTTTCCACATGAAATAATCGATTATTGCGTAACCGACAGTGCAGTATTTAACTATACGCTTTTAGATTTAAAACTGAGCAGGAAAGTATTTTACTATCGTAGAATATGCTACACACATTTTATGTGATGATATGTAGTCGAGGGGAGTCTAATCAGATATTTCCGGACGCGAAATATATACCAAAATTTGCAAACTAAATTGATTTTAACGTATATAACAATAACATTGTGAATTTCTCGTTCAAACAGAATTCAAGGGAAGTTGAGGGAGTTTGAAGTGCAAAATATTTACCGTCAGGTACATAGTTTTACGTTTGTGTTGTAGATTGTGATTAAGTAACTAAATATATTACTACTATTTATAGACGGGTACAATACGTAACACAACGTAATATATACATGGGATTATTTCTTTACTCGTCTCGGCCTCTTATCTACTCCCCCCCCCCAATCGCTCTGTCCGCGGAGGGATGATAAGACGTAACAAGACGTGTCATTGTTATGCGGCGCATAACTTGTTAAACTGCGCGTTAAGTTAGTAGTTACCGGATGGGTGGCCCGCAGTTATTTGCAAAACCGACGCGTCCTCGCCTTCCAATGATGTGCCAATTTTTATTTTTACAAAAATCTACGGTATCGGTTCACCGAACGCTTCGATAAACTTTCACAAAAAAAAAAAAAAAAAACATAAATAAAAAAACCGTTGGAAAACACAAAGGGCCGTCGACGAAACAGCTGTGGATATTATGATGATGAAAAATACCATTCCGTGTACGGTTTCGCGACATAAGCAGTTCAAAATATGAGAAGACGAATTACATATAGGTAGATCGACTCGTCTCCGTGGAGAGCGATCGGCGTTCGGGTCCCGTCGACCTTTCGTGATTGAATCGGTAGCGCGTGTCGGCCATTTGCGTACGTGCGAAACGGTATTTAGATAAGCTGACGGGGGGCGACGACTATACACCTACACCTACGTGTGATTGCACGACGGTGTAATGTGTTTTGCGTGAAAACCGGCGCCCCGGCGGCGTTCATCGGGTGGAAGTGATAACGTGTACACTGCAGTTTGATACGAAATCTATCGGTTTCGGAAAACTTTGTCAGCGTCAGTATACACGCGATAGACTGTTAACGCGATTAAAGCTCGCCGCAACGTTCAAAAAATATAATAATAATAATACGAACGTATTTTCAAATAATTGTTTTCGCCAATGTTCCTACGCTCAGTAGACGTGGGGAGCTCACACCCGGGTCGTGGCTCGAAATCGATTTTCTCGTATTTGTGATCGTAGACGAATCGATATCATAATATAGTTGACGAGTGTCATAACATGGATCAAACGACTGTTTTTCAATAAAATCGTAAGTACGGACACGTTTAATAATATATGCGCTTAAGAATATTAGACGACAACTGCGATATCAGAGATGACAATGGTATATTGAAAGCTCATTATTGACAACTTAAACCTTTTTTTTTGTGCTACAAATATATTTTGTACACGTTTATGGTATAAAAAAAGAGTAGTACACTCTTGTATTTCGGAACGGGTTCGTTTTAATTAACGCTCTGGCTAACAAAACAACTGGAATATTTTAAACTTATTTTAATTAAAAATAATTATGATAAGAAACAAACAGGGTAAAAATAATTAAGAAAAATGACATCCGTCGACGGACACATAGGTAATTTGGCAACGACGGAACAAGTTTACTGACAGACTCTAGACAAGTTCTCACATAACGTTGCCCATTTCGATGTCACAAATAAACTGTGAGAAATTAATTAAAAATATGTTTATAAATATTTTCTCAACTATAATCAATATTAACGAAACACATACGAAATGTGCACTATAATTTATAATACACAATAATTCAATAATTTAAATTAGGTATAGTAAGATTGTAACTTTTAATATCATTGTTGCATATTATAATAAATTATCAATGATTTCGTTTATCGTTTTATTATTTACATATTTCGAACACAAAGTAATATAATGAGTTTAATAAACATTACTGATTATTGATTGGATTTTATTTTGGACAAATTATAAAAAAAAATTAATTTCAGCCAGAAGCTCATTGATTGTGTTTTTTGAAAATCAAAATTTCAGTGTTCAACCTTTAACGTTAGTTAGCTATTTATATCAATACCTAATAAGAACGCGAAAAAATAAATCATAATTCATTTAATTTAATTTACATATTTTATTATTGAGTAGTATACATAATTTAATGGCAGTACTATATTTAAAATTATAGTTTTTATAGTTTTGTGTTATCACTGATATATTATAACAAATTATTGTAAACTAAAGTTAACCGAGGGAAAAATATTGTATTTAAATTTTTTAATAAAGTATTTGGTTTTCATATCCCTGAGGTTTATTTATTCTTCAATATTAAAATTCAAAAACCATATGTCGTCATAAATATGTCTTTGTTACAAAGTCAAAAAGGAACAGCAGCTGTGTTTAAGATAGTGAAACTTTGCATTGGGAGTTAGCTCGGTTCCTTGACCTAATAGTATTATACGGATACAACATAATATTAAAATGTTACTTAAAGACTTAAGTGGTAGATTGGTTTTAAAATGCCACAGTTCATATAATTTTTAAGTTTTGATGTATTTTTTTTTTTTTTATCGATTATCATTTCAATTTTTTAGTTTTTTTTAGAATATTTTTGAGTTAATAGAACACTTTGATCTTCATACATTATAATTCTCTTATAGTTTGATAATAATTATATAGTTATTGTAGCCAAGCGGACTAAGGTTCAAAACCTCGGCCGTGGGAGGAATTTTTCTTTGGACAAGTCACGGTGTCCTGAGAGAAGTGCCGGCAGCCCCCACCCGGGCTATCTACCTCAGTTTTTCCCAATTATTTTATAAATTAATGAGAATTTTAAATTTTGACCTTCAATTTCAGTACCTACCAACTAAATACAATTTGGTAACAGGAACATCAATCGAAGTTGATGATCAGAACATTGTTCCTACGCAAGTGTCTTCGGACAAAAAAAAATGCATAATCTAATAATGTGTTATCTCTGATCAGAACTTAAAACACTAAACTAAATGAGCTAAGGGCAGAAAAATATACGTGAAATCCGTTGATAATATTTGCTTTTGTATTTTAGTAATTTATTACTTTTGTATTCAATAAGTTGTTATGACGGACATATCAATTGTAACGTAGCCACAGCAGTTAAATCAAACAAATTGTATGTGTTGCAATAACTTAAGAAAATCAAAAACATGATAAATGAATATTGTTTTTTTTTTTTTATCATTAACTACTATTTTTTAGTTGAAGAGCAAAAAAAAAACGACAGTAAAATGCAATACAATTCAAAATGTAAATCTTGTAGTATGTACCACGATTTGTTTGGTTAAATTTACAACTCTCTGCACAGCAGTGGTTCACTCACGTGATTGCCTTTTTGGCTTCACGAGGTTTATTGCTGTGCATAATAATTAGTACACTGTACACGACTAATAGAACCCTATAGCGCCTGTTAATACTGACACGACCGATAAAAACAATACTACGAATTATGCTGTTCGATATTGAGTAAAATGTAACATTAAATATTTGTGAACAAATAATAATATTATATAAAATGTAAATAAAATTGTGCATCGTTACTCGTTCAAATGGTGTTATCTGTAAACTCATTAAATATCGTTCAACTAAAATTGCATTTATATTTTCGTTACATTGCGATAAAGGTACATAATTATTACAAAAATATAACCACTCGCAAGACGTAAAATGTTAAAAAAAAATATTGTAATTCGAGACGATCAAAGTGTTTAAGGTAATTCAATGTATTTAGAAACACGAGCTTAAAAAATATACCTTAGATAAAATATATATTATTTTACCCCAATCGCTTCTCTTTACGGTATTATAAAATGTTTCTTTTCCAATTTTATTGGGACATATACTATAATACATTACTGTAATATTATGTAAATAATATCAACGACATTGTATTATATAGTGCTTGCCATTATATGTATATCGTTTGTGCCTGTATTTAATAACATCATCGTACAAGAAAATGAGAAAAATAACCATTTTAGAGTTCGGCAAATGAAAATGACAACATACAATTTGTGCTTTGACATTTTCCGGCGAGATGATAGAACAGAAAGACTAAAAAATAAAACATCCCGAGTGTAATAATAATATGTCGTCGTAATAATACATTATAGCATGTATAGGTATATGAAGTATATGAAGATTTCAGTTCCCTGAGCAGGCGAATTAATCAAGGAAACCAACTGTCGAGACCGTCGTCGGTATTCGAGAGAAATCGAACCGAGTTTTATATTATTATTAAGACTTATTGATTTATTCGTGTACTGTTGGAAAATCTTAAATTGAAAAACACAAATACCGCTCGCGGGTAACCTAAAACACACGATATCTCTCCGCAGACTATTATTTTACTGTAATGCGCACGTGTCGGTGATCGAGTTTTTATTTTTAAGACATTATAATATCGTATCACGGTATAGTGATTACGACACCCTGGTGATTCACCAATTAACGACTTACCCCCTACACCAGTCATACACAGTATAAAATAATAATTTATTATTATTGTTATTATTATTAAAATTGTTATAATATTATAGCGAAGGCTAGTCGTCGTGACTTCTTCGAGTTTCCTCCTCGTCGGCTCGCCGACCGGATCTCTGAGTCTCTCTAATAATATTGTGCCGAATGCAAATGATGGATAATTATATTCGGCTGCGGGTTGGTTACGCGGGTAGGTTATCAACGATAAGGGGATACGGGGGAGAAAAAAGTTGGGGGGGAGGAGGGCCATCGGACCGAATTAAAACCTGGCCGAATGCCATTTTCTTGGGAACGATTTATCGGTTTCCGTACAAAAAGAATCGTTTCCGTCCGCCGCCGCCGCCTCCGGAACCGAACGCGCACTATACACGTACGCTGGTCGATTCGCGTACGGTACATAATAATATTTTATGTGTATTATACGTGTGTGCGTTCGTGTAAGTATACGCTTCGGCGCCGGTCACCGGAGATAAAATAATACGATTTTCCATAATAATATAATATAATATATATATCGGCGAATGACCCCGCGCCGCCAATTTTTTTTTATTTTTTTTTATTTAAGGTCTCCTCGCAGACGATAAAAATATACTCCTGTACAACATTATCACCACTATACGACATTCCGTCGTTTAGGCATAATTAGACGTACACTGTAAATTAAAATTTTTTTCGACGGGACACGGATCGTCGTGGGTATTTCCCCAGCATTCGATGACCGCGCACGTGAACGCCTCATTAAGCATTTTTTTACTTGTATAATAATAATAATTCGAATACGCGTCTTACCACAACCTACCTCTTTTTATCCACCAAAACGCAAACCGCGTTGTTACTACATGGTAATAAATATTATATTTATTTATTAATATTTTTAAATCCGTTCTTGTACGCAATACGCAATGGTTTAATACAATATTTTTGTGTAATATACTATAGGTAGGTACTGTGTAAAAGTAATATGTAATTTGCAACGTAATACCTAATTTAGAGCATGGAATTTTATGCGACTGCGTATTTTTATGTATTTAATATTCAAATTTACGAATCATGCTAATTTTAAGGTGCACTTACAACATGTTATTTTGGATATTATTTGACCACGATTCCATGTTTATTGCATATTTTAGTGAAATTGAATATAATATGAAATTAAATTTGAAATTTCTTATACGTTAAGAAGCACAGGATAATGACACAAGTTTAATACTTTTTAGAGCATTTTAATATATTATGATCTAATTATTTCTTATAATACATACCTATACATGATTATAATATGAAATATCCAGTTTTCTTTTTTAAAATCTTGGTTACACAATATTATATTTATTATATTTTTATGTAATGATTGATTTGTTATTTAAATTAACAAGTAATACATCTTGCATTGATCTCAATAATTTTTTTTTTTTGTTAAATATTTAATTACAATCTATACAACTTCTGTTCAATAAGTAATTTTGGTTTAAGATATTTACATAACGAGACTGACAGATAAGAGGGGGCACTCAGTAGTGCCACCTGAGATCTCAATAATTATTACACAGTTTATTTATAGGTATTTATAATGATAATTGCTTTTACAGAATTTATTACAGGTTCAACATATAAGCTGTAATAACTATGGGTCTTGCTATATAATATAATTAAATATTATTGCTCACACAGACTATGACGACTATTATAGAGTGAGGTTATTAAATGAAGAACTGTGAACAGTAATTTTATTTATTTGTGTAATTGTTTATTTATTTTTCTTCGTTTGGTAGTAAAATAAAATTAAGTCGTGTATGCACTCGTTTATATTTATATTATATTCTTTATCTGTATTATTCTCCACTTTCAATTACAGAACATGATGATATTTCATTGTCCATCCAATGTTCTGTAAACCATTCCACCGCATTATACTTGTTGAGAAAAATTATGATATCTGTAATAAAATTATGAATGCATAACCGATTACCTTATTCTCAAAACAGCTATTAAATCGTGTGTCTATTTAATATAGAAATTGTCCGATTGTAATTACTTAAACGTTTTTGAATACGTTTCCCTGGGATGACCGAAATACGAATATTTAATATTTTGAGTAATTACATTTTTAATAAGATTAAAATGTTTACAGTGTTTTCGACGAAATACTATTCCGCTCAAAGCGAAAATAATAATTTTTTTGCCATGATGTTTCTTAGTTCTCGTTTATTCCGTAATTATAGCACAAGAGTTATTATATATATATCGCATAACATTTTTTTTTTACAGTATTTACCTATATATAAGTAGCATTTACTGCAGTGTATACAGTCTGTATAGAAGTTGAATGCTGAAAAAAAGAAGCCATTTCAAAAATCTAGCCCCTAGGCATACCTCGGGTACTGAAAGTCAACACAGCTCTATGTTCGTACGTCAAACGAAAACATCGGCTGCATAAATAAATTAATTAACATGTGGGGTACGGTGGCGATGTCAGTGGCAGTGGCAGTGGCGACGCCGCTAAAACGCTATAGTGAGTGTACAACCGTTTATAATATAATAATATGACATCAACATTCGTAATAAACCCAGTTTTTGCGGTTTGTGGCGTCGTCGCCCTCTCTGTCCGAGACCTACCCTTCGATGGGGACATGTGTTCCTAGTTTTTGTGCTCATACGGATTCACCCAGTCGTATTACAGTCGCCCACAATGCCTGCAAATCGTAATAACCGCAACCGGATAATGTTAATTAAGGGACAGTCGCTGTATAATAATAGTAATAATGATAATAACGGCTCGCCCGTCCCTCCAATAAATACGTAAACTTTACGCCAACCGACAAACGCCTCTGGGTCGACACCTCGTCCACCGACCAACAGTCAAAAGGTAGAGGTGCACAATATACATTTCAGCGACGACGATTCTCGTACCTTTGAGTCTCTTGCTGAAACGGCCGATCGTCATTCCTCCCACCACTCCCCAGCCAACCACTACCCATTACCAACATTGTGGTCGCACGTATTTTGTATAGGTATATACACACACGCATAGTCATTATGTCGTCATCGGTCCATCGCAATGGTAAATCACCCGCACCGCGAACAATTATTATTATTATGATTTTATTGTTATACAGCCGCGAACACCACAGAAATCAGTAGCGTTCGTTCCCTTTCCGGTGATAGCGTAGTTCCGTGGATTTACATATTATTATAATATAATATAATGTTATGTTATATATATATATTAGTAACAGTAACGGCCACAAAGTTATTATTAGGTTGTCAACTCCTCCTCCTGCGATATCGCATTTTTATGATCGATAACAAACTATATATGTATAATAGATCCGAATTCGAATATGTCCCCATTTCGGTGTTGATTTATGAAAATCTCCTTTACGTCTAGCTATGTCTCTCACATTTTACCCTAACCTACCAGTGTAATCGAATCCAACGGAGAACTCGTGAAATAATTTTCTTTTATGCAACTATACTAACTGTACAGATATGAAATTACACAATTAAATATTCACCGGTTGCGCACAAGGCGTTTGCAACACTAACAATCCTATAAGTATTCATATCGTATATATATATATTACCCAGGTAACTACCCAATTATTTTAATAATGTTAACATTTTACAACAAATATTTGAATTTTTTATTGAGTATCTACCTATTTTGATTATTTGAAAAAGTACTGAGTATTTTCAACTTTGACCTCCAATACGTTCCGAATAGATCAGCTTTTCTACCAGAAACCGTCCTAGAAGTTGATGATCTGGAGAATTTTTTTACTAGCAAAAGTGTCTTCAGATATTTAAAATGTTATGTGATACCAATAATTTGTGAACTCATCTTACTTTTTTATTATTTATATTATTAAACCATGAAATGTTGTAGTTAAACTTCAGTAATTCGTTTTGTTTTACAGCTTTTAATTAATTACTAAACCATTATGAGTTTTATAGTTTATTTAAATAACATTTGGTATAGAATAAATAATAAAATAAAGTAATAGCATCCCCATGTGGGTAGGTGGGAAAATTGCCAAAATCGGCAAAATAAGTTTATCCACACCACGACTATAAAAATCCGCTGAGTTTTTAGGCCTTATTATTGTCTTTGAATAATATATGTTTATATGAACCATTACAGAAAGCGACTAAACTAATAGTTTAATTGGTACTTAAATACCACATCCATACTCCACTGTCAAATTTATTCTCTAAGGCCCTACATAAATAAAATTTGAAAAATGTTTAAAAGTTGCAGTCATCATAAATTCATTAGCCGCGAGGTATATCAATAAGTTTAGGTATGTTTGTAAAACATCAGGCACATGTTCATATAAACACATAAGCGCTTAAGGCTTGGATGTAATTGAAAAAAATTATTTCATTTAAAAATTATACAATTATTTACTTAAAGGCTGACTCAAAAATAATTCAGGATATAATTATATACCATATTATACTTAAAATACATATACATATATGTATATAATACATTTTGGATTTTTAATATTTTGTCATGATAAATTGAAAAGAACTTTTAAAATACTTTATACTCTGTTATTGTCTTACTCCTAAAGCTTGTATATAAAAAAAAATTAGTTTCTGAGTAAAGTAATTTTTTGTATTGTTATATAAAATATAAGACGTTATAAAACTTCAAAAATTCTCATATCCTTTATATTTTTTTTTTTAAAACAAATTAATAATAATAATAATAATAATAATAATACAAATGAGTACAGTCTCGAGTGTTTTTTGTTATCTTCGGATAACAATATGCGCTTGAAGATATCAGAGGAAGTTAAATATTTAAAAGACAATATTATTATATTATGCATCTCCCTTTATTCTTAAAAATATGTTATTGTTACGCCCAGATGGGGTAATCATGTTATGATGTTAAGATAATAATGTAATATTTAATCTCACTTTTGAAAGTATTAAAAAATCTATTGATATAATAATCTGGTTTTCAAAAATAATATAGTTTGAGACATTAGACAATATGTAAGCGCCTAGTACTGAATCGTAAAAGTGAAAATATGTGATAATATGGTTTTATTATGACATACAATTAAATATATAAAACACACAGCGCACACCTAAAAGACTTCATACACTTATGTGCTATATGACACTTGTTTCGGGTCATTGAATATACATTGTATTAAAATATCACGATTGTCCCTGAAACGGTGCTCGAAAACACTATAATATCTTACCAACTATAATATAATTACTATATTGTATTGTGTACATTCACTGTTCATGAATTTATTCTTTTTTCATCGACACCTTTAAACGCACTACAAAATGTAGCTGCGAGTACCTACCCGTCTTGACAAGGGCGAGGGAAAACTTTCCATATCAGTGCACGTGTTATATAATTATTAAAATATTGCAATTTAATGATTGTTACTGTTACTACTATTATTTTTTTTTTTCATTGGAGCCAAGTAAAAACTTCAGCTGTGCCGATCAAAACGTTAGCGACATATCAGTCGAAATGGTTGACTGACTACGAGTATAGTGAGTTACATGCTATTACTATACAACCATACCCGACGTAGGTACTATAGTCAGAGGAGAACAAATATTGCGATTATATATTTATATTATGTACACCTGGAATGTAATTTTGCAAACATCATGATCACCTTGCCATTTAGGGTAGACCAAAGACAACCACGTAGGTACACTCCAGTTGGTTAATATCATTTACAGGACAAAATAGTGCTGGTTTTTTAATTTTAATATTCTTCTCAAAAAATGTCCCCTTTTCTCCTCACTAATGCATTATAATATTATGTGTTGCGAACTGAAAGTTCGATTGACAAGTTCGTAAAACTTTTATAGTTGTGTGGTTTTCCGGATGGGATTATTATTTTTCCTGAATACCTCGACGTAATCGCTCTACGCGGAAGGTATAAATCGTATTACGTGGAAAATTAATGTCGTAGGTATTTATATGTATTAGGAGGTGTTATACGTGTTTCACCACAGTGGACCAGTTTTAATCACTATTTCTGAGAAAAGACTATTCAATTCACTGTTGTAATCTAATCATCATTGGAATTAATTTAATACTGTTGGGGGTAAAAAGTAACGATATGCGCTCAACTCTGCGGCGATATATAAATTATTCTATCGCTCTCAATATGACTTTAGATGAGGAAACAAAAATTGAAAACTCTGACAAATCAACATGATTTATGAGTGTAAATAATATTACGATGAGTGAACTGAACGTGTAACAATAAAATAGTGAATAGTGATTATATTGTTTTATTGTTTTGCTGAGAACGTTGTAAATTAAATCAAAATTAATGCATAAAACCAACAACAAAGTTTCTAACGGAGTAGGCATTCGAGTTTTGTGTGAATTAAGAACAAAAATCATTTTTATCATCTCAACTCTGATAATATTCTATCTATAGGCAAGTTCGCGCGTTCTACGGTTTATGAGATAACGTGACCTCGCCATGAATTTGAGCTGAAATAGTGTTTAATAAATATGTTAATATTCCAAGTGAATAAATAAGAAGATTTTAATTTATCATGAAGTTAAGTACGTATATAATGGATTTACAGAAAACGAATGCTTGTAGCAAAAGCAGTGAATACGATAGAACAGTATGTGAAAGTCAAAACAAACATATTTGTATAAAAAGGGATTCAATATATAAGGTATCAAACATATGAAATAAATATGACTATAGTAATTTTATTAGTTTAGCTCACCACAGTATAAATAACCATCAAGCCTCATGTCAGTAATAGGTACCTAATAACAAAAATGTAGTCGAAACATGCCGTATTGCAATAATTGAAAATATGTATACAACTACATTAGTGCGAATACGGCTACAGTTTTTATATTTAGCCAAAAATACCCGAATACCCAGCTGACTTGTCATCTAACTTGGACGTTGGTAATATCATGATTTGTGTCTTGCGTATTGTGACTTTGTATTAGCTATTGAACATAGACCATTCAAAAAAGTAATAGTAAGCACTGACTTGCCAAATTTCTCGTGCTGAGCCAACTCAGCCAACTCAAAGACACAAAAGCTCTAGTTAAATCAGTTTTATCACGGACAAGTTTGACACTAATAATATACGTACCCTGATAATTTTTTTGTGGTTGTGCTATACAATTATATAAGCTATTAAAATATTAACAGCAATATATTTTTAAAGGAAGAGATATCCAGACATCCAGGACGATAAACTTGAACATACTTATACTAGCTTTTTAAAACAATTTTTTTTTTTTATAATGGTAATAATATTAAAACAACAAATTGCATATTTTAATTAAAATATTCTACGTAATGATAAAAGAAATCGTCAAAAGAATAGCGAGTGAAAAAAAATTACATCTATTTCAAAACATAAAACATATTTCTACATGGTTGGCTCACAAGGGAAATATAAACAACAACAAAATATTCTTGGAGTATAACTAAAATTACTTTTATAGAAATAAAATATCAGTTTACTGATATGCAATTTCAAAAACGAATGAAATATTTGTTGTGCTTACCATTTTGAAATTATGTACATTTTTCATTTTATTTAGTACTGACATATTTTAACACTAAAAATAATACCACAAATTATTAGTCATAATAAAATATTCGAAACGATAGGTACCTACGATATAATGATACATTTTTTATAGTGGATTATTAACTGAAATATTTTGTTTTGTATGGTTTCTTAGGAAGTTCGATAAAAATAGGAAAAAAAACCATGTTGTCGGGTATAATATCTAAATTCCACCAATTTATAATTGTACCTAACTATAAGCGATGTGAAATTTTTCAGATATCATTGAAAACAAAAAAACAGGTAAGGGGGACGAGGTGGCCGAGCGGTCCGAGGCGTCGGTTGCGGCGCTGCCGTCTCCGGTTCGATTCTCGGCCACTGGGCGGCATTTTTCTTCGGACAAGTCACGGTGTCCGGAGAACAAGTGCCGACCACCCCCCACCCGGGGCATGGCAGAAACCTAAGGGTGCCCCACTAGAAATTCTGCCACAACTCACACATGTGTGCTAAAACTACCCAACACAAAAACTCACAGTTCCAACCCACCCAATGGCCTTTGTCATCTAATAAAAAAAAAAAACAAAAACAGGTAACACCTATGTAAACATCTCCGATCACATTATGTCACATTAAAAATTAGGTAGAATAGTGAATAAAATATTTAAGATATAATCTAGTTCAAAAGTTATTATAATATCGATGTTACTTATAATTGCCGTCTGCAATATTGGTTATCATTTTAAAATTAATTTGTACTCTCATCTATCGTTTCATAGTGATTTGTCTTGCACAATTATTTACCAATATCCGAATATATACCTATTCGATCGAGTATGTGTGTAGAGCTAAAATATAAGAAAGTAAATATAGTTGCTCTTGTGAAACTGTGAAAGTGAGCACATCGCACTGTTTTTAATAAAATTGAAATGTATGTACCACCACAGAACACTTCAAATCATACAGAATCTAAGTACCTATACCTACTTGAAAATAATATTTCCTTCGAGTACACTTGAGTGTTCCGTATAAACACAATTTGAATATATTTTTGATAACAAAGGACATAATGGAAGTGAGCGGGCTTGGTGAATCACCCTGTATTTAGGAACGTATATTTTAGGTTAAGTTAGGTACGGACGTATTATTATTGTATTATACTGTATAGTCGCCGGACTTGGTGTAATTTATCGGTGAATAATATGTTTTTAAAGCCTCGTCACGTTTCAGTCCATTATATTACGCGTTATAATAATATTATTACTGTCGCGTTGTTGTCCGTACCAACACTCCATAGCCGTATATGTTACACCGGAATTACGATATCATAGTATAATAATATCCGATCTGCAGACGAGCCGCTTTACCTCGAATTAACGAATCATAACGATGTAGATTTCGAATGAATTTCCCACCTTTGGATGAAAACAACGGAGGATTAAAACGCGTCCTATGCTTACCGTATTCATGACAATGATGTCTGTAGGTTCTCTATAATGTAGCATAATATCATAGCACCTACCTATTATAGGACAGTGTGTAATTTCAAAGTCATCGTAGTACCTGATTTGCGACTTTGAGTGAAGCAACAGTGAACGATCGTTGAAGCGACCCAATAATATAGACATAATATAGTAAACTGTTGAGGGCGTCGTCCGATTCGCGTTCGGGAATTAGTGAGGATTATCGTCATGTCTGGAAAACTGTTCTGGTCAGTATCGATACGATATCTATCATCCCTCTTTCTGTCCAGCTGACCGACCATCTCGGTTAAGTTACGATGATTGTCAAAAAAAAACAACATGATTTGAAATAAAAACCTATGTAATACATCATAATATGATATCATCATATATATTATAACCATAAGTCATTATTGTCAGTGATGTGCTTATAATAATATTACGTTTTATTTTGTTCACAGGTAAGTCTATTGTTCCATCTCTTGCGAATATATGATTATTCGTATTCGAGAGCTGTTCATAGTAAGTAATATCGTACTTACCTTCAATACTCTGGATGCCGTCAGTGATAGATACAGATATGAGTTATCGTCAAACCACCCATAGGTACTATATGTTCGGAATACAGTCAATTAGGTAAAAACTGATATAAATATTATTTAATAGAAATATATTACAACAACAATCGAGTGTATACCCTATAATGTTATTAAATTATTCATTAAAGACATACACAGTTTATTAAACACCACAATACGAATATAGATAGGTGGAGTATATAATATGAGTACCTTGTAATATAATAGAGAGTGTAGAGAAAGTGAGAAATATTTATGTTTAAAATTGGTAATTAAGAGTTTTTAAAACCATTGCTGTAGCCGCTTGTAGGTATTATGTTCGTTTACATTAATATTTTTAAATATGTAAATTCAACTACGGTTTTTAAAACATAACTCTGTGCGTTATATTATTATCTCACATGAGTTATAATCATAGTATCTTATTATGATATGTTATTATAGGAAAATTTAATCCATGTAAAATTTAATTTACCTACTTATATAAATTTGTGAATATCACAAGACAATTTTTAAAATGAATATTTCATCTATAATTTGATCATAATATATTAATATTTGATAATACATATTTTATTTCTGAAATAATTATATTTAACATGATCTATAATTTAGAGCCATGGAATACTCCTCAACCGAATAACATTATATAAGATATTTTATATCTTTCAGCTTTAATTTCAAATATCTTGGAGATTCAGAGGAATCGTATAACCCTAAAACACCCAAAATGTCTATAAGTAAATATAATATCTATACAGTTTATAAATTATTATTGTTATTATTATCTTTTCATTGCCCTTAAGCCCGGCAACTGAAGCCATTAGGTGTGCTTTTTGAACGGTGGGGAACGGTTGGAGAAACAAGTTTTTATGTTTGACAGCATTTTCTAGTATCTACCATGCAAGGGTGGGGGATGGCAGCCTCTCTCTCCGGACACCTTGATTTCCCGAAGAAAAATGCCACTCTTGGCAGGGATCGGAAACTATTTTATTAGAATGTTTAATATTTGTACAGCACTACTACTCGTATATACTTCCATTGTTGAACAACAAATACCTTGACTTTTTTCATTCACTAGATAATTTAAGTAACAATGATAATATTATATTAATACTTATAATATTACCTATCTCGTTTAAAATAGAACAGTAAATAATACGGTAATCTAAATGCATAGTTATTACAAAGCTGGTCAACTTCGGTAACTCGTGTTTACAGCTTACGTATAGAACATGTAACAAGTCTTGTTTTCAAAACATCTGACCTCGTAAATTTATTGAATTGAATAGTATATTGGTTAAATGTTTTAAAATACCATTTATTAAATGGAAACAATATTACGATTTACGTGTAACACACGTGCTGGTGCCTTTTCTAATAAGAACTAACATTATTATTGTTATTACAGTTATTTTATATTATTTTTTGGTTTATCGTTTTAGGTACTATTATTAAATAAGAAATACCTATCTATATTTATACAATATATTATTATGAAAATTATGATGGCTAGATTGCCTAGATTAATAATAAATACAAATATTCGATTTAATTTCATTTTCACTATCGATATTGATTTTTTTTGGGCGCTTGTAAATTACGCCCACATTAAGCAGGTAGTAAAAACTAAAAAATATACTATTGTAAATTGCTCCCGGGATTTTCCGGGGTCTAAAATGGGTATAGAAAATTTCACCTATAGTATCTATAAGTGAAATTGAATTTATCGTTACCTATAATTATGTGTAATTTAAAAATACTGTTGTTCATTTATTGGTGGATAAGCCGAACGTTTATCGCTATAATCGTTATGATATTTGAGATATCAATGCCTTTAAGCGTATACAACGACTTTACGTAGGTATAGGTAATATTTTAGTAAGCCGTTTGTGTGCCCCTGTGACACATACTGGATTTAGCCAGAAAGAAAATGATGTTATAATCTACCAACATTTTCAAAATTAAAACGTGAGTTGTCTTTGGGTGAAACAAAGTAGAGATGTAGTGTGAAAACGTGTAGAGCATTTTTGAAAACGATAGGAGAAAAAAATAACATAACTGAAAAAAATGAGAATCTCAGTTGGAAAAAAGATATTTAAAAATTACTACGACAAATTGTGTCCGCTAGTGCAAAGCGGAAATCAATAGAAGATAACTGTGAAAGACCAACACAAATACTCCACAGCATAGCAACGGTTCAGGATACGAGTATAATCAAGGTCAGTTATTAGTAAATTTATATTGGGTGCAACTAACTACACAGAAATTTATACCTAAAAATTACCAGGCGAAATTTACAATTGCTTCCCTTCGTTGGCGCAATTTACGTTTGCCCGATTTTTTTTTAGGGACTTTAACTTGGCACCCGTATGTCAGAATTTTCAACATATATTTTTAATATATCAAATTAAAATACTCCATGAATTTTATAGTATTTTATGACTTTTATGTTGTTGCACAGTATTGATTTACAGTGGTTTTTTGGTTTAAAATTCGATATTAAACATTTTATTATTTTATTTCGATTTAAAAATATCACTTTTACATTTTTTTTTTTGATTTTAACCTATTTACGAGTCATATACCTGCAAGGATGCGATAGTTATAAAACGAGGCAAAGAAAATGAAAATAATAATATATAAGTTAGGTAACACTATCGATGAACAGTATTATGGACTTACTTCCTTGATATCGTTGTGTCTAAGTTTCATAAATTGATTTGTATGTACCAACCCAATGACACGAAAAAATATTATTTTATATAGCAATAATCACCAAACTATTTAACTGTAAATATTTTGATAAAATCTATATTTAAACGCCGTTTTTTCGTTATAACTTTTAATTAATAAGTACACCTCAACGGTTATAATATGGTAGTAGTTACCTATTAGATAATAGTGTTTAAATAATAATGTAATTGTGGAAATTATTTTTGCCAAATGATTATTTACAATGATTAGCCATTAAGTAACATCTGGTGCCTATATAATATATATATATATTATAGTATCACTTTTATCTTTAGTACCTAACGTATATCAGGTAAGTATTTAGTGATATCGTCATAATTTTTCATGGATATTGGTATAAAATAGTAAATCTAAAAAAATTCCATCATATCTAATTATCAATACCATTGGCTTATACTATAATTACTAAAAACATAAAATTCTTATTACTTTTGGAGGGTGTAGTGATAATGGTAAAGACTTATGACAAATCTCCAATACGATATAAGAAACTCTACTACGTATTAAATATGAATGTAATGATCCCTTGAAAAGCTTGCTATGACTTTTTGAGTATTTTTGAGTGTTATGCGCAATAAACAAACAAACTCATCAGCCATCATAAAGTAGGCCTTTAAGGGATATTTTACCGGCCACATGTACTGAAAATTATAGTGACTATTGAATTTGAATAATTCAAACACACGGCGGCCTTTTGGGTTTGGGGTTTTGTCCATATAAAAGGTTAGTCCCCGTAAAACCACAATATTACAGTCATAATTTAAAACTTTTAAACCAAACTGAAAAAATGGTAACGCTCGATTGCATACAAATTATAAAACATTTTGACGAAACATGCTAACCATAATAATAGTGTTTATATTCTTATAAATTAAGGACAATGTTCCAAATCAATACAAAATGAAAATTTTCTATAGCTCATTTAAATTGATTTCAAAACGTACCTAATGAGGATGATGTAATTAAATAAATTGAAATAAAACTTATCATTCGACGCATATATATATTTATATCGAGCAAGAAACCATTCATTACGATTTTTCATTATATCCTTGTAATTATTTATGCAATATAATAATAATTTTTGTTCAACCAATGAAATACTGTAATAAAATATTAAAATTTCATATTAATTCCGAGCTCATTATGTTAGGCATTATACAAGATAAATTGAAATAGGAATTGGAATTAAACTAAAATGGAATCTGTCAAAGTTCAATTAAAATATCTATATTCAGTCATGAATAATAATTTTAATTTGTATAATATTATATATTTATATGTAATACACTTGTAATAAATGGATTTTTAATTTAAAGTTTATATATGGTTTCGGAGAAACCTCTGTAAAATGTCCATTAGAGACAACTTAGTGAATCGAGTGAAAGCTTCTTTTATTTTTACATCTAAAGAAAGAAGATTTGTACCTAACTATATCTCTTGTCAAGCCTTAGAAGTTAGAATAATTAGCTTACAAAAAGACTTATAATTATATAATTACGAGCGATCGAAGTTAAGACAAATCGTAGGTACATAATTTTAATATATTGTGTTATCTAATATCAGAATTCTTAATTACGACAAAATGTTACATATTTAAATGTTCTATATTTATATTAAACTTTCAAAACAAAGAGTATTTAGAATATTTCCATGGCTAAGATAAAAAAGGTCAATATTGTTTTATAAAACAATAAATAAGTGGTTTTTAAATGGTTGTGGTTATATTTCTTATCACTATTGTTAGTATTTATCCAAACGTATTGTTATAACTTCGTTCGAAATCTTAAAAACGATACAATAAACGGCCATTGAAATTGGAGCAATATCGTTCTAATGATGAAAAAACAACATTTTCGTCTGACAGAACAATGACATTTTTTTAATAGCTCAATAAAATGGTAATTTTAAATATCTATAAAATAATGTTTATTCTACTATTATTTTCAACAATCAGCAATAAAAAAAAGGTGGGCAAGTGGGTGTCGCTCTGCTGTACAGTAGGTTACAAGTGGGTCACTGTATAATGGATGGTATTAAATTTGAATTCAATGATATAATATCATTGTATAAGAAAAACGATTCTGATCGGTGATGGTATGTCAGTCTATGTATAAGGCATATTATATACATATCTATGGTATTAAACAAAAAATTGACCTATAATAGGTACCTATAATAAATTCCAAATTAATCATATCACAATATCCATTAGATACTTATAACGCGTTATACATCAACAAAAACCGTGATACTATCATAGATATATAATAGTACACTTTAGAAGTTTCAAGTACCCACGAATAGTATTATTCAATCACAACAAAATAACTAAAATCGTAATTCTTGGTTTAAATATGAAATTTTGTCTAAATTTGAAATTAAAATGTCTGTAAAAAATAAGTGTGTTTATATATTTTTTAGATTTTTTGGTTACAGTATGAATTATTTAAGAGAATCTTTGTTTTAAATTTTCAACTCTTAGTTATAAAAACTGAACATTTTATAATTTTTTAATTCCAACGATTGATAATTTTTGAGATTTTGATAAATTTTGTCAAAATTCCAACTTTAAATGCTTATAAAAAAAAATCGTGCCTATGTATTTTTAATATTTTTCAACTGATATTGTAACAATATATCAGGAGCCTTGTATTAAATTTTTACACTTTTTGGCCCAACAAATAAAACTTTATTGATATTTATAGAAAAAAAAACTAAAAAAAATTGAAAGCTGTCCATAAACAGCTCAAAAAGAGTCAAAATATTTTCAAAATTGTATGGTGTATAGGAAATGCTAATATAAACATTCAGTGAAATTTTCATGTATCTACAGTTATTCGTTTTTGAATTACAACAAAATAAGGAAATCGCTACATGAGAAATCGAGTGAAAATCCAATGTTGTAAAAATTTGAATTTCAAACGCTCATAAAAATTTAATTTGACTGTCCGGTAGAGATTTTTTTATTGATAAAGGTAGATAATCTTATAAGGAATCTTGTGTTTCATTTTCAAATCTTAGATTTAAAAAGAAAAATTTTTACGAATTCTTAACTCAAAATAATTTGCTAATTTTCGTGATTTTTCCATATTTTATCAATTTTTGAACTTTAAATGCTTATAAAAAAAAATTGTGACTAAGGATTTTTAATATTTTTCATCTGCCTTTGAAACAACATATTAGGAGCCTTCTATTAAATTTTCAAGCTTTCGCAACCAACAAATAAAATGTTATTGATATTTTTAGAAAAAAAACTAAAAAAAAATGGAAAATGAAAATGTCCCTAAACAGTTCAAAATAAATCAAAATATTTTGAAAATTTTATCGTGTATAGAAAATGCAAATATTAACATCCAGTGAAAATTTCATGTATATACGTTCATTTGTTTTAGAGTTACACCAATAACCAAAATCGATTTTTTGGAAAACCAATTTTGCGTAAAAATTCCCGTTTTTCCTTAATTTTTATGTTGTTTTTCCCGGCGCTTGTGAAAACTACTGCGAAATGTTTACTTTTGACCCCCCAAAGTACCAACTAGATTCACTTTCCTATCAGAAAAGGTACTATTGAAGAAAATCGAAGCACTTTTACTGTCCTAAAACGTGATGACAGACACAAAAATATAAAAATATAAAAATAAAAATAAAAATATAAATAAAAAGGTGGGCAAGTGGGTGTCGCTCTGCTGTACAGTAGGTTACAAGTGGGTCACTGTATAATGGATGGTATTAAATTTGAATTCAATGATATAATATCATTGTATAAGAAAAACGATTCTGAGCGGTGACGGTATGTCAGTCTATGTTTAAGACATATTATATACATATCTATGGTATTAAACAAAAAATTGACCTATAATAAATTCCAAATTAATCATATCACAATATCCATTAGATACTTATAACAGTTATAACGCGTTATACATCAACAAAAACCGTGATACTGTCATAGATATATAATAGTACACTTTAGAAGTTTCAAGTACCCACGAATAATATTATTCAATCACAACAAAATAACTAAAATCGTAATTCTTGGTTTAAATATGAAATTTTGTCTAAATTTGAAATTAAAATGTCTGTAAAAAATAAGTGTGTTTATATATTTTTTAGATTTTTTGGTTACAGTATGAATTATTTAAGAGAATCTTTGTTTTAAATTTTCAACTCTTAGTTATAAAAACTGAACATTTTATAATTTTTTAATTCCAACGATTGATAATTTTCGAGATTTTGATAAATTTTGTCAAAATTCCAACTTTAAATGCTTATAAAAAAAAATCGTGCCTATGTATTTTTAATATTTTTCAACTGATATTGTAACAATATATCAGGAGCCTTGTATTAAATTTTTACACTTTTTGGCCCAACAAATAAAACTTTATTGATATTTATAGAAAAAAAAACTAAAAAAAATTGAAAGCTGTAAATGTCCATAAACAGCTCAAAAAGAGTCAAAATATTTTCAAAATTGTATGGTGTATAGGAAATGCTAATATAAACATTCAGTGAAATTTTCATGTATCTACAGTTATTCGTTTTTGAATTACAACAAAATAAGGAAATCGCTACATGAGAAATCGAGTGAAAATCCAATGTTGTAAAAATTTGAATTTCAAACGCTCATAAAAATTTAATTTGACTGTCCGGTAGAGATTTTTTTATTGATAAAGGTAGATAATCTTATAAGGAATCTTGTGTTTCATTTTCAAATCTTAGATTTAAAAAGAAAAATTTTTACGAATTCTTAACTCAAAATAATTTGCTAATTTTCGTGATTTTTCCATATTTTATCAATTTTTGAACTTTAAATGCTTATAAAAAAAAATTGTGACTAAGGATTTTTAATATTTTTCATCTGCCTTTGAAACAACATATTAGGAGCCTTCTATTAAATTTTCAAGCTTTCGCAACCAACAAATAAAATGTTATTGATATTTTTAGAAAAAAAACTAAAAAAAAATGGAAAATGAAAATGTCCCTAAACAGTTCAAAATAAATCAAAATATTTTGAAAATTTTATCGTGTATAGAAAATGCAAATATTAACATCCAGTGAAAATTTCATGTATATACGTTCATTTGTTTTAGAGTTACACCAATAACCAAAATCGATTTTTTGGAAAACCAATTTTGCGTAAAAATTCCCGTTTTTCCTTAATTTTTATGTTGTTTTTCCCGGCGCTTGTGAAAACTACTGCGAAATGTTTACTTTTGACCCCCCAAAGTACCAACTAGATTCACTTTCCTATCAGAAAAGGTACTATTGAAGAAAATCGAAGCACTTTTACTGTCCTAAAACGTGATGACAGACACAAAAATATAAAAATATAAAAATATAAATAAAAAGGTGGGCAAGTGGGTGTCGCTCTGCTGTACAGTAGGTTACAAGTGGGTCACTGTATAATGGATGATATTAAATTTGAATTCAACGATATAATATCATTGTATAAGAAAAACGATTCTGAGCGGAGACAGTATGTCAGTCTAGGTATAAGACATATTATATACATTATACATATCTATGGTACTAAACCAAAATTTGACCTATAATAGGTAGGTACCTATAATAAATTCCAAAATTAATCATATCAAAATATCCATTAAGTACTTATAACGCGTTATACATCAACAAAAACCGTGATACTATCATAGATATATAATAGTACACTTTAGAAGTTTCAAGTACCCACGAATAATATTATTCAATCACAACAAAATAACTAAAATAGTTATTCTAGGTTTTTTAATATGTAATTTCGTCCAAATTTGAAATTAAAATGTCTGTAAAAAATAAGTGTGTTTATATATTTTTTAGATTTTTTGGTTACAGTATGAATTATTTAAGAGAATCTTTGTTTTAAATTTTCAACTCTTAGTTATAAAAACTGAACATTTTATAATTTTTTAATTCCAACGATTGATTATTTTCGAGATTTTGATGAATTTTGTCAAAATTCCAACTTTAAATGCTTATAAAAAAAAATCGTGCCTATGTATTTTTAAAATTTTTCAACTGATATTGTAACAATATATAAGAAAGCTTGTATTCAATTTTCAGACTTTTTGGCCCACCAAATAAAATTTTATTGACAATTATAAAAAAAAAAACTAAAAAAATTGAAAACTGAAAATGTCCCTAAACAGCTCAAAAAGAGTCAAAATATTTTCAAAATTGTATGATGTATAGAAAATGCTAATTTAAACATTCAGTGAAATTTTCATGTATCTACAGTTGTTCGTTTTTGAATTACAACAAAATTAGGAAATCGCTACATGAGAAATCGAGTGAAAATCCAATGTTGTAAAAATTTGAATTTCAAACGCTCATAAAAATTTAATTTGACTGTCCGGTAGAGATTTTTTTATTGATAAAGGTAGATAATCTTATAAGGAATCTTGTGTTTCATTTTCAAATCTTAGATTTAAAAAGAAAAATTTTTACGAATTCTTAACTCAAAATAATTTGCTAATTTTCGTGATTTTTCCATATTTTGTCAATTTTTGAACTTTAAATGCTTATAAAAAAAAATTGTGACTAAGGATTTTTAATATTTTTCATCTGCCTTTGAAACAACATATTAGGAGCCTTCTATTAAATTTTCAAGCTTTCGCAACCAACAAATAAAATGTTATTGATATTTTTAGAAAAAAAACTAAAAAAAAATGGAAAATGAAAATGTCCCTAAACAGTTCAAAATAAATCAAAATATTTTGAAAATTTTATCGTGTATAGAAAATGCAAATATTAACATCCAGTGAAAATTTCATGTATATACGTTCATTTGTTTTAGAGTTACACCAATAACCAAAATCGATTTTTTGGAAAACCAATTTTGCGTAAAAATTCCCGTTTTTCCTTAATTTTTATGTTGTTTTTCCCGGCGCTTGTGAAAACTACTGCGAAATGTTTACTTTTGACCCCCCAAAGTACCAACTAGATTCACTTTCCTATCAGAAAAGGTACTATTGAAGAAAATCGAAGCACTTTTACTGTCCTAAAACGTGATGACAGACACAAAAATATAAAAATATAAAAATATAAATAAAAAGGTGGGCAAGTGGGTGTCGCTCTGCTGTACAGTAGGTTACAAGTGGGTCACTGTATAATGGATGATATTAAATTTGAATTCAACGATATAATATCATTGTATAAGAAAAACGATTCTGAGCGGAGACAGTATGTCAGTCTAGGTATAAGACATATTATATACATTATACATATCTATGGTACTAAACCAAAATTTGACCTATAATAGGTAGGTACCTATAATAAATTCCAAAATTAATCATATCAAAATATCCATTAAGTACTTATAACGCGTTATACATCAACAAAAACCGTGATACTATCATAGATATATAATAGTACACTTTAGAAGTTTCAAGTACCCACGAATAATATTATTCAATCACAACAAAATAACTAAAATAGTTATTCTAGGTTTTTTAATATGTAATTTCGTCCAAATTTGAAATTAAAATGTCTGTAAAAAATAAGTGTGTTTATATATTTTTTAGATTTTTTGGTTACAGTATGAATTATTTAAGAGAATCTTTGTTTTAAATTTTCAACTCTTAGTTATAAAAACTGAACATTTTATAATTTTTTAATTCCAACGATTGATTATTTTCGAGATTTTGATGAATTTTGTCAAAATTCCAACTTTAAATGCTTATAAAAAAAAATCGTGCCTATGTATTTTTAAAATTTTTCAACTGATATTGTAACAATATATAAGAAAGCTTGTATTCAATTTTCAGACTTTTTGGCCCACCAAATAAAATTTTATTGACAATTATAAAAAAAAAACTAAAAAAATTGAAAACTGAAAATGTCCCTAAACAGCTCAAAAAGAGTCAAAATATTTTCAAAATTGTATGATGTATAGAAAATGCTAATTTAAACATTCAGTGAAATTTTCATGTATCTACAGTTGTTCGTTTTTGAATTACAACAAAATTAGGAAATCGCTACATGAGAAATCGAGTGAAAATCCAATGTTGTAAAAATTTGAATTTCAAACGCTCATAAAAATTTAATTTGACTGTCCGGTAGAGATTTTTTATTGATAAAGGTAGATAATCTTATAAGGAATCTTGTGTTTCATTTTCAAATCTTAGATTTAAAAAGAAAAATTTTTACGAATTCTTAACTCAAAATAATTTGCTAATTTTCGTGATTTTTCCATATTTTGTCAATTTTTGAACTTTAAATGCTTATAAAAAAAAATTGTGACTAAGGATTTTTAATATTTTTCATCTGCCTTTGAAACAACATATTAGGAGCCTTCTATTAAATTTTCAAGCTTTCGCAACCAACAAATAAAATTTTATTGATATTTCTAGAAAAAAAACTAAAATAAAATGAAAAATGAAAATGTCCCTAAACAGTTCAAAATAAATCAAAATATTTTGAAAATGTTATCGTGTATAGAAAATGCAAATATAAACAACCAGTGAAAATTTCATGTATCTACGGTCATTTGTTTTAGAGTTACACCAATAACCAAATTCGATTTTTTGGAAAATCGATTTTGCGTAAAAATTCCCGTTTTTCCTTAATTTTTATGTTGTTTTTCCCGGCGCTTGTGAAAACTACTGGAAAATGTTTACTTTTGACCCCCCAAAGTACCAACTAGATTCACTTTCCTATCAGAAAAGGTACTATTGAAGAAAATCGAAGCACTTTTACTGTCCCAAAACGTGATGACAGACACAAAAAAAAATATAAAAATATAAAAATATAAAAACATACATCATTGTAAAACCAATACATTCATCGCTCCGCTCAGAATCTAAAATATAAAAACATACATCATTGTAAAACCAATACATTCATCGCTCCGCTCAGAAAAAAAAAAAAAAACAGCAGTAGCTCAAGTCTAAGTAATGTCATAAACTATGAAAATGTATAACAGTTAAAAAAATTATATAACGCAAATAAAATTAATAAATATATACTAATCTGAAATGTTTATTAATAGTATAATATACTAACATGTACATGTAATAATTATTGTCTGCTCGTGATTCGTATTACTATAAAATCAAATTCTTCAAATTATTAATATCAGATTGAACTAAACAATTTGTGCAGTACATTTGTTTAATAAGGCATCGAAAATCTAAACTTGAGTTTAAAGATAAAACAAAATAACGTACATTGTTTAATTAAAATGTACAGTGAATAATAATACTACGAACAAATAGTTGTTGTTTTCAAATTTAAATAATAAATCAATATTTTTTGTAAGGTGTAAATTATACTACCTACTATTCTTAAAATATGTAAGATGTTGTTCCAGAACAATAAAAATGGAAAATCAAATTATTTTACTTTCAATAAACTACTCAGTGAAAGTTTTAAGTTTTTAATATTTCTATTTTCTGTATTACAGAAAATAGCCAAAATTGATTTTGTTGGCTATAGTGTATATCATACCTTTTTGATATTTAATTTTATTATTCCCAAATGTTCGAATAGCTGTGCTTTACGCGTAAATGAACTAGTGTAAATTGGAATAATGACTCTTTAAAGTACCTAAGTTACTAGATGAATTTTTTTATATAAAAAGTTTCTGCATGAAACTTTTAAAACATTATCCTACCGCAAATAGTCTTATACATAATCAATTTTAAAACCAATATACTCCAAGCTCAACTCAGAACTTAATATCAATGTAAATATTATTAATGATATGTACAATATTATTAATAGGATATCAACAAAAAAAAAATATCTATTAATTTTATTTTTGTTAACTGAATTATTAGGTTATTATCTTTATATGATATTAGGTAAATGTTACGTCATAGAGTAAACTATCTCATGGCCATCTAAAGCGTAGATGATCGTTTTAAATTGAAACTCTGGAAATTGAATACATCTGTAAACTCAGTTTTATACAGACTAAAACCGATTAATGACCCCCTGTTGACATATTGTGATTTGCAACAATGCATTTTCGTCTTTAATCTATGCTATGTAACATTTTTTTTTTGATTGCATATTTTCGATTTTTATAGTTGCATTTTACATTATTGTTTTATTTAAAATGTCCATTGAAACAATCATAAATTACTTATAAAAGTTAATGGTTAAAGTCATAATACTAAACTATAAACTTAGCATCGCAAAAAAATATATAATACTGTTTAAACTATGAAATAATTTTGAAATTCAATCGTACAAAGCAGATTGTAATTAAGTTCAATAAAAACTGATCGAAGGCTTAAAGAATGAACATATTTTATTTAAAAACCTATATTAAATCAGCTGTTATCATTTTAAGTGTAATAGCAACAATAAATCATTTCACTACCCATTAAAAACATTCGAAAGTGAAGCTTATACTACCTAT
The DNA here is from genome assembly GCA_949089665.1 of Macrosiphum euphorbiae. Taxonomy (NCBI): domain Eukaryota; kingdom Metazoa; phylum Arthropoda; class Insecta; order Hemiptera; family Aphididae; genus Macrosiphum; species Macrosiphum euphorbiae. Next base: position 2,205,487 of record CARXXK010000003.1, on the reverse strand, counting down.
TTTTGAGAATTTTATTTATGCAATTTCATAGAAAAATATTGGGTGGCTTAAAAACGAATTGATGCTATATATACCATTTATATTTTTTCAACTCAAAATATAATATAGTTTGTGTTACCTAGGTTTAACATTCGTACCACATTTATACCCTAAACAATTGTTTCTAGAAGAAGAATATCACACAAGTTCTTCTTTTTGGAAATCAATATGGTGCCATCCCCCCTCACGAATTATAATATTATTACGTAAAATAAAAATTTGAAAATGCCTGGGTATTATATTATTATACCTATAGGCGCTGTATACTGTGCTCTTTATAAAACAAAAACATTATAGAGTGTTATTTTTGATAGTGTTCGGTAAAAATACGAAATGGAAACAATAATACGTAACCCTAGTATTATACGATGATTTTACAAAAGTGTATCAGTATTATTCGTATTCGTTTAAATAGAATATGTGTAGAATTATATTTAAAAAATTAATTTCTTGAGGAGCTGACAAGGTTTTCTGTTCTTGTACACCGTCCAAATCGTTTTGGGTCATCGTTTAAGCGATTTACTTTATATTTTCCTCTTTCATTTCCATTAATTTCTTTTTCACAAAGCTTGTTTTTTGTTTTTTTTTTTTACTTCAAAATCTTTTTGATACCACGCCAAACTTTTTTTCAGTGTCTCTTCTTTATTATAAACTCAACGGTCAACTTCGGTTGTTTCCCAGTTTCTTAAATTCTTATCGTGGCGCATAGTTCTTGTAAATATTAATCATTGAACCTCCTTGGTATGCGTGAAAATCAATACAAGTATATATAATAATAGAAATAATAATCGAAGATCCAGTTATAATGTGTGCAATGTGTACATACACGTCTTCTAGGAAGGCACTTGATATTTATAAATAAAACTACATTACCCAAGATATTTACAATTTTAACAGTAGGTAGCATACGTTGCGTTTGATCAATGTTTTTGTAAAAAAATCCAACTTATTTCACTTTTTTGTTATCGTGCTCACTTTAAGGAAGTGGAGGAAGGCGGACTAGTTCCGTACAAGAGGCAAGACCGTATATGATAATGTTTTCTGAAAATTGAGTCATATTATTAACTATTCTAACTACTAAAAATATTATTTCAATTTGTCACTACATGTTGTAAATGTATTTATTTTTATTTATTTTACTTATAGTAACTTATTTTAATAATAATAACCCATAATGTATTCATTTATAAATTATATTAAATCTAAACTGTATTAATATGCATAGATAGAAAAAAATAAGTTGTTAAAACTAAAAATGGTGTTTGGTAGGGGTGTATTCCATGTCCAATGCTATATATTCTATACATAGAAAGTTAAGAATACAACTAATACATTGAGTCATTATAAGTGGAAAATCAATTGATTCACTTCAATTTTATGAAAATGTCTAGTTGAGATAAAGGAAACGTTATGAAACAGATGTTTGCTAACCAAATGTAATAAAAGAAAAAAGGCATAAGCCATGGTGAGTAGATAAATATAACTTGATCATAACACTCATAACACCAGGAAAGACGGCTTTTCAAGATAAAAGTCGTCTAGTGATCACCAATAGTGTGACTTTATTATTAACGAAAAATGTACTAAATGTATATGTTTGGATGTGGATCTATAAAAACTTGGACAGTCTATACAAAAGATAAAAGACAACTATAGTGACATTAGGAACGTTAGTATAGGTACTGATAAATTCTTAAGATTCAATGGACAGAGAAAATAACAAACGAAGAAGTTCTTTTTTCTGCAGAGAATAAAAGAAAAACGAGTATTTTTTACATATTATCAAAGTTCAAGACGACGAAATGATAGGGCATCTATTGCGCCGTGATAGCTTAACAAAAAGCGCGTTACATAAGGCCACATTGGAAGACAAAGACCAAGGAGTATATGAAACAAATCAAGATAGACATGGATAAATTAGTTAAAAGGATTTAAGTGAATTAAGATTCGAAAGGAAGAATTCAGAACTGTAGCGAAACAATAAGATTATTGAAGATGCGAAGAAGATTTACTTTGTATTATTTTTTACTTGGAAAGTATCAAACTCAATAGTATTATAATATAAGTATTTGTGTTGATTGATTTTGAATAGTACAGAATGTTATGAGCATAAATTAAAAAAAAAAAAAAAAGGTTATCATATGAGGTACTCATACCTTGCTATAAACGCTTGTAACATTATTTTATCGTTGTAGGTAATACTTATATTATACTAATTTTATCAAATTATTTTAAGTTAAGTAGTATTAGGAATTTAATGATACAGCATCATAACTCAAAGTACTGGGCCAAATTTAAAAATGAAATATCTAATTTTAGATATTACCTAAATAAAATAAATGTAATTTTAATAAACTTTATAATTTTTTAAATCATACAATATTGTTTATCTAAATACAGAATAACTATTTTGATCTCAAAAGAAAAATTTACAATATAGATATCATTTGATTTATGTTTATGGGCAAATACTGGTTGGTATAAATTATTATACTATATAGGTATACCTACTACATTAGTGTTATTGTAATATTAAGCAATTAGTGAATCGTAGTTCACAATTGAATGGTACAGAATTTGATACTGTCAGTGGTTATGTCATTGATACTAATTTTAGTTGTCAGATTTTCTTGTTTAATCATATTTCCTTCATTGAATTAACTCTTTAAACTATGTACTGTGATGGAATACTCGCTGGCGGGTAAAGATTAAGTTAACGATCTGTGTGGTTTCATGTTTTCGTGAAAGGAAATGGTTTGATTGTTTCGAGATATCTATCTCATTGATTCTTGACTTTCGGGGGTATTGAAAATAATTGAAATCAAATCTGTAAAAACGTAATAAACAAAATCTGTATTTAAGGATAATTATTTATCTAAATAAAATAATTACGTTATACTAGTACAAATATCGTTTCTATTTCAAAGTTGAACACTTGAGTTATGATAATAAAAATTCTAATAATGTAAAGATATAGTTATATATTTATTATATAATAATTTTAATATAGATGTGAATGAAACATATTGAATTTAAAATTGAATAATATAATGAATGACATAACATCACTTTTTTGGAACAATTTTTTTTGGTTTGGAAAAAGCACTTGTTAAATTATAAAAAATATATCTTATCAAATCAAATATTGTTTAAAATAAAATGTATTACATATTTTGGTATAATTTGAATATTAGGTATACTATGTTAAATGTCTAACAATAATATTATGTTATAGATAATACAGTCCTGATGATAAATGCAAAGAAAAATATATAAAACATTATAATGATGTCCCTAGGTTATAGGTTGTACAATAACATAATATTATAATACTAAAATATTATAAACATATATAGTTGAATATGTAATATTCATTCCATTATGTCATATTATATTATAAATTAGATACTCACAGTCTGTAATTGACCAACATGTTGGTATATAGCTATATATTGTTATATAGCATACACTCACTCGACATTTAACAACACTGTAGAAAATATTATACATTATTAAAATGATACAGGGCAGTTAGTTCGAAATTAGCCATCAACACAAGCAAACTTGAAGACCCGGTTATTATAGCAACCATTTTGCAATATACAGTAAAGTACTAACTAAAATATATTAATAATATTAGAGTTGTAAACAAAACCTTCTGTTGGTAAAAGCTTCTCTCAATTATTATGGTGCTCAAAGTGCCTCAAACTCTGGCTATGGAAAAATTATTCATGAGCAATAGAAATCCTTCCCTGGATATTTAATATTGTACCAAATTAGGTGCCTTCGCCCACGTTACAAGTGAAACATGTGCTTTGCAGTTATGCATGGTCTTATTTCAACAAAAATAGTGACATAATGTGGTGCGTGTATGCATATTTTTAATATTGATTTATAATACATTTGAAATACGAGTTTCAGACTTCAGACTCTATGACGTCTCACGTCTATTTTCAAACGTCTTTATGTCATTGAATAATTAGTGTTAAAGTGTTAAATCCATTCATTGATAATGACATACGTATTAAATCTAAGCAAACATTTTTTTAATGTTGTAATATCATAACTCATATTTTGTTGTACAATGATTTTTTTAAAACATTTTATAATTTAGTGGACGGATAGTGGAGACAAATTCAAATGCAGACTTACGCTCATAGAATATAACACAAGACCACAATATGCTTTTTTTTGTATTGTGTTGTTTTAACAAAAAAAAAATCAAAATCACGTAATTTTAAATACCTATATTATGTACATAACGCTTTTGAATATCTCAGCGATTTAGTGTCCCGTAGACTGCCTGCGAGTAACGACTATAATTTAACTATAATAATATAGTATCGTTATTTATTCTCGAAAAACGAATCGAACGCATATCATAACAATGTCACAATATGTATGGCTGACGAACATGCTCGTCACTAAATAATTATAATATACTATTTTAGAGTACCGGAATCGATAATTATTAATAAGATGATAATCGTCGACAAAATTATACGAACGGCGAGATAACACTAAATACGTGCACACGAAAAACACCAGCCGTACACAATAATATTGATAAATCGCTTATTTCCCATACGACGCGATTTGAGTCACAGATGGTCTGTTATTGTGGGCGTGGTCGAGTCGGCGGAGAGACGATGATGGAGGTAATATTACATCTGACAGCAGAGATCCTTTGCAATCGCACATACCTGGGTATTATTAAATCAGAGGACAAGACGCATTGTATTATGGGCGTAATAATATATACATCGGAGGACGAGCCGATATTATTATATTATAGCAGCTATCTAATATATATACGTACTCGAATATTGTAGTACCACGTTAGATGTTTCGATTTGGTATGTGCAGAATTTTAATCCGCCCGATATTGCATTTCGGAAAGTACAATATAATAATAATAATATGATGTATGCGCTACGATGGTAAAATACTATACGTCTCTAAATCATGGCCATTTGAAATGTGCAAAAAAAATATCGGCGCTGAGATCGATGTGGCGCTCGACTCCATTCGTGTTTGTCGTGATTATACAAGACAATATGTTTACGACGACGTTAAGAGATAATACGTCGTATAGACGTCCAAAAAATATTATAATATATTAATATTCGATCTGCCGGAGATCGTGTCTTCGTAATGTCATCCGATATATTATTATAAGTCGGTGTGAGACAACCTGCACCACCACGGCGATAGTGGTGTACAATATTATATATTATTACAGCGGTGGCGGGGGCGGCAATATGTTGAGACGAGTGAGTAACAAAACGGTCGACAATCGTGACCTTACCTATTATCGTCAACTCGGGCCGAGTCATTGATTAATAGTCACAGCCGCTGGAACGGAGGCGGTGCGTTTATGAATAATCCACTTTGCAGGAATCGCGGCTGCCGCTGATGGATTCCATTAGACCCGAATCATTTACATGCCATTGTATTTGGGTCCTTATTGCTCGAGAAAATCGTTTTCGTTGAATTAATTATGAGCCACCTAGACGATACGCCGCCGACGACGGAGTTGCGTCGGCAGAGAATAAAAATCATTTCCCCGTTTTCGTTTTTTTTTCTTTTTTTTCAGACGTGTTCGTAATCTGTTTGCTTAAATTATATTTCCGAAAACCACGATAATACCGGCCCTGATAATCATAATATGATGATGATGTACCTAAAATGTTACACGATAGTCATTCCATATACTGAGACAATAATTTCATAGCACGGGCTTCCCGCCTGCCACGTCCACTCAAACCGCCTTGGAGTGTAAATATTAAACCTACTGCTCGAGGTCGATAATATAGCTCCATCTATATGTGAACAGTCTATATCTATTGTAGTGCATTAAGTTACGTGAGTAAATATTGTACAAATATACACATGTAATTACCGTGGGTTGACTCGTTCGCTTTAATTTTTTTCATTTAATAAATGAAAAATAAACGTTAATTGTTTATATTTTATGAATTATGAACGAATTTTAGGTGGATTTTATCGTATACCATTTTTACAAGTTAAAGTTATTTTTATACTCGGTTCAATTGAGTTACCTATTTTTTTTTATTTTTTTTTAATTAAGTTAAAAATGAAATTAATAGACAATTTGAACACATCAGTTAAGTTAAAAATTAAGTTAAAAAGTTCCGGGTCAAGTTTATTTAAAAAAAAAAAATGCATGGGAAACTTGGATAACTATTTTCCGAGTGATTATATACAACAGGAGTACGTATTTACATGTAAATAAATAAATATTAGTGACAAAATAAAAGTTTATATGCCATGGAAACTAACTGGCAACTGACAAGTACTAAGTACTAATGTAGTAACAATGAATATGTATCTACTATAAATAATACTGCAGCAGTGCAATAGTGTAATGAGCTGTGGGGAATGAAAAATTGTATAAATATCTAATTTACTAATATGGTAATTTATGATTATACCAGCTAATATTAATACACATTTTTTTTCTTAATAATATTTTTTATGTACTATGAATTCATAAGAATTATAAACGGTAACTTACAAAATATTTTACTAATTATTTTAAAAATTCAAAATTAACTCTAACTAAAAAATATTAATTTATTTTACGTTAACGAAGATGCAAATGAGTTATATTGAAATTAGGTCAATTAAAACATCAAACTACTAAGTCATTTTAATAAGTTTCGATTAACTTTACTTTTAACCTATTATACTTCGTTAATATCTATCCAGTTGTATAATTATCTATTACAGACAGACATGAATCCAGAAACTTTTTAAAGGGGGAGGGGCACACTATTTGTATTTTCAGAAAATTAATTATATGTTATATTATATTAATTATTAATATAAATTATATAAATAAAAAAATATAAATGTTAATACCTAATAATTACAAATCCAATTGGAGTTTTCTTTTGCGCCTTTTAGCAAATATGTAAAATGCCTATTCTGGAGTAACAATTAGGGGACATTTCAAGTTAACAAGTGGAACCATGGGTGACATACAATGTTATAACGTTCTTGATCTGGTATTTTATTTGATATTATATCAATATAGTTCCCCGGGTAATTTATGTTATATATTTCCATATGCGTAGTCGATATAAAAGGAATTAGATTAATAATTATTAATAAAGAACCTAAGTAAGTAACAACTACTATATTCTATACATTTATAATTTATACTCTCCATTATTTTATTTAAATAGGTAGGTATATCATTATAAATATGTTAATATGAAGATTATTTCAAATGTTGAATGTTATTTGAATGTTAAGATTTATGTAACTATTAAGATTTATCATCAAAATAAACTTTTGCTCGTTTATACCTCTAACTAAATTGAATTATTTATTTAATTAAATTTTCAAAACCGTTTATAATATTATAATTAAATATTATTCTCATTAAACGTATATCAACCGTTTTTACGTCAATGAGTTCTATTTGAAATCTTTATTTTCGAATGCAATAATTTTTATTACATTCAGATGAATATGTTGAAAGCAGGGTTGAAACCTGTATAAACCGTTATAAAACCGAAACCGAGAACAAAATCAAAATCGAAAACGAAAAAATTGGATACCTGTATTATAATTAAAAACCGAAAATATAATTTAAATAACAGTATTTTTTTTGAAAATCTTTGTATCTTGACATTTTTGAAAGCTTACTTTACACAACAGGCGATCGGACGCTCGATCCAGCGATTCAAAAAAAAATTAATAAACTAAAAATGAACGTAAATAGTCCAGGTCTTGAAACCGATTTTAGAAATCGGTATAAATCGTTTAAAAACTGAAACCGATAACAAAATCAAAAACAAAATGGGAAAAAATTGGACACCAGTGTACAAATCGAAACCAAAACAGACATTTTTTCAATCGGTTTCAAGCCATGGTTAAAAGACACTGTGATCAGTGGTCCAAGGAATAGGTATAATAGAACACCGAATCTTTTTATCTTGTCTGATTTTTTTTCTTTTGGTAGGTATTTAATTAATCGTTATAGTATGTAATATAATATTATGTTTTATAGGTAGGTACCTAAAAATGATTTTAAGAACAACATTATTTTATTTTGTTGAATATTGTGTTTAGGTACTTTATAAAAAATATAATCAACACATTACATGCATCTAAGAAAATAATAATATTAAGTAAGTCATGTATTATAATATAACTTAAGTATATTTTTTTCGTTTAATTATAAATTTTTCATAATACCATACCCCTTGATATTAATTTCAAGCATATAAATCATTAATATTATATTTTAAGAAATATGTTTAATAATGTACTCATTGTTTCGTTTTAATATAATACCTAGGTATCATAATAGTATAGTATATAGAAAATTTAAAGGGAACAATATTTTTTAGAACCCACGTGTTACAGAGACGCCTCTAGAATTTTTTTCCCAGTGGGTAATGAATGAAGCAGTGTAACGCAGTACAATAAATTAATAGAATAATCATTCTTTACACAAGTCACTAAGTATATTTTGTTGAAATAGTAAAAACAATTATCATCATTTAAAAACCATAATTGATAAAAGTATAAAACAGATAATTTAACTCTTATGAAAATAACATGTAACATTCTGTTACAGTTTTCAGTGAATGGATTGGTGTGGTGACTGGGTCATTTTTAGAGTAGAGGGGAACTAAAGCCCTAACTCAACCCTCAGAGATGTGATTGAGTTATTTACGTCGTATTTTCAAATGAAAATCTCTTGATTACAATATATATTAATATTAATATGTTAATAAATTTAGTTAAAAATCCAATATAGTTAAAATTGATACTTATATAATTATTATAATAATATTAGGTAGGTAGTTAGTTAATTGAATCTTATTTATTTTCTAATTTTGAAATTGTTTTATTTACTATATTTTCTAGTTTTTAATTTCGGTATAAACATTGAATCTGAAATTAATTTTCCATAAAATATAAATATTTTTTATCCAATCTAAAACATAGTTTTATAATTTTCGATTAGTGTTTTGAACTTCTGAAAATTATATTACAGCTATTTAAGTATTTTTCATAACATACTTGGTGTAGAGGTAATTATGCAAGTATATACATACGATTTATTGAATTCTAGTAATTACCTAGATATTTTGCAATTTATGTTTTTTTCAATTTATATACACTGATATTTATGATAAAATAATATAGTAGAGATATTACAAGGACTATACAACAAGGCATGTGATTATCAGAAAACCACAGTTTCAAATAATATGTCAAAATCAATAACGTTAGAATCTTTGAAAATATGCATGTTTTGAAAAAATCAATGTGATAAAATTAGTAGTGATTGGCCGAACTGTTCGAATCTCGAACCAAACCGAACAGAATCCTATAATGGTTCGATTTAAAAAATCAGGTTTCAACCCATATATTAAAATAAAATTAGTAAGGTATATTATCATCTAAACAAGTATGAATATTTCAATGATATTTTAAAATACAATATAGATTTTTTCAAAACCACACACTGCCTATTATAATATTAGGTATTGTTTTATAGTTCATTTAAAATAAATTGAAATTTCATTCAATCATGATATGAAAAATATTAAATTTGTTTTAAATGGAATTAAAATTGTTTAAAATAACTATATATTAAC